>JAVIAB010000102.1:25711360-26276360 GCA_032433765.1 Megaustenia siamemsis
ATTACATTGTCTATGACCACTACGTCGTGTGACAGTAAAGTAAAAGTAAAGAGTAAATTGCTCCTGTCACGTCACATGGCGTTTGGGAAATATGGTGTTAGTGACCATAATTTTTACATACCTTCGGCACATCATTTTTGAGTTAATGTGGTCGGTGTTACGTCCGCTACGCTTTACTTTCCCAGAAAAAAAATCCGGTACGCATTAAAGGCTGGGTGAACCCGGAAGCCGTCGATTGGGATCGAACCCTACCTCTTGTCCTTTGTAGTCCAGTTCACTAACCACTGAGCTGTCGCGGTTGCCACCTAAGACTAGCGACTGAGTAAGATAGGTCTTCATAGTAACCAGCCTTCAATGTGGAGATGACACGTCATGATAATTATCTGCCTGAACTCTCATGAGATGATATCAAAGGAGTTAAAGAACGAGAACAGATAATAGCGTTCCTACTGGTGATTACTTCTCTGCTTTGTCCAAGCTATCATCATCATCATCAAGTACCGCGTCTGCTGGCGTAGGTGATCACATCTCTCCACAAAATTCAATCTCGACAGTTATTTATCATTTCTGTTGTTGACCTTCTGCCAAGCCATTCTCTTAAGCTGTCTTGTATCTTTTCTCTTTGCTTCCCTCTATCTCTTCATCCCTCAACTTCCCCAGTTGTTACAACATATTCCAGTTGTTCCCTTCACATAACATAGCCAAAAATGATGATTGTTTCTTCCGACTATCCAGTACTTAATATATAGGTCCGAGCCATAGTTACAACAAATGGGTTTTAAATAGGCAACGCTACCGTTAATTTACAACAAACTGCGATAAATGCCTTTAACAAATGAAACTCCAGAATAGTATTTCTTTTTTAGAACGCAGTCTGTCGCATTCTATATATAATTGAGCTGCGTCGATTTTTTTCCAGCTGAAGGTCTACTGAGCCGGAACGTCATTTTCCTTTTGTTTTATTCCTCACCTTTGTAAAGCTGCAACTTTATCCATTTTTTCCCATTTTTTAGAAAAAATATTCATGTATTTCCTATGCTCGCTCAGCTAGACTGGATATCCCGCTTCTAGTACCCCCACCCCCAACCTGTTTGATCAGCTCTGGTTCGTTGACTCTGACGCCAGCAATCAGCTATGATTCGCTGACTACTTTCAGCTCATTTAATGAATGCGTCTCCTGCTCCCATTTTGTTTATTAAAAATACAAAACGTTAAATAAACCAAATGAAACTGAACAGACTCCAAAAAACGACGACACGACATTGTTAGCAATAATCAACGTACAGGAAATCAGAAACCAAGTTAAGCCAAAACGAATATTTGAATTATATAACGGCAGAGAGCTTAGTGGACATATTTTCTTCATATTATTATCTCATTTTGCCCAAAAATCCTGGTTAAATTACCCAACCTAATAAAATGTAACTTTCCGGGCATGTTGATCATAAACACGTCTTAACAGACCCCAGAACATGACCTGCGATCATTTTCACTGTATAGAGATGTCGAGAAGTGAAATCTGGCTTTAGGAAAGACAAGTGGTAACTAGATTATAGCCACTTATGCAGACCTTGAGAATGTAAGTAGCGTGGTGGCATGGCGGGGGCCTGGTGATAAAATGACGTAGGTGCACACGAAACTTAACGATATCCAGTCGATAAGAACTGACAAGGGGATGGGCTATTGGGTGGTCTAGTAGGTAAGACCTTGGCCTCTGGACTAGAAAATCCCAAAAATGATGTGAATCTCACCCTAGGCGGTGGGTTTCCTTTTTTTATCTTTTCAAATATGTGGTTTCTTCGTGGCTTTATCTATTCCCCAGTCTCTGGACAGTGAAATCCGATGTCTGGCTCTCTCTTGGCAGTGAGATCCGATGTCTAGCTCTCTCTGGACAGTGAGATCCGATGTCTGCTCTCTCTGGACAGTGAGATCATTTGTCTAGCTCTCTCTGGACAGTGAGATCCGATGTCTGGCTCTCTCTTGCAGTGAGATCATTTGTCTAGCTCTCTCTGGACAGTGAGATCGATGTCTGGCTCTCTCTTGGCAGTGAGATCATTTGTCTAGCTCTCTCTGGACAGTGAGATCCGATGTCTGGCTCTCTCTTGGCAGTGAGATCATTTGTCTAGCTCTCTCTGGACAGTGAGATCCGATGTCTGGCTCTCTGGACAGTGAGATCCGATGTCTAGCTCTTTCTGGACAGTGAGATCCGATGTCTAGCTCTCTCTGGACAGTGAGATCCGGTGTCTAGCTCTCGCTAGAAATTGAGATCCGGTGTCTAGCTCTCTCTGGACATTGAAATCCGATGTCTAGCTCTCTCTAGACAGTGAGATCCGATGTCTAGCTCTTTCTGGACAGTGAGATCCGATGTCTAGCTCTCTCTAGACAGTGAGATCCGGTGTCTAGCTTCGCTAGAAATGAGATCCGATGTCTAGCTCTCTCTGGACAGTGAGATCCGATGTCTAGCTCTCTCTGGACAGTGAGATCCGATGTCTGGTTCTCTCTGGGCAGTGAGATCCTATGTCTAGCTCTCTCTGGACAGCGAGATCCGATGTCTAGCTCTCTCTGGCAGTGAGATCCTATGTCTAGCTCTCTCTGGGCTGTGAGATCCTATGTCTAGCTCTCTCTGGACAGTGAGATCCGATGTCTAGCTCTCTCTAGACAGTGAGATCCGATGTCTAGCTCTCTCTGGGCAGTGAGATCCTATGTCTAGCTCTCTCTGGACAGTGAGATCCGATGTCGAGCTCTCTCTGGGCAGTGAGATCCTATGTCGAGCTCTCTCTGGACAGTGAGATCCGATGTCGAGCTCTCTCTGGACAGTGAGATCCGATGTCTAGCTCTCTGGACAGTGAGATCATTTGTCTAGCTCTCTCTAGACAGTGAGATCCGATGTCTAGCTCTCTCTGGGCAGTGAGATCCTATGTCTAGCTCTCTCTGGACAGTGAGATCCGATGTCGAGCTCTCTCTGGACAGTGAGATCCGATGTCTAGCTCTCTCTGGACAGTGAGATCATTTGTCTAGCTCTCTCTGGACAGAGAAATCCGATGTCTGGCTCTCTCTTGACAGTGAGATCCGATGTCTAGCTCTCTCTGGGCAGTGAGATCCGATGTCTAGCTCTCTCTGGATAGTGAGATCCGATGTCTAGCTCTCACTGGACAGTGAGATCCGATGTTTAGCTCTCACTGGACAGTGAGATCCGATGTTTAGCTCTCTCTGATAACCGACAACAACAAAAAACAGGAAGCTCCGTATGCACTTTGCGCACGTTAAAAAACCCAGGGCAATTAGAAAACGAAGAGTGTATGACAAAAATGTCCGCTTCTCGGGCAAAACTGATAGGATCTACCCAAAACTGATAGAAAATAATCTACCCGAACTGACAGGAAATAATCTACTCAAAACTGATAGAAAATAATCTACCCAAACTGACAGGAAATAATCTACTCAAAACTGACAGGAAATAATCTACTCAAAACTGACAGGAAATAATCTACTCAAAACTGATAGGAAATAATCTACTCAAAACTGATAGGAAATAATCTACCCAAAACTGATAGGAAATAATCTACCCAAAACTGATAGGAAATAATCTACCCAAAACTGATAGGAAATAATCTACCCAAAACTGATAGGAAATAATCTACTCAAAACTGATAGGAAATAATCTACCCAAAACTGATAGGAAATAATCTACTCAAAACTGATAGGAAATAATCTACTCAAAACATCAAAACGCTCAACGATTTAAAGCAAAATGATAGAAACTCTGAAGTGGGAGGATATCTGCCTGTATGGCGAGTAACACAGGAGAAGACAACTCCTTGAATGGAAAATAGCAAATAGTGATATTCAGGCAAAGTTCACTCCCTGGGAATTCATTAGAGATTCACACGTCAAATTTGGGAACTGAACCCAGACCTTCCAAGTCAGTATCGAGCACATTAATAGCTCAGCCACGGCGGTATTGATTACCGCTAATCGATTACCTTTAATTCGGGGCAACACTTCTGACGTCATAGCCTACCAATGTGCATCGAGCCAGATACGGGTCCTTTTGTTGCAAGCATTTAATGCAAGAACTATAGCGGTACCTAAGAATTTTATACCCGTGCCCAGACATTTGCACTTTTTTGTTGACTGCTAATGTTAGCTGAGTCACATAGGGGGACCCATTTGCCGTGATTATTTCATGGGTGGACTAACTTCCGTCACAGACCTCTAGAGTACTTTCCCCCTTTCATTTCAAAGATTTGAGGAACAGTTCCAGAGCTGTCGGAAATGAACTTTGAGGAAACGGTTCATACACTGCACAGATGAAGGTTATTGGTAATTTAGATTTTGTTATTATTCATTTGAGAAATATTTCCTGCGCGTGATGTTTTGTTTTTTATGGTCTTTGTGATGATTTATTAGGATCTGCAACTGCTAAGTTCCTGTTTAGTTTCCCTGCGGGTCGAAGACGGTATTTTTTTTTTTAAGAGGTCATCACTCTGTATGTTTATATGTCTGGCGATTCACTGCTCGGTCCTGTGTGTCTGTTTTGTTCTTAAGTCAATAGTTGAGCCTTCTTTATTCATCATCATCATCGAGTGCCGTCTCTGCATTGAAGGTTGGCTACCATGGAGCGCCATTCCGTTCTTTCTCTTGCTTTGATGGTGCAGGCTGTTATGGGCTGATTTGTCCATCTTTTGATGTTACTTGTCCATGTTAGTCTTGGTCTGCCTCTGCCTCTTTTACCTTGTATTTTGTCTTCTAGGATTACTTTTACTGGGCCGTTGTGTCTTTTAACATGCCACAAAAGAATCTCATTTATCTTCTTTGAATTGTGTTTAGTAGTTCTCTTTTCATTTTTAGTTGTTTAGGATTTCATCGTTTGTTTTCTTTTCTTTCCATCCAATTCTTCTTATTCTTCTATAAATCCACATTTCAAAGACTTCAGTCTTCAGTTCTGTTTTCTTGTCTAATGTCCATGTTTCTGCACCATATAGGAATGTTGAAAAGATATAACATTTTGCTATTCTTAGTTCTAGCACTGGTGTTATTTGTTTTATATATTTTAATGACATTAAAATTACTTTTTCCCATACCTATTCTTTTGTTTATTTCAGTTGTACATTTTCCATCACTGGTTATAGTATGTCCAAGATAGTTGTAGATCTGGACTGTCTCCAGATGTATTCCTTCAACTTTGATATTTAATTGTAGGTCTTGAGAATTTTCTTTGTTTATCTCTCTCTCTCTCTCTCTCTCTCTCTCTCTCTCTGCGATCAGGACTCAATCAAAGTAGGATTCCAGACTCCCACATGAAGTCAGCTGTCAGGTTAAGTGTGTTGATCGCCCCCACAAACAGAACATCACATTTAGAGTCTGCCAGATCCACTCTGACCGAACACCCGTTAATACGTTGCACTGTGTTCTGCGCCAGAGGCCCAGTGCATCCGATTTCAGCTAGCATTTTATTCAGGTTTGCTTTCCTTAGCCTTTGATTGTCCCCAATCTTCCTGCAAGGCAGCAGATTGTGTTTTCTGTAGGCGGATTCTGGCCTTAGATGGTCTGGCCTCCCAGGTTTACGAGCACCATCTGCCCGAGTCACTAGAGGTGACTAACACAGACATGCACACACAGAGACATGAGATGTGACTAACACTGACATGTACACAGCGAAACGAGGCATGACTAACACAGACACCCATCAAGATATATGACACATGACTAACATAAACATGCACACACAGATATGAGATATGACTGTCATAGACATGCACACACAAAGATATGACACATGCCTAACATAGACATGCACACAAAGATATGAGATATGACTAACATAGACATGCATACACAAAGATATGAGATGTGACTAACATAAACAAGCACACAAAGATATGAGATATCACTAACCCAGACATGCACACACAAAGATTTGACACATGACATTCTTTGTTTATGATCATAGTTTTAGTCTTTTTGATATTCATATCTAATCCATATTTTTTGCCTGTCGTGTTTATTTCATTAAGTAATTGTCGTAGGTCTTTAGGATTTTCTGCTAGTAGAACAGTATCATTTGTTGTTTAGCTGGCATAGAAATGTTTAAGACATCCAAACATTTCTATGCCAGCTAAACAACAAATGATAAATAGCATCTTCATACCAACTTTGTGCTATGAAAGTCAAACATGGACCCTTTCTAAATCACATTTAAGAAAGATCAATACATGTGAGATGCGATGCTTGAGAAAAGTAACAAACAACACAAGAAGAGATAGAATACCAAATGAAACCATAAGAAAAATGGTAGGAACAAAACCCTGCCAAGAATGTATAGAACAACAACAACTTAAATGGTATGGCCACCTGGTCAGAATGAATCCTCACCAATCACCATCAAGGGCGTTCTTCTCGAGAATGAATGAAAAAAGACCAAGAGGAAGACGTATAAGAAGATGGATAGATGCAGTGACAGAGACATGTAACAACAAAGGAAAATCACTAATTCAGACAATTCGAGCAGCTCAAGAACGACAAATGATATAAACCACGACACCTTTTAGGTATCAGTGAAAAGAGAAAAGAAGGAGTAGAAGAACAGTATCGTCATCATATATTAAGTTATTGATTATCTTTCCATTATTATTTAGGCCTGACATGTCTGTGATGTTTTTAAAGATTTGCTCAGTGTATAGATTGAACCAGCTTGGTGTTGGGATGCATCCCTTCTTTATTCATTGTTCTTATTAAACTGACTTTTGGTTTTCCTTGTTTTCTCAAGGCACCCGATGTCCGCATGAACATCTAGTGTTGGAGTTCTCTTCCGCCCATTTTGATCACATGACCACTGTTCTCTCATTGTCTTCTCCGGTTACTACTATGATAGAGTTGTGAAATAACTCAGAGTTAACTATGATAGAGTTGTGAAATAACTCATAGTTAACTATGATAGAGTTGTGAAATAACTCAGAGTTAACTATGATAGAGTTGTGAAATAACTCAGAGTTAACTATGATAGAGTTGTGAAATAACTCAGAGTTAACTATGATAGAGTTGTGAAATAACTCAGAGTTAACTATGATAGAGTTGTGAAATAACTCAGAAATACGACAGTTGAATTAAAGATAGGACAAGATCAACTTAAAACAACATTCAACTAGTAAAAATTCCTTAACCGGGAGAAACATAACCAAAACATATAACAAATTATTACACACAATATCTATCTATCTATTGACCTTTCGAGCCGTAGCCGGCCCGTAGGGTGTAGACTAAGATACTTCTTCTCTTATCTAAATTATTTGTTCTAGCAGTTTACTTTTAAAGATATTTTATGAAACCTCGCCACTTGTCTCTGTTCTGTGAAACCAGATCTATCTCATTGAGGGAGCCGATTCCTGCTGCTCTTGCCTCTCTCATCAATGTTCTTCTCAGTGTCTCTCTGGGTCTTCCTCTTTTACACGCAATATACATACAAATAAATTAAATGAAAGGAGAAGTCAAAATGGCTGAATGATGTATGTGTCACACAAAAACAGGGTCATACTATGATGATATATTATAATAGGGAAATCATTTCAGGGGACGTGGTAGGTTTACAACAACAAAACAAACATGCTTGGTTGCATGTCTTTGTCCTCAACACCAGAATAAACTCATTCCTCAATAATCAACACTTTCTCATTCACAAACATAAAGTACATGGACAAATACAAACTCATCCCTCAATCATAAACCCTTTCCCATTCACAAACATAAAGTACATGGACAAATACAAACTCATTCCTCAATCATAAACGCTTTCCCATTCGCAAACATAAAGTACATGGACAAATACAAACTCATTCCTCAATCATCAGCACTTTCTCATTCACAAACATAAAGTACATGGACAAATACAAACTCATTCCACAAACATAATATATTTCCTTGCATAAAACGTTAGCTCTTTCTATAAACATAAACTCCTTGCAACATAAATAAACTCTTTACATCAACTTAAACTCCTTACAACAAAAACGAACGCTCTTTAACAAAACATAAACTCCTTACAACAAAAACGAACGCTCTTTAACAAAACATAAACTCCTTACAACAAAAACGAACGCTCTTTAACAAAACATAAACTCCTTACAACAAAAACGAACGCTCTTTAACAAAACATAAACTCCTTACAACAAAAACGAACGCTCTTTAACAAAACATAAACTCCTTACACAAACAAGAACCTTTCGCTCAACCAAAACTAACATTCAATGATTGTCACTCTAGATCATTTCACCTCGCCTCCACGTAATCGCCTTCTGTAATAATTCATCTCCTCTTCTCTATTATCATTCTCCTCTCATATAACATCAACAGCATCTCCTCTCTCTATTATCATCACCATCTCCTCTCCACTATTATTAACGTCATCCCCTCCACTATAATTCACGTTATCTCCTCTCCTCTATTTCAACGACATCTCCTCTCCTCTATTATCAACGCCATCTTCCCTCTCTATTATCCACGCCATCTCCTCCTCTCTATTATCAACGCCAACTCTCTCCTCTATTATCAACGCCAACTCCTTTCCTCTATTATCAACGCCATCTCCTACCCTCTATTATCAACGCCATCTCCTCTCCTCTATTATCAACGTCATCTCCTCTCCTCTATTATCAACGCCATCTCCTCTCCTCTATTATCAACGTCATCTCTCTCCTCTATTATCAACGTCATCTCCTCTCCTCTATTATCAACGTCATCTCCTCTCCTCTATTATCAACGCCATCTCCTACCCTCTATTATCAACGTCATCTCCTCTCCTCTATTATCAACGCCATCTCCTCTCCTCTATTATCAACGCCATCTCCTCTCCTCTATTATCAACGTCATCTCCTCTCCTCTATTATCAACGCCATCTCCTACCCTCTATTATCAACGTCATCTCCTCTCCTCTATTATCAACGCCATCTCCTCTCCTCTATTATCAACGCCATCTCCTCTCCTCTATTATCAACGCCATCTCCTCTCCTCTATTATCAACGTCATCTCCTCTCCTCTATTATCAACGCCATCTCCTACCCTCTATTATCAACGTCATCTCCTCTCCTCTATTATCAACGCCATCTCCTCTCCACTATTATCAACGCCATCTCCTCTCCTCTATTATCAACGTCATCTCCTCTCCTCTATTATCAACGTCATCTCCTCTCCTCTATTATCAACGCCAACTCCTTTCCTCTATTATCAACGCCATCTCCTCTCCTCTATTATCAACGCCATCTTCCCTCCTCTATTATCAACGTCATCTCTCTCCTCTATTATCATCGCCATCTTCCTCCTCTATTATCAACGCCATCTCCTCTCCTCTATTATCAACGCCATCTTCCCTCCTCTATTATCAACGTCATCTCCTCTCCTCTATTATCAACGTCATCTCCTCTCCTCTATTATCAACGTCATCTCCTACCCTCTATTATCAACGCCATCTCCTATCCACTATTATCAACGTCATCTCCTACCCTCTATTATCAACGTCATCTCCTCTCCTCTATTATCAACGTCATCTCCTCTCCTCTATTATCAACGTCATCTCCTCTCCTCTATTATCAACGTCATCTCCTACCCTCTATTATCAACGCCATCTCCTCTCCACTATTATCAACGCCATCTCCTCTCCTCTATTATCAACGTCATCTCCTCTCCTCTATTATCAACGTCATCTCCTCTCCTCTATTATCAACGCCAACTCCTTCCTCTATTATCAACGCCATCTCCTCTCCTCTATTATCAACGCCATCTTCCCTCCTCTATTATCAACGTCATCTCTCTCCTCTATTATCAACGTCATCTCCTCTCCTCTATTATCAACGCCATCTCCTCTCCTCTATTATCAACGTCATCTCTCTCCTCTATTATCAACGTCCTCTCCTCTATTATCAACGCCATCTCCTATCCACTATTATCAACGTCATCTCCTACCCTCTATTATCAACGTCATCTCCTCTCCTCTATTATCAACGTCATCTCCTCTCCTCTATTATCAACGCCATCTCCTCTCCTCTATTATCACGTCATCTCCTCTCCTCTATTATCAACGCCATCTCCTCTCCTCTATTATCAACGCCATCTCCTCTCCTCTATTATCAACGTCATCTCCTCTCCTCTATTATCAACGCCAACTCCTTTCCTCTATTATCAACGCCATCTCCTCTCCTCTATTATCAACGCCATCTTCCCTCCTCTATTATCAACGTCATCTCTCTCCTCTATTATCAACGTCATCTCCTCTCCTCTATTATCAACGCCATCTCCTCTCCTCTATTATCAACGTCATCTCTCTCCTCTATTATCAACGTCCTCTCCTCTATTATCAACGCCATCTCCTATCCACTATTATCAACGTCATCTCCTACCCTCTATTATCAACGCCATCTCCTCTCCTCTATTATCAACGCCATCTCCTCTCCTCTATTATCAACGCCATCTCCTCTCCTCTATTATCAACGTCATCTCTCTCCTCTATTATCAACGTCCTCTCCTCTATTATCAACGCCATCTCCTATCCACTATTATCAACGTCATCTCCTCTATTATCAACGCCATCTCCTCTCCTCTATTATCAACGTCATCTCCTCTCCTCTATTATCAACGCCATCTCCTCTCCTCTATTATCAACGTCATCTCCTCCCTCTATTATCATCACCACCTCTCCTCTATCATCACCACCTCTCCTCTATCATCGCCACCTCTCCTCTATCATCATCTCCACCTCTCCTCTTCATCATCTCCTCTCCTCTATCATCATCTCCTCTCCTCTATCATCATCTCCTCTCCTCTATCATCATCTCCTCTCCTCTATCATCATCTCCTCTCCTCTATCATCTCCACCTCTCCTCTATTATCAACGTCATCTCCTCTCCTCTATTATCAACGCCATCTCCTCTCCTCTATTATCAACGCCATCTCCTCTCCTCTATTATCAACGCCATCTCCTATCCACTATTATCAACGTCATCTCCTACCCTCTATTATCAACGTCATCTCCTACCCTCTATTATCAACGTCATCTCCTCTCCTCTATTATCAACGCCATCTCCTCTCCTCTATTATCATCGCCATCTCCTCTCCTCTATTATCAACGTCATCTCCTCCCTTCTATTATCATCGCCACCTCCCTTCTATTATCAACTTTCACATTTGTATCCTACCATGTATTGATTGATCATTAGAACGAACCATCCAACCAACCGCAATTCTTTACCCGTTCTTCCGACATGGGCCGCCCCTGCAAATAAACATTACCACATTTCAGTGGCGTATGAAGTTAAAGAAAAAACAAACACATATAATATGCGTCCAGCAGCCGTGCGCTCGAATGATCATCCACAGCTCTGAACACTCTCACTCATTCAACTTCTCTAACAAATCTACAACAACACCCACATCCCCTTGCATTCATAAACACTTATCAATTATTTTCTTTGACATTTTAAACGAGAACAAAAGCCGGCTCTAAACGTGTTAACAATTGTGTTTCACTGAAAACCAGTTTGGTTTAAGAACAAGCACTGCCTGGACTGTTCGCCTCGTTATAGGGTTGGCCTGTCAACTGTCAAGGACGCATGGCCGTCAGTCGACCGGAAGATGCGTTTTTTCCTGATGGAGGTAGCTTAAAAAAAAATATGGAAAGCAAAAAAATATTTCTTTACAAACACGCGGGTTCACGTTTCATAAAATAACGCAAGATGTTTTTTAGTGTTTATTTCTCCTGGTGTTAGTAACGTTATGTTGCCAGTAGCAACGTTCTGTTGCTAGTAATAACGTTCTGTTGCTAGTAATAAGTTGCATTGTTAGTAATAAAGACCTGTTGCTAGTAATAACGTTATCTTGCTAGTAATAACGTTCTGTTGCTAATAATAGCATTCTTTTGAAAGTAGTAAAGTTATGTTGCTAATAATAATGTTCTGTTGCTAACAATAGCATTCTATTGCTAGTAATAACGTTATGTTGCTAACAATAACATTCTATTGTTAGTAATAACGTCCTGTTGCTAACAATAGCATTCTATTGCTAGTAATAACGTTCTGTTGCTAACAATAACATTCTTTTGCTAGTAATAACGTTCTGTTGCTAACAATAACATTCTATTGCTAGTAATAACGTTCTGTTGCTAAAAATAACATTCTTTTGCTAGTAATAACGTCCTGTTGCTAACAATAACATTCTATTGCTAGTAATAACGTCCTGTTGCTAACAATAACATTCTATTGTTAGTAATAACGTCCTGTTGCTAACAATACCATTCTATTGTTAGTAATAACATACTGTTGCTAACAATAACATTCTATTGCTAGTAATAACGTCCTGTTGCTAACAATAACATTCTATTGCTAGTAATAACGTTCTGTTGCTAACAATAATATGAGATATAAGGATGTTTGCAGGGCTTCCTTGAGGGATTTCTCTATCAGTCAAAGAAACTGGGGAAATCTGGCTGCAGATAGTAGCACATAGAGAATAAAAATATAAAATGGCACAGCAACTTTCGAGGCAGTGCTGATATCAAATTGAGAAGACAAAAAGTGCAAGACATAGGAGATGAGGCCAGGCACCACGAATACATCTTGTTTGTTCTGCGGATTTATCTGTCTATCCAATATTGACAGATTCAGCCACGAGAGAAGCTGTTCAGTAAAACAACATCCAGCATAAGTCACTAATATTTTACAAAACTACTGGCTTATCAGGGAGCCGCGATAGCTCAGTGGTCAGTGAACTGGACTACAAAGGACAAGAGGTAGGGTTCGATCCCAACCGACGGGGTCCGGTTCACCCAACCTTTAATGGGTACCGGATTTTTTTTCTAGGAAAGTAAAGCGGCACGGGCGTAATACCGACAAATTACCCCAAAAATCATGTGATGAAGTTCTGTAAAATTTATGATTACAAACACCATATTCCCTATACGCCACTTAGCGTGACGGAGGTACTTTACTTTTTTCTTTACTGACTTATCACGATTGCTTACTACCAACCGTTTGTCAAGACATGTGGGTGTGATTGAAATAGTATCTTAGTGCCCCAGTCTCCACGACTATCATTCAGATGCGCCCCCATATATAAACAGGTTGGATAGATCCATAGCATACCATTAAGTCAAGAGATAGTAAAACGGGACCAAGAGATAGTAAAATGGGACCAAGAGATAGTAAAACGGGATCAAGAGATAGTAAAATGGGATCAAGAGATAGTAAAATGGGATCAAGAGAAAGTAAAATGGCATCAAGAGATAGTAAAAAGGGACCAAGAGATAGTAAAACGGGATCAAGAGATAGTAAAATGGGATCAAGAGAAAGTAAAATGGCATCAAGAGATAGTAAAAAGGGACCAAGAGATAGTAAAACGGGATCAAGAGATAGTAAAATTGGATCAAGAGATAGTCAAACGGGATCAAGAGATAGTAAAATGGGACTAAGAGATAGTAAAACGGGATCAAGAGATAGTAAAATGGGACTAAGAGATAGTAAAACGGGATCAAGAGATAGTAAAATGGGACTAAGAGATAGTAAAACGGGATCAAGAGATAGTAAAATGGGACTAAGAGATAGTAAAACGGGACCAGGAGATAGTAAAAAGGGACCAAGAGATAGTAAAATGGGACTAAGAGATAGTAAAATTGGATCAAGAGATAGTAAAATGGGACTAAGAGATAGTAAAACGGGATCAAGAGATAGTAAAATGAGACTAAGAGATAGTAAAACGGGATCAAGAGATAGTAAAACGTGATCAAGAGATAGTAAAACGGCATCAAGAGATAGTAAAACGGGATCAATAGATAGTAAAATGGGACTAAGAGATAGTGAAACAGGATCAAGAGATAGTAAAACGGGATCAAGAGATAGTAAAACGGGATCAAGAGATAGTAAAACGGGATCAAGAGATAGTAAAAAGGGACCAAGAGATAGTAAAACGGGATCAAAAGATAGTAAAATAGGACTAAGAGATAGTAAAACGGGATCAAGAGATAGTAAAATGGGACTAAGAGATAGTAAAACGGGATCAAGAGATAGTAAAACGGGACCAAGTGATTGTAAAATGTAACGCCATAGCAGCGAACGTTCGTTACGGATCTAGACATGCTGATGTTGATATCATAATTAATGAACCAGAGAAAGCAGAGACATCTGTTATTAGATCAAAGTCCTATAACCTTCACAGAAGAGACCATGGATAACTGTGACAAGGGCGTTAACTTGTCACGCCCAGCTCCATATCAATTAATGGCTGCAGAAATTCAGATCTAAGGCTCCTTTGCTATATTGTCTAGTTCACAGAGTTCTTGTTCCGTAGATTCATTTCTTGATCTCTTGACAGAACAAATTCAAAAAAGCAGCTTCCCCCACTCGATGTCCCTCTATCGTCTGTGTTCCATAGTTTTCCTGAAGCTTTACTTTTGTCTCAGTTTTCATAAACTCATTCTTATGTCCATTTTATTTCCTCATATCGATTTATGACTATAAGCTCATTCTTATGTCCACTTTCTTTTCTCACATCGATTTATGTCTATAAGCTCATTCTTATGTCCACTTTCTTTTCTCACATCGATTTATGTCTATAAACTCATTCTTATGTCCACTATTTTTTCTCATATCGATTTATGTCTATAAGCTCATTCTTATGTCCACTATTTTTTCTCACGCCGATTTATGTCTATAAACTCATTCTTATGTCCACTTTCTTTTCTCACATCGGTATATGTTCATAAACTCATTCTTATGTCCACTTTTTTTTCTCACATCGGTATATGTTCATAAACTCATGGCTGATTATGCTTCCACGGGCACGGGCGGTTGAGCAATTATGGATTTTAATTCGTTTGCGGTGATACCGGGGCCTTCGACTAACTATAACTATAAGATGGGAACTAAAGGGTGAGGTATAAAGTTTTAGAGAGTTACTGACACACAGCCAGAATGAGATATTATTGAAGATGTAAGGTGGACGTGTTTATTACGGCTTTGGCCGTGAACCTGCCTCAATGTGAGTGGTTGTAGAATAGTCATAGATCTAGCAGAGAGAGACTGAGTTAGTCATTATTAGAAGTTTGATATTTTCAGAATCATTAAAGTAATTACAGACCAGTTTATTACCGGACTTAAACTATGATCATAAACACAGTAAATTCTACAGACCTACAATTAAATATCAAAGTGGAAGGAATACATCTAGAGACAGTTCAGAGCTACAACTACATGAGACACACTATAACCAGTGATGGAAAATGTACAACTGAAATAAACAAAATAATAGGTATGGCAAAAAGTTATTTTAATGCCATGAAAAATATACTAACATCAAAACAAATAACACCAGGACTAAAACTAAGAATAGCAAAATGTTACATCTTCTCAATATTCCTATATGGTGCAGAAACATGAACATTAGACAAGAAAACAGAACAGAAAATTGAAGCCTTTGAAATGTGGATTTATAGAAGAATAGGTAGAGTTGGATGGAAGGAAAAGAAAACAAACGATGAAGTCTTAAAACAACTAAAAATGAAAAGAGAACTACTACACACAATTAGAACAAGACAAATGAAATTTTTGGGGCTTGTTAAAAGACACAACAGCTTACTAAAAGTAATATTGGAAGGAAAAATACTAGGTAAAAGAGGCAGACCAAGACTAACATGGACTAGTAACATCAAAAGATGGAGAAGTCAATCTATGACAACCTGCACCATCAAAGCAAGAGACAGAGTGGAATGGTGCTCCATGGAAACCAACCTTCGATGCGGAGACGGCACTCAATGATAATGATGATGATGATGATGATGATGATGATGATGATGATGATTATCACCGGAGATTATCTATATTATTGCCTAGAGATTTACTGCGGATTTGAGAGACAGTACAAGTTTTGTACAAAGTTGTACAAGGAGTGTGTTAATTAAAGAAACATTCAGACAGTTGTTGAATATGACAAAACGGTCACGGTGTTGGCCACTTAACTCTTTCCCTACAGAAGCTTTTACCAATAGTTCATGATTTTAAGAATCAATCTACGTAGGGAGGTCAAAAAGTAATGCACACCAATTTTTTTCTCGGAAACTATTCGGGCAAAATGTGTGAAATTTTCACAGATTGTAGCTGCACATCCCCTTTACACTACCTATTTTTCAACATAATCTCCGTCCAAGCGTATTGCCTTACGCCAACGCGAAACGAGGTCATGAATGCCTCGTTTGTACCAAGTTTTGTCCTGCTCGCGTAGCCATTTTTTAACTGCACGGATCACATCCTCATCATTGTCAAAGTGTGTCCCACGCAGGAATTTTTGAGTGGTCCAAACAGATGGAAATCTGAGGGAGCCAGATCAGGGCTGTAAGGAGGATGGGGCAGTACAGTCCAACCAAATTTGTTGATTGCTTCCCGTGTTACCAGACTTGTGTGAGGGCGTGCATTGTCATGTTGAAGCAACAAATCTGCAGATGGCTTATTAGGCCGAACTCTGTGGAACCGATTTTTGAGTTTTGTCAGTGTATTGATGTAAGCTGTCGAGTTGATTGTCTCACCTCTTGTCATTACATCAACAAGAATCACACCATCAATGTCCCAGAAGAATGCCACAGTTTCTTTTTCCGCAACCAGAAATTCTATGACAATTCGCTGTTTGTAACGGACATTGTTGACAAGCTCCATTTTAACGGTTCATAGATTGCGTAATATTTATCAGAATGCTGTGCAATTTGGTGCACATAATTGGAACATGTCATATTCCAAGTGTGCAAAATTTCATATTCCTATCTTTATTATTAGCCGAGAAAAAAATTGGTGTGCATTACTTTTTGACCTCCCGTATTACATGTTTATATTTATCTAACATATAACATTATACAATCGTCATTTTTTGGTCATGTAACGAGAAGAGAACAGCTGTGTTTATATTGTAACAACTGGGAAAATTGAGGGACAAAGAGATAGAGGGAAGCAAAGAGAAATTATACCAGACACCTTAAGAGAATGGGTTGGCAGAAGGTCAACAACAGAAATGATAAATAGCTGCCGAGATCGAAAGTTGTGGAGAGACATGATCATCTACTCTAGCAGGCACGGTACTTGATGATGATAAGATATCACATATGAATTGTTAGATAATTGAACAAGGCTTTAGATCTCATCAATACCAAGATGATGATGATCATCATCATGTGCCATACCGGTTGGCGTAGGCGATCACGTCCTTCCACAATATTCTATCTACCGTGCATCATATCAGTTCTGTTGTTGACTGTTTTCGATGCCATGACACCAAGCTATTCAGTATTTTCTCTCTTTGTCGTCCGTGATCTCACTTTCCTTTTATTTTGCCAGTTGTAACCAAGTATTCCAACTTTCCTCTTCTCATGATGTGCCCGAAAAATGTTGATTGTTTCTTTCTGATATTTTTATGAGCTCCCTTTTTGTGTTGGCCTCTATGAGAACTTCCTCATTGGTCTTTTTAGCTGTCCATGGAACTTTCAACATTCTTCTAAGAAATCCCATCTCCGTGGTTTCTAAAGGTCTTTTAAATTGTTTGTCTACTGTCCATGATTCGCTTCTAAAGGTCAGAATTGGTTCTATATAGCACCGATGAACTCTCTTTCTCATTTCTATTGACATAGATTTGTTACATAAGATATTTTTCATTTAAAGAAGTCAATAAGAACGCTTATTCGACTCAACGCGGCATTTTCAGTGAAAGATTTCCTTTCCTCTTTGATTCCTCATCATTTAGCAAACCTCGTTAGTTGATTACCATGCCCGTTATAGAAAGGCAGAGTAGGATTTTGATCAGTTTTGGTTCGCTCAGACACAAGCACTCAGCTATGAGTCGCTGGCCTCTATCAGTCCATACGCTGATGGACAACTTTGGTCAATCCTTATGTCTACTTGAGTTCATAAAAATGTCGTCAAAACTCATTCCTGAACCCTTTCTTATGTCTACTTGAGTTCATAAAAATGTCGTCAAAACTCATTCCTGAATCCTTTCTTATGTCTACTTGAGTTCATAAAAATGTCGTCAAAACTCATTCCTGAATCCTTTCTTATGTCTACTTGAGTTCATAAAAATGTCGTCAAAACTCATTCCTGAATCCTTTCTTATGTCTACTTGAGTTCATAAAAATGTCGTCAAAACTCATTCCTGAATCCTTTCTTATGTCTACTTGAGTTTATAAAAATGTCGTCAAAACCCATTCCTGAACCCTTTCTTATGTCTACTTGAGTTCATAAAAATGTCGTCAAAACCCATTCCTGAACCCTTTCTTATGTCTACTTGAGTTCATAAAAATGTCGTCAAAACCCATTCCTGAACCCTTTCTTATGTCTACTTGAGTTCATAAAAATGTCGTCAAAACCCATTCCTGAACCCTTTCTTATGTCTACTTGAGTTCATAAAAATGTCGTCAAAACCCATTCCTGAACCCTTTCTTATGTCTACTTGAGTTCATAAAAATGTCGTCAAAACCCATTCCTGAAACCTTTCTTATGTCTACTTGAGTTTATAAAAATGTCGTCAAAACCCATTCCTGAACCCTTTCTTATGTCTACTTGAGTTCATAAAAATGTCGTCAAAACCCATTCCTGAACCCTTTCTTATGTCTACTTGAGTTCATAAAAATGTCGTCAAAACCCATTCCTGAACCCTTTCTTATGTCTACTTGAGTTCATAAAAATGTCGTCAAAACCCATTCCTGAACCCTTTCTTATGTCTACTTGAGTTCATAAAAATGTCGTCAAAACCCATTCCTGAACCCTTTCTTATGTCTACTTGAGTTCATAAAAATGTCGTCAAAACCCATTCCTGAACCCTTTCTTATGTCTACTTGAGTTCATAAAAATGTCGTCAAAACCCATTCCTGAACCCTTTCTTATGTCTACTTGAGTTCATAAAAATGTCGTCAAAACCCATTCCTGAACCCTTTCTTATGTCTACTTGAGTTTATAAAAATGTCGTCAAAACCCATTCCTGAACCCTTTCTTATGTCTACTTGAGTTCATAAAAATGTCGTCAAAACCCATTCCTGAACCCTTTCTTATGTCTACTTGAGTTCATAAAAATGTCGTCAAAACCCATTCCTGAACCCTTTCTTATGTCTACTTGAGTTCATAAAAATGTCGTCAAAACCCATTCCTGAACCCTTTCTTATGTCTACTTGAGTTCATAAAAATGTCGTCAAAACCCATTCCTGAACCCTTTCTTATGTCTACTTGAGTTCATAAAAATGTCGTCAAAACCCATTCCTGAACCCTTTCTTATGTCTACTTGAGTTTATAAAAATGTCGTCAAAACCCATTCCTGAACCCTTTCTTATGTCTACTTGAGTTCATAAAAATGTCGTCAAAACCCATTCCTGAACCCTTTCTTATGTCTACTTGAGTTCATAAAAATGTCGTCAAAACCCATTCCTGAACCCTTTCTTATGTCTACTTGAGTTCATAAAAATGTCGTCAAAACCCATTCCTGAACCCTTTCTTATGTCTACTTGAGTTCATAAAAATGTCGTCAAAACCCATTCCTGAACCCTTTCTTATGTCTACTTGAGATCATAAAAATGTCGTCAAAACCCATTCCTGAACCCTTTCTTATGTCTACTTGAGTTCATAAAAATGTCGTCAAAACCCATTCCTGAACCCTTTCTTATGTCTACTTGAGTTTATAAAAATGTCGTCAAAACCCATTCCTGAACCCTTTCTTATGTCTACTTGAGTTCATAAAAATGTCGTCAAAACCCATTCCTGAACCCTTTCTTATGTCTACTTGAGTTCATAAAAATGTCGTCAAAACCCATTCCTGAACCCTTTCTTATGTCTACTTGAGTTCATAAAAATGTCGTCAAAACCCATTCCTGAATCCTTTCTTATGTCTACTTGAGTTCATAAAAATGTCGTCAAAACCCATTCCTGAACCCTTTCTTATGTCTACTTGAGTTCATAAAAATGTCGTCAAAACCCATTCCTGAACCCTTTCTTATGTCTACTTGAGTTCATAAAAATGTCGTCAAAACCCATTCCTGAACCCTTTCTTATGTCTACTTGAGTTTATAAAAATGTCGTCAAAACCCATTCCTGAACCCTTTCTTATGTCTACTTGAGTTCATAAAAATGTCGTCAAAACCCATTCCTGAACCCTTTCTTATGTCTACTTGAGTTCATAAAAATGTCGTCAAAACCCATTCCTGAACCCTTTCTTATGTCTACTTGAGTTCATAAAAATGTCGTCAAAACCCATTCCTGAACCCTTTCTTATGTCTACTTGAGTTCATAAAAATGTCGTCAAAACCCATTCCTGAACCCTTTCTTATGTCTACTTGAGTTTATAAAAATGTCGTCAAAACCCATTCCTGAACCCTTTCTTATGTCTACTTGAGTTCATAAAAATGTCGTCAAAACCCATTCCTGAACCCTTTCTTATGTCTACTTGAGTTCATAAAAATGTCGTCAAAACCCATTCCTGAACCCTTTCTTATGTCTACTTGAGTTCATAAAAATGTCGTCAAAACCCATTCCTGAACCCTTTCTTATGTCTACTTGAGTTCATAAAAATGTCGTCAAAACCCATTCCTGAACCCTTTCTTATGTCTACTTGAGTTCATAAAAATGTCGTCAAAACCCATTCCTGAACCCTTTCTTATGTCTACTTGAGTTCATAAAAATGTCGTCAAAACCCATTCCTGAACCCTTTCTTATGTCTACTTGAGTTCATAAAAATGTCGTCAAAACCCATTCCTGAACCCTTTCTTATGTCTACTTGAGTTTATAAAAATGTCGTCAAAACCCATTCCTGAACCCTTTCTTATGTCTACTTGAGTTCATAAAAATGTCGTCAAAACCCATTCCTGAACCCTTTCTTATGTCTACTTGAGTTCATAAAAATGTCGTCAAAACCCATTCCTGAACCCTTTCTTATGTCTACTTGAGTTCATAAAAATGTCGTCAAAACCCATTCCTGAACCCTTTCTTATGTCTACTTGAGTTCATAAAAATGTCGTCAAAACCCATTCCTGAACCCTTTCTTATGTCTACTTGAGTTCATAAAAATGTCGTCAAAACCCATTCCTGAACCCTTTCTTATGTCTACTTGAGTTTATAAAAATGTCGTCAAAACCCATTCCTGAACCCTTTCTTATGTCTACTTGAGTTCATAAAAATGTCGTCAAAACCCATTCCTGAACCCTTTCTTATGTCTACTTGAGTTCATAAAAATGTCGTCAAAACCCATTCCTGAACCCTTTCTTATGTCTACTTGAGTTCATAAAAATGTCGTCAAAACCCATTCCTGAACCCTTTCTTATGTCTACTTGGATGGAACCCGACCTCTTGTCCTTTGTAGTCCAGTTCACTAACCACTAACATCCGGTCAATATGGCGGATAAGCGGCAGGAACCATTCAGGTTCAATCAGAAAAGTAATCCTTGTTAGTTTCCTCATATTCCAAGTGGGCCTTGCTGCTGGAGCTACTGAGTTTAGTGATCTGTGCACACCGTGAGCTGTGTTTTTCATCCGGATCATGTTTCGATATTCCGGTTGCTTGCGATGAATAATGATATCGTACGACGAAGGACGGTTCAGGAACGTTCACATTCGGTGCTGCTTGGTCTTACGTCTTTTGGCGTGTGCTGTAGCTGCTATGATAGGGACTGAACGACTCATTTCAGAGGAAGAGGTATGTTTACAGCACTCGGAAAAATTGACAAATAATTAACAACAGAAGAAAAACAAAGAACAATGTATGGTCTGGTGCAGTATCGAACCCGTACTCAGTGGCACAGCTTTGAATCTTTAAAGGAGATGAGTTTTAATTCAGATGATTCCACCGGCACGGGCGGTTGAGCATTTATGGATTTTAATTCGTTTGCAGTGACACCGGGGCCTTCGACTAACTATAACCGTAACAATGTCTACATGTGTCGCCAAAGCTCATCACTGAACCCGTTCATATGTCTACTTGTGTTCATCATATGTCTACTTGTGTTCATCGTGTGTCTACTTGTGTTCATCATATGTCTACTTGTGTTCATCATATGTCTACTTGTGTTCATTACATGTCTACTTGTGTTCATCATGTGTCTACTTGTGTTCATCATATGCCTACTTGTGCTCATCATATGCCTACTTGTGTTCATCATATGTCTTCTTGTGTTTATCATATGTCTACTTGTGTTTATCATATGCCTACTTGTGTTTATCATATGCCTACTTGTGTTTATCATATGTCTACTTCTGTTCATCTTCATACCCACCTCTGTTGACACAAATGTTTCGTTGAAATGTTTGCGGATGTGTGTGTACTTTATCAAATTCGATCTGTCGTTATAAAACGCGCTTTTCCATAAATATACATGTTTATTTTACAAGAGAAAAAGATCTACTATTATTATTATTATTATTATTTATCATCAGTACTTTTCTAATAGCCGGTACGCAACGGTACGCAGTGCTTGCACCTTTTTTATGTTAAAATTCCATCACTTTCAGAAGGCAAAAGAAGACAGTATCAAGACAGCAAAGCAGATCGTTGTCTTTACCAGGCTTTTAAAGAAAAATGTACGTCATGTGAATTTGTTCTTGATTTAGACCTTGTCTGTGATACCCTCCAAGAACTTAGCGAACTAAGTCTAGATTTTCAAGAAAGAAATGTTGACATGTACAAAGTAGACAGGAAGAGAAAGAATAGAGCTCAACTTTTTTAGGAAAGAATAGAAAACCTTAGTCCATACCACCGTTTGTCTCTTTAAAGTCAAAACTGAAGTTCAAAGGGATTTAACTCCACATAAATGACAGGCATGGCCCTGCAATAAGTTCCGCTTTTTCATAAAAGTCTGAAAGAAAATGTTGGAAACGTCTGCTTGAAGGGGATGGTGCTGATTTGCCTCAATGTGACAAGGTTTTAGATTCTGAGTTATGGTCAGAAAATCATGGTTAGCACCTGCTATTTGGTGGAGCTGAGATTAGAAAGTTTGCACGCAAACTCCGCTTAAATGAAAGAGAAGCAATTCGTGGTTTCGTGAATATCTTCAAGAAAATATATTCCCAGACATACAACTTCCTCTAGATCGCACTTTGTATCCCAGACATACAACTTCCTCTAGATCACACTTTGTATCCCAGACATACAACTTCCTCTAGATCACACTTTGTATCCCAGACATACAACTTCCTCTAGATCACACTTTGTATCCCAGACATACAACTTTCTCTAGATCACACTTTGTATCCCAGACATACAACTTCCTCTAGATCACACTTTGTATCCCAGACATACAACTTCCTCTAGATCACACTTTGTATCCCAGACATACAACTTTCTCTAGATCACACTTTGTATCCCAGACATACAACTTCCTCTAGATCACACTTTGTATCCCAGACATACAACTTCCTCTAGATCACACTTTGTATCCCAGACATACAACTTCCTCTAGATCACACTTTGTATCCCAGACATACAACTTCCTCTAGATCACACTTTGTATCCCAGACATACAACTTTCTCTAGATCACACTTTGTATCCCAGACATACAACTTCCTCTAGATCACACTTTGTATCCCAGACATACAACTTCCTCTAGATCACACTTTGTATCCCAGACATACAACTTCCTCTAGATCACACTTTGTATCCCAGACATACAACTTCCTCTAGATCACACTTTGTATCCCAGACATACAACTTCCTCTAGATCACACTTTGTATCCCAGACAGACAACTTCCTCTAGATCACACTTTGTATCCCAGACATACAACTTCCTCTAGATCACACTTTGTATCCCAGACATACAACTTCCTCTAGATCACACTTTGTATCCCAGACATACAACTTCCTCTAGATCACACTTTGTATCCCAGACATACAACTTCCTCTAGATCACACTTTGTATCCCAGACATACAACTTCCTCTAGATCACACTTTGTATCCCAGACATACAACTTCCTCTAGATCACACTTTGTATCCCAGACATACAACTTTCTCTAGATCACACTTTGTATCCCAGACATACAACTTCCTCTAAAGCACACTTTGTATCCCAGACATACAACTTCCTCTAGATCACACTTTGTATCCCAGACATACAACTTCCTCTAGATCACACTTTGTATCCCAGACATACAACTTCCTCTAGATCACACTTTGTATCCCAGACATACAACTTCCTCTAGATCACACTTTGTATCCCAGACATACAACTTCCTCTAGATCACACTTTGTATCCCAGACATACAACTTCCTCTAAAGCACACTTTGTATCCCAGACATACAACTTCCTCTAAAGCACACTCTGGATACAACTGTAATATATTCCATTAAATGTGAAAGGGGGTTTCTCTCAGATGAATCTTCTAGTAACCTCATCCAGGTCATCTCTGCTTGTACGGACAACCTTTGCACTGATGTTCATCAGGATAGTGGGGGTCCTCCTTTTACCAAAATCATTCCCAGCAAAATGTGGATTCATGGCTACTCCGACATTGTCATTCTGCAGCTGATACCATAAACAAGAAGTGGTTCTAAAGACATCAAGGGTATATCAGAGGAAATGTTGAAAGTGTAGAAGTCTCTGTCAAATCTTCACGGTGATTAATGGCACGTTTTTCCCATTTAAAAAATCACTGTTATAAAATAGGCTATATAAATGTAAGTTTAACTCTAGCAATTATAATGAGGGCTGCTCCTAGATTGTTATTCTTCAGTTGATGCTAGGAGCAAGAAGTGGTTCTAAAGACATCAAGGGTATATCAGAGGATATGTTGAAAGTGTGGAAGTCTCTGTCAAATCTTCACGGTGATTAATGGCACGTTTTTCCCATTTAAAAAATCACTGTTATAAAATAGGTTATATAAATGTAAGTTTAACTCTAGCAATTATAATGAGGGCCGCTCCTAGATTGTTATTCTTCAGTTGATGCTAGGAGCAAGAAGTGGTTCTAAAGACATCAAGGGTATATCAGAGGATATGTTGAAAGTGTGGAAGTAGATATAATAACATCATCACGGTGAGTACTGCTACCTCTTTTACAGAAAAAAACACTGTTTATTATTGTTAGATATGATAATCAAAAGTTATGAGAGAACGCAGTCCTGTTTGACTCAGATTTGAAGGTGTAGATGTAACTAACCACACTTATCCAATCATTCTGTAAGCTTCTAATCTAATGAGGCGTTATTCCGTCCACCTATTATTTTCAACATACATTTCCTCCAAAATAGCATTTCAGAAAATGAAAAATATCTTATACAACAAATCTATGTCTATAACAATGACAAAGAGAGTTAATCGGTGCTATATAGAACCAATTCTGACCTATGGAAGCGAATCATGGACAGTAGACAAACAAATGAAAAGGCGATTAGAGGCCACAGAGATGGGATTTCTCAGAAGAATGTTGAAAGTTCCCTGGACAGCTAAAAAGACCAATGAGGAAATTCTCAAAGAGGCCAACATAAAAAAGGAGCTCCTAAAAAAAATCAGAAAGAAACAATCAACATTTTTCGGGCACATCATGAGAAGAGGAAGGTTGGAATATTTGGTTACAACTGGCAAACTACAAGGAAAGAGAGATCGCGGACGACAAAGAGAGAAAATACTGGATAGCTTGGTGTCATGGCATGGAAAACAGTCAACAACAGAATTGATACGATGCACTGTAGATAGAAAATTGTGGAAGGACATGATCGCCTACGCCAACCGGTATGGCACATGATGATGATACCCTCCTTTACTGGCCGGGTTATGTCCAACCCGAATGTGAAAAATCTGTGACGGTGGATGGGGCGGAAGAATCAGAAATTATCAATGGCTTAGGAAGCGAAAACAGCAAAGTGTGTGGTACACATGAAGCATATTGAGTTATAGAGTTATTTACTGGTCATCAGCATTGCACTCCGAACATGTCCATAGATGCTTAGATCCCCTCCTCAGCAAGTCCCGTAGTGTCCAACGACTGATGACTCCAGTTCTATGTTGGTTGATTAGTCTTCTTACACGGCCACTAAGTTTCTCATTTCTGACATTTTCATGAGGCATAATCAGAACACGAAAGACGAATATGGCAGACCACCGTGAGAGAGATTGGAGCCTCACCACGTAACATTCCAAAGAAAAGAGAGAAACTCTAACTATTGTTTTAGGAACGGACTAACAAATGACATTTTTGGGGCATGTTAAATGACACAACAGCTTAATAAAAGTAACATCTGCCAGGATAACCAAGATTTCCTCCTACAGGCTCACCTCATGTTAGGTTTCTTCAGCCGCCGGCTTTATCCAGACTTGATCCTCCAGTCTGCCCTCAAGCGGGTTCTCCTTATTTCCCGTCCCAAGGCACTCACTCCTTCCAACCTCCCCCCCCCCCTCTGATAGAACTATACTCACCCTCACCTATCACCCTCACAACTTAGCTGCTGTGAGGATACTCAACCGCTACCGTTCCATTCTACTCTCTGATCCTACTACCCGTCTACTTTTTAGTGATCCCACGATGATCGCTTTCAAGTGCGACAGAAATTTGGGAGATATTCTGGTTAGGAGCCATCTCCCTCGATCCGACCCTCAACACTTCGGTACGACCAGTTGTGGTCGGAACTGTATCACCTGTGCCTATGTGCTCCCTACTGACTCGGTCTTGTTCCCTAATGGACGGTTCGAGATCAAGCATAGCTTCACATGTGTGTCCCGCAACATCATTTATGCCATCATATGTCAACGATGCCACATGACTTACATTGGCGAGTCTGGGAGAAGATTGTCGGAAAGATTTTGTGAACATCTACGAGATGTTCAACAGAATACTGGCACTCCAGTGTCTTCCCACTTCAACTCCCAAGACCACAAGGGCAAAGACGACTTCCGTGTCACTGGTATTGTCCTTTGTCATTCTGGCGACCGCAGCCGATTGGCTCTGGAGAATCGCCCCATAGTCCAGTATGGTTCGCTGACCCCACGAGGCATGAATGTATCACACTCGTACACATAGTTTCCTTTCGGTTACTCCTTCCCTTTTGCATAGCCTTCTCTACTGTCCATTTTTTGGGCTCTTTAGTCTATCTACTATTCCATGCTATTCATAGTTCTCCTCCACTAGTCCCCATTGAGACACTTCGGTGTTCTCCTATACACATTTTTTCTGTGCTACTTACCCTCCATATGTTTTTATTGTACCCCACTCTCAGACATCTCACTCTTTCCGCCTTTTGAGCACCTGTTAGTCTACTGTTCTATTCTTTCTCCTTTGTCTTTGCACACTGACCCCAGTGTGAGCTCCTCTGGTTATGTGTGCGTTATGCGTACATTTCTGAATTTATATGATTGTCCCCGTAACGATGTGCACATGCATGTATGTGTTCATATGTATTGGCATTGGTATATATATATATATATGCATGTATGTGTGTGTTTGTTGGTATGCATATATATGTTTGTGTATGTATGTATATGTGTGTGTTGATATGTATAGGTATGTGCATGTCTGTTTGTACGTGTATATATGTATTCACGCATCTGTGTGTGTGTATACATGTATTTATGGGCCCTTAGATACTTTCAGACAATGTCAGTGTCTTTGCAGCCGGGGTTACCTAAACAGCGTTTCCCCCACTCGTGTATTTTTAGAACCCTTCACCTGACCTGAGGGTATAATTACAGCTACACTCGTGGGACCATTCATTTTCCATTTTGACCACGGTCCACGACACGGGGAAGTCATTTTTATTTTCTTTAACCAATTTCGATTATTTTTGTTTTTGATGTTTCGTTACTAGTTAGCTATGTAGGATCAGTTTTATTTACTTACATATCTGTGTGTGCGTGTTTTATGTTTGTTCCTGCTGAAGGCCTATTGAGCCGAAACGTCGTTCAAATCCGTGTCGTCTACTAATCACGTAAAGCTTCTAACATACCATTTTTTTCTTCTTTTTTTCAATTTTCCCTCACATTCAGCTTTACTGCAGCTTCGCATTTGTATGCATTCATTTGTATTTCTTTGCCTTAACCCCTTAATAAAAGTAATATCGGAAGGGAAAATACAAGGTGAAATAGGCGGATGCAGACTAAGACTAACATGGACGAGTAACATCAAAAGATGGACAAGTCAACCTATGACAATCTGCACCATCAAAGCAAGAGTGGAATGGCGCGCCGTGGTAGCCAACCTTGGATGCGGAGACGGCACTGAATGATGATGATGATGATGTTCCCTACCAACTTTGTTAAATGCTCTTTAACTCTACAGCTTTGTTCATGTTATCGCATTCCTAATTTGATAGGAAAGCTTTTCAATAAGTGGACTATTTAAGAAACAAAATAACAACCTGAAAATTGATATTTCTGCTTGATGATTTTCTTATTTTCCCACCAAAATTAAAGCTTGCAACCTTTTCAATTTAATCAACAAAATGTCAATTCTAATCTAAACTAAAACATTAGCAGTAATTTGAACTTCATGAAAATGATCTGTTTTAGTTATTAAGATAACCAGTTGCGTGTGAACCAAGCAATTAATTATTGAAATAACAGATTCTTTCAAATCAGACAAACTACAGTTAAATAGGGTTGAGAATTCCAATACTTGGGTAGTATATTTACATAAGAGGGAAACATAAACAGAGAGATATAGACCAGAGTAAAGAGAACAGACATTATTAGCTTTCTGCTGTGCTTTGCTTTTGAAACATCCAAACATCTCATTGACAGCTAAGAAATAAATGATAAATAACATTTTTATACCAACTTTATGTTCCCATAAAGGAGGAAATTGTCAACGAGTACAACACAAAAAGGGATTGCTTATTTGGTTATGGAAGGACCCGGTAACATTGCAAAGGCTGGAGACAAATAATAATAAATGAATGTTATTATAGAGGGAAACTTCTGAGGCGATAATCAGTGAATCAATTCAGAGGAAGAGGTGTGTTTACAGCACTCGGAAAAAATGACAAATAATCAACAACAAAAAATATGGACCAAAGCAGGATCGAACCCGTACTCAGTGGCACAGCGCCTTGCCACGAAAAGCCAACCGCTAGTCTAAGTGGCAGTGTTCCCTAGCGTTTGGCTTTTCGTGGAAAGGTGCTGTGCCACTGAGTACGGGTTCGATCCTGCTTTGGTCCATATTTTTTTCTGTTGTTGATTATTTGTTTTTTTAAACACAATTAGAACAAGACAAATGCGATTCTTAGGCCATGTTAAAAGACACAACAGCCTACTGAAAGTGATCCTGGAGGGGAAAATACAAGGTAAAAGAGGCAGAGGCAGACCAAGATTAACATGGACGAGTAACATCAAAAGATGGACAAATCAACCGATGACAACCTGCACCATCAAAGCAAGAGATAGAGCAAAATGGCGCTCCATGGTAGCCAACCTTCGTTGCGGAGACGGCACTCAATGATGATGATGATGATTATTTGTCATTTTTTTCCAAGTGCTGTAAACATACCTCTTCCTCTGAATTGATTCGCTAACATTGCAAACGTTGATAGTCCTCATCATAGCAGTCTCAGCAAACGCCAAAAGAAATAAGGCGAAACCGCACAGAAAGTGAACACAGCCAACTGTTCCCTGTCATACGATATCATCATTCATCGTAAACAATTGGAATATCGAAACATGATCATAACGAATGAGACACACAGCTCACGGTGTGCACAGGGCACTTAACTCAGCAGCTCCTGCAACACGCCGGACTTGGAATATGAGGAAACTGCAATAATGAACACTTTTCATGCATAGCCTTCAATGGTTCCTGCCGCATATCCACCATATTGACCAGAAGTTCACGTCCTCCTGAAAATGATGATCGTCATATGCTTTTAAAATGTGTACCGCTTGATGATGTTCAGACATCGTTTTTGACTCCAAATACGAACATATAAAACACAGTTATTAAAAAAGGAGCTCCAAAGAAATGTGAGAAAGAAACAATCAACATTTTTCGGGCACATCATGAGAAGAGGAAAGTTAGAATACCTGGACAAATACAGGTTAAGAGAGATCACGGACGATAAAGAGAGAAAATACTAGATAGTTTAATATAATGGCATGCAAAACAGTCAATAACAGAATTGATACGATGCACTGTGGATAGACGGTTGTGGAGGGACATGATTGCCTACGCCAAGTAGTATGGCACATGATGATATGTTACTATTGTGAAACATGGGCACTGAACAAAGCACAGATACAGAAGATCACAACGTGTGAAGTAAGGTGTCATGCCAAAGATAACAACACAAAGATAGATCAAATATCCAATTTGACAATCAGAGAGCAGATCCGAACTACACCGAGCCTGGAATGTATCATCATCATCATCAAGTACCGGGCCTGCTGGCGTAGGTAATCATGTCTCTCCACAACTTTCAATCTCGACAGTTATTTATTATTTCTGTTGTTGACCTTCTGCCAAGCCACTCTCTTAAGCTGTTTGGTATCTTTTCTCTCTGCTTCCCTCTATCTCTTCGTCCCTCAATTTTCCCAGTTGTTACAATATATTCCACCTGTTCCCTTCTCATTACATGGCCAAAAAAGATAATTGTTTCTTCCTAATATTGGAAATTAGCTATCATTTTTCTTTGGCCTCTTTCTGAACTTTTACATTACTCTTCTTCGCTGTCCATGGTATTCTCAACATTCTTATATAAAACCACATTTCTAGACTCCAGTGATTTTCTTTTTTGATTTAGGCTGAGTCCTTCCTTTCACTATAATGTCCAACATTTCTTGTAACTCATTTTCACTCTTAGCGATTAAGACTGTATCATCAGCATACCTTAGATTATTTATTTTATGACCTCTGATTGTTATTCCAGGCATGTCCCTTATGGATCTTAAAATAATCTCACTATAAATAAATGGAATGTATAAACAAACAAAAAAAGAAATTGTTCGTACACTTGGTAAAAATGAAACTAAGCCAAACAATATCAAAAGCTTTCTACCTGGAAACATCAGTACCCAGAACAAGAAGGAGATAATGGAAGAGATGGATAGACGGAATAGAAGACATGTACAATAACCAATATATTTCTATCCTTAAAGGGATCAGATACGCATAAGGATGAGATCATCATTTCTTTGCTCAATATAGCGAGCAAGCAGGGCCTTTCCTTTGCTCTCATCAGATTTGTGCCATATCTGGCCTGTGCTCTGGAAGTCTGGTATGATACAAAGACAGAACTGAACCAAGATAAGGAAAACAAATAAAATGTTTGGTAACAGCTTTACAGTAGAGAAAAACAACATAAAATATGAACCGACATTATGCCCCCAAAACAACCTTCAGGAATAGGGACAAAACAGCATCATCATCATCATCAAGTACCGGGCCTACTAACGTGGTGATCATGTCTCTCCACAACTTTCGATCTCGACAGTTATTTATCATTTCTGTTGTTGGCCTTCTGCCGAGCCATTCCTTTAAGCTGTACTGTATCTTTTCTCTTTGCTTCCTTCTTCTTTTCGTCCCTCAATTTTCCCAGTTGTTGGGTACTGCAATTTGCTTCTGGGAAAGTAATGCGGCACGGGCGTAATACCGACCACATTACCCCAAAAATCATGTGCCGTTTGTCTATAAAAATGATGGTCACTAACACCATATTCCCTAAATGCCATTTTTCGTGACGGGGCTCTACTTTTTATATACAAATATAAGAAATCAAGGACAAAGATAGAGGAAGGCAAACAAAAACAACAACTGTATAGCCCACTACAAGAATTACAAAAAACAGTAAAATTTAGACAGGAAACGACATTGCAAATATAGACAATACTTCAGGCTAACGAAAGATAGATAGAAAGGAAGGAAACACTGTCAGTTATCTAGCATTACCTGAAATCTGTTGTTAGCTTATCTAGGAAGGGGTTAAGGCAAAGGAATGCAAATGAATGCATAAAAATGCGAAGCTGCGGTAAACCTGAATGTGAGGCAAATTTGAAAAAAAAAATAGAAAAAAATGGCATGTTAGTAGCTTTAAAGCTTCTAACATACCATTTTTTCTATTTTTTGTTTCAATTTCCCCCTTGTTAGCTTATCTATCCGTCTGTTGTCCTTTCAAGCCGTAAGACACATTGAGACTTCTAGACTCAATGACCGACGGTACTTGCTCTTGAGATCTTGAGCATCAAGTTTTGCATTGAGCCCGCTTAGTATCTCTCCAAACTTTTATAATTTGGACAATCCACAAATATTGGTAATGGGGATTGATCCCCGCTGTTTTTTGCCTCTCGCATCAATGTTCTTAATGGTTCTCTTCGTGGGCCTCTTTTTTCCTCTGTTCATTCTTGGTGGGGATAATAAAAAAGGAGTAAAATCTACCGCCCGCCATGTTAGGAGAACATGACGTCAGTGACTATTTTTCCATGACCACGCACATTTTTACGTGATGTGGTCAGCATCACGCCAGGCCGCATTTACTTCCCAGAGAAATCTTCCCAGAAAAAAAAGGGAGGTGCTAAAAAAAAAACATCAGAGAGAAACAATCAAAATTTTACGGCACATCATGAGAAGAGGAGAATTGGAATACTCGGTTACAACTGGAAATAATGCAGGAAAAGAGAGATCAGGAACGATAAAGAGAGAAAATACAAGATAGTTTGTTGTCCTGGCATGGGAAATAGTCAGCAATATAATTTATTCGATGCACTGTGGACAGAGAATTGTGCAAGGACGTGATCGTCTACGTCAACCGGTATGGCACAGGATGATGACGATGATGATGATGATGATAATGATGATGATAATGATGTGATGATTATGATGAGGACGATGATGATAACAATGATGATGATGATGATGATGAAAGAATGATAACTTTGACTACCACCATATTAAATCCATCAGTAGAACTCTTTCAAGCACATAGCCAAATTAAGCAACTTGGAAATGTTGCACAGCAGCGTTCTATCTCGCAGAGACTGATTAGAAGAGATAAATATGTCATGATACATCTTCAGCTTTCATCATCTTACTTTCATAGTTCAAATTACCTTGCGACGTATTATATATATGTATATATATATATATATATATATATATATATATATATATATAAATGATACTCTAAAAAAAAAAACAGAACGACAAACAATAATTAGGGATAAAGCTCGGCACTAAGACACGAGGTGTCCCTTACATGACACTGATTATTAGGATGAGACTTTCTACGTCAGCTCATCAATGATTCTCAAACCATGATTGCACAGCGACACACTTTCTGAAACAGCGAACATTCCAGAGCAAACGATTCTTTAGTCCACGTAACCAACAAGAGGAAGAAAGCAGTCACGCCAGTGAGAACGGTATTAGTACCCATATTAACATAACCATCGCCATATTTTTGGTCATGTGGGCAGCAATACTCCATTACTGTTTATTTTATTTTATTCAAACAAAAAAAAACTTTTGGTACCTATGTTAAACAGGTTGGACCTAATAGCTGTCGACCCGGATCGAACCGACCACTTGTATTCAATACTTCACTAACAATTTATCTACAGCTTCACCGGCATTAAACCGCGATAGCTCAGTGGTTAGTGAACTGGACTACACAGGACAAGAGGTAGGGTTCGATCCCAATCGACGGCTTTCGGGTTCACCCAGCCTTAAATGGGTACCGGATTTTTTTCTGAGAAAGTAAAGCGGCACGGGTGTAATACCGACCACATTACCCCAAAAATCATGTGCTGAAGGTCTGTAAAATTTATGGTCACTAACATCATAATCATAACTTGTAAGAGAGTTGATGAAAAGATCAAAGGATCAACAGAAAAAAGGAAATTGATCGGTATCACGCATACTTGACCTAACCTATTACGTCCGTGCCGCTTTACTTTCCCATTTTAAAAAATTCGGTACCCATTTATGGCTGGGTGTACCCGGAAGCTGTCGGTCAGGATCGAACCCGAAATCTTGTCCTTTGTAGTTCAGTTCACTAACCCTGAGCTATCGCTGCTCCCTGTATCACGCATACGAAGATAACTATATCTTGCTCCATCTACGGCCTAACCTACGGATCTGTTGTTCCTGTTGCTATAGTAATGCCCCGAGCTGATAGAAACAGAAGCCACTCATGAATGTGGCGAGTTTTAATGGCTTTCTTTACTTTTCCGGCTTTTACAGGTAAAGTAAATGTGTCTTTTCCATGCTGTGGCTGAGGAACTGTGTGACCTGTTCTGCCTAGAGGTACTGCAATACTAGGTCTTCTATATCTGTAACAGCCAAAAGCCATCACTACAGGTAACGGGAATCCTAGCTTCTGTTAGCCAGCTTGTGTGACTTGTTTTGCCTAAAGATACTGCAATACTGGGTCTTCTATATCTGTAACAGCTAGGTTCTTTTAGCCAGCTTGTATGACGTGTCCTGCCTAGAGATACTACAATACTGGGTCTTCTATATCTGTAACAGCTAGGTTCTTTTAGCCAGCTTGTATGACGTGTCCTGCCTAGAGATACTGCAATACTGGGTCTTCTATATCTGTAACAGCTAGGTTCTTTTAGCCAGCTTGTATGATGTGTCCTGCCTAGAGATACTGCAATACTGGGTCTTCTATGTCTGTAACAGCCATAATTACAGATAACACAGCGATCCTAGCTTCTGCTAACGAGCCTGCTTTGACATAAGCTGTGACCAGGGCAGATCAACTAGGACATCGACGCTAGATTGGCCGGCTGATGGCCAGTTGATCCTGCTGTTGCGACTGCACATGGCAGACGCGTGAGCACCTCCTGTCTACAGAACTAACAATAGCAGATTCAGCCATGAGAGAATCTGTTGCTCGTGAAATACATCCTTCAATTTCTGCTGACATTTATTGAGTGCTTGCGACTGATCGTCTGATACGACGAACTTATATGTCCGGACTTTCTGTTTAGTCCATTACAGGTTTGGTTGTCATTTCGAGTTTTTAGACCAACTGATCCGTCTTCGGGTGTCAGATATGTTGCAATTCTAAAGAATATGCTATAAAGTTGTATCTTTCAGCACATATAAACCAGATATGTTGCAATTCTAAAGAATATGCTATAAAGTTGTATCTTTCAGCACATATAAACCAGATATGTTGCAATTCTAAAGAATATGCTATAAAGTTGTATCTTTCAGCACATATTAACCAGATATGTTGCAATTCTAAAGAATATGCTCTAAAGTTGTATCTTTCAGCACACATAAATCAGATACGTTGCAATTCTAAAGAATATGCTCTAACGTTGTATCTTTCAGGACATATAAACCAGATATGTTGCAATTCTAAAGAATATGCTATAAAGTTGTATCTTTCAGCACATATAAACCAGAAATGTTGCAATTCTAAAGAATATACTCTAAAGTTGTATCTTTCAGCACACATAAACCAGATATGTTGCAATTCTAAAGAATATACTCTAAAGTTGTATCTTTCAGCACATATAAACCAGATATGTTGCAATTCTAAAGAATATACTCTAAAGTTGTATCTTTCAGCACATATTAACCAGATATGTTGCAATTCTAAAGAATATACTCTAAAGTTGTATCTTTCAGCACATATTAACCAGATATGTTGCAATTCTAAAGAATATACTCTAAAGTTGTATCTTTCAGCACACATAAACCAGATATGTTGCAATTCTAAAGAATATACTCTAAAGTTGTATCTTTCAGCACACATAAACCAGATATGTTGCAATTCTAAAGAATATACTCTAAAGTTGTATCTTTCAGCACACATAAACCAGAAATGTTGCAATTCTAAAGAATATACTCTAAAGTTGTATCTTTCAGCACACATAAACCAGATATGTTGCAATTCTAAAGAATATGCTCTTGCTTGCTGCTTGCTTGCGTTCGCCCGATGACTAAAGTATTCTAGAGTATTTTAGTAGACTACAGAACTCCTCTTCATCGTCCGCCCTTAAAAGAACGTTAAGTGGGTGTGTCTGCGTTGTGTTGTGGTTTGCAGTATAACTGTGATATTTGCGCCTTTCGGCCCAACACATCCGACTTCAGCACGAGAATATGCTCTAAAGTTGTATCTTTCAGCACACATAAACCAGATATGTTGCAATTCTAAAGAATATGCTCTAAAGTTGTATCTTTCAGCACACATAAACCAGATATGTTGCAATTCTAAAGAATATGCTCTAAAGTTGTATCTTTCAGCACACATAAACACAATCGTATATTAATGAAAGGAAAGATAATAGTAAAAGTAGAAAGTAAAGAGCCCCGTCCCGCCCAGTGGTGTATAGGGAATATGGTGTTAGTGACCATAATTTCTACAGACCTTCGACACTTGATTTTTGGGGGTAATGTGGTCGGTATTACGCCCGTGCCGCTTTACTTTCCCAGCAAAAATGTGGTACCCATTTAAGGCTGGGTGAACCTGGAAGCTGTCGGTCGGGTTCGAACCCGACCTCTTGACCTTTGTAGTCCAGGTCACTAACTACTGAGCTATCGCGGCTCCCATAAGGAAAGATAATACGCGTGTTTTTGTTTTTTTCGTTCTGGGTCTAGTAGTCGCCCTTTCTCGTGTATTTTTCTCACTTTTGTATGTATACCGGACGCCTACTAAAGAAATATAAAGCCCTCTTCATCATCATCCATTAAAAGGGCGTTCACTGGGCGTAGATTCACTGTGTTAATGTCTGCAGTAAGTAAAAAAAGTAAAGTACCCCCGTCACGCCAAGTGGCGTATAGGGAATATGGTGTTCTATCTATCTATTGTCCTTTCGAGCCGAAGACGGCACATAGGGCAGAACCACAATCTCAAAAACAGAAACCTTGCGTGCCAAAATGGCACATATTGCAGAGATCACTGCTTCTAAAATATATGGTCTGTTTCCATAACAATGCTTTTTACAATGACAGCTTGTCAAGCCATCGATCAACCTCCTTACTCGCCTCTTACGACATGCCTGGAAGGTCACAGTGTCACTGTTCTTTACATCCCACATAATGAGGCCCCGGTAACACACGGGAGGAATATGGTGTTTAGTGACCTTAAATTTTACAGACCTTCGGGACATGTTTTTTGGGGTAATGTGGTCGGTATTACGTGTCGCTTTACTTTCCAAGAAAAAATGTCCGGTACCTATTAAAGCAGGGTGAACCGGAAGCCGTCAGTTGGGATGGAACCCTGCCTCTTTTCCTTTGTAGTTTAGTTCACTAACCACTGAGCTATCACGGCTCCCAAGGTCTGCAGTAGAACTGTGATATTTGCGCTTTCCGGCCCAATGTATCCTTCAGCACTGCTTTTTAGTGCCTTCCCTCTCGATCGGCCAGACAGGATCGGTAATTTTATTTCCAGGGGTACTGCGAAGAGGTGGAGTAAGATCTAGAAACTTCTAGGTTCACCGATCCTGACGTAAACCTTCATCTATGAGTCGCTAACAGGTTTCAGCGTTGTTGTTGACATGCCCCTTCGTACCCCCTCTTCATGTTTTTTAACTAATAAAATAGAGGCCAACCCCCACAACGTGAGAACCGTTCTAGCACAAGATGGCGGTTCTCTCCGTCCTCTTATTTCTTGTTTGGCGCTCGTGCACAGAATCATCCACTAAATAGCCTAATTGGATAATGATTGATTGCCCTTTTCTTATTCGTAAATGTATAAAAATGTGTTTCTTTGCCCCGAGCTGTTGATTTTGTTACTGGTAACGAAGATAATGATAATAATTGATAGTTTGATGATAAGTGATACACGTTTTGATGCCGACCAGGAAGGCAGTATTAATAATAGTGATGATAATGCTAATGTTTGCTTGCAAAAACGTTATGCTGTGTAATGAGGTGATGTGGCGGGTGTACGGAATACATGAATACCAACGTTGTATAATTACTTAAATCAGCTGAAGGTGGGGGTTATGATAAGTAAAAGACAGTAGATAAGGTATATAAGACAGTAATATAGATAAAAAGGGAGGAATAGAAAATGATACCAAAATAAGGATATAAAAAGCAAGAGGAGCATTTGTTGCACTGGGAAACATATGAAAGTCCAAAGAAATTAGGTTAAATACAAATATAAATATTTTCAACTTCAATGTTAAGTCAGTCCTATTACAATGGCTGTGAAACATGGAGAACAACAAAATTGATTACCATGAAGATACAGACTTTCATTAATGGATGCTTACGCAGAATAAAAGGATAGAAATGGCAGGACAAAATCATTAACATAGAATTATGTAAATGTACCAGTCAAACACCAGTGGATAAAGAGATACAGCGAAGACGATGGCGCTGGATAGGACACACACTGCGGAAGCCAACTGAGAGTATTACACAACAGGCCCTTTTTTGGTATTCCCAGGGGAAAAGACAAAGAGGAAGACCTAGGAATTCTTGGAGAAGACAGATAGAAGCAGAGATGAAGATGATGGGGAAGACATGGAATGATCTTAAAAGAATGGAAATAAACAGAACGACTTGGAAAGTGTTTGTTGAAGACCTATGCTCCACAGGGAGCTGAAAGGTAGAAGAAGAACGTTGTATAATTACTTAAATGAGCTGAAGGTAGAGGTTATAAGTAGGAGACAGTGGATAAGGTATAACAAACGTTTCGAAAGTCAAGTGCTAGCTTTGCATGGTCTCACCTGGAACCCGCATGGAAAGAGGAAAACAAGGAAGACCCAGAAATACGTGGAGACGAAACCTTGAGACAGAGACCACGAAGTTAAATTACATCTTGAGAAAAGGACGAAAAAGGGAAGGGATAGGAGAGTCGTGTTGATGAACTATACCCCAATTGATGGGGCCTCGTTGGCCTAGTTGGGAAAACCACCCGTTGTCCATCCGACGTTCAGACAACCAGGGTTCGATTCCCGCTGGAAGCAGCGTGAGTTGTACTCGTGGTTGGAAAAAAAATACCCCCGCGGTCGACCCAGCCGCTGGCTGAAATTGTTACCATGGTACTACTCTGGGAAGGTGAAGGGAATGCCGCCTCGCATCGTAAGTTTCGATGCTTGAAGCGACACTATCCAGAAGTCTCAGAACATTCTGGATAGGCTGCCGAGCACATATTGGTGAAAACTCGAGAGCTAAGACGCCGATTCAAGTCTCGTACTTCACCTTGACCTTTATCTTTACCTTTAACTTTACCTTTACTAAAATTGATGGTAATAAATGGAAGGAAGGAAGAGAATGTTTAGTGAGGTGTAAGTTTCATCATTATCTTGTGCCGTCTTTGTTTGGATCGTTTAGTCTAGTTTACCCGATAGGTCCTCAATGCATATCGGGCATGTCTAAAGGAGCTCAGATCTTCACTGAAGAAAATCCCTCAACGTGTAGCCACAAGCGACACATGTGTTGTGTTGGTTGACAAGTCTTCTTTGGCTTCCTGTGTAACACTTCCACCTGGTATCACCTTCCTCGACATGATATTCGTGCAGTCTGTTTATGGTTGCTGTTTCGTGGTCATTTTTGAGTCGTTTTATCTTTAAAATCAATCAACGTGCATGACGACATTCAGAATGTCATTCTGCTCCACCTCACTCAAAATCAGCCAACTGGAAAGCCTGTCAGTGCTCTCATTACCTCCAACATCTGCGTACCCATGTCAGTCCGCTCATTACCTCCAACATCTGCGTACCCATGTCAGTCCGCTCATTACATCCAACATCTGCGTAACCATGTCAATCCACTCATTACCTCCAACATCTGCGTACCCATGTCAGTCCGCTCATTACCTCCAACACTTGAGTACCCATGTCAGTCCGCTAATTACATCCAACATCTGCGTAGCCATGTCAGTTCGCTCATTACCTCCAACATCTGCGTACCCATGTCAGTCCGCTCATTACCTCCAACATCTGCGTACCCATGTCAGTCCGCTGATTACCTAAAACATCTGCGTACCCATGTCAGTTCGCTCATTACCTCCAACATCTGCGTACCCATGTCAGTCCGCTCATTACCTCCAACATCTGCGTACCCATGTCAGTCCGCTCATTATCTCCAACATCTGCGTACCCATGTCAGGCCGCTCATTACCTCCAACATCTGCGTACCCATATAAGTCCGCTCATTACCTCCAACACCTGCGTACCCATGTCAGTCCGCTCATTACCTCCTACACTTGCGTACTCATGTCAGTCCGCTCATTACCTCCAACACCTGCGTACCCATGTCAATCCGCTCATTACCTCCAACATCTGCGTACCCATGTCAGTTCGCTCATTACCTCCAACATCTGCGTACCAATGTCAGTCCGCTCATTACCTCCAACACCTGCGTACCCATGTCAGTTCGCTCATTAACTCCAACATCTGCGTACCCATGTCATTTCGTTCATTACCTCCAACATCTGCGTCCCTATGTCAGACGGCTCATTACATCCAACATCTGCGTGCCCATGTCAGTCCGCTCATTACCTCCAACATCTGCATACCCATGTCAATCCGCTCATTACCTCCAACATCAGCTTACCCATGTCAGTCCGCTCATTACCTCCAACATCTGCGTACCCATGTCAGTTCGCTCATTACCTCCAACCTCTGCGTACCCATGTCAGTCCGCTCATTACCTCCAACACCTGCGTACCCATGTCAGTTTGCTCATTACCTCCAACATCTGCGTACCCATGTTAGTCCGCTCATTACCTAAAACATCTGCGTACCCATGTCAGTCCGCTGATTACCTAAAACATCTGCGTACCCATGTCAGTTCGCTCATTACCTCCAACATCTGCGTACCCATGTCAGTCCGCTCATTACCTCCAACATCTGCGTACCCATGTCAGTCCGCTCATTATCTCCAACATCTGCGTACCCATGTCAGGCCGCTCATTACCTCCAACATCTGCGTACCCATGTCAGTCCGCTCATTACCTCCAACACCAGCGTACCCATGTCAGTCCGCTCATTACCTCCAACACTTGCGTAATCATGTCAGTCCGCTCAATACCTCCAACACCTGCGTACCCATGTCAGTCCGCTCATCACCCCCAACATATGCGTACCCATGTCAGGTTGCTCATTACCTCCAACATCTACGTGCCCATGTCAGTACACTAATTACCTCCAACACCTGCCTACCCACGTCTGTCCGCTCATTACCTCCAACACCTGCGTACACATGTCAGTCCACTTATTACCTCCAACATCTGCGTATCAATGTCAGTCCGCTCATTACCTCCAACACCTGCGTACCCATGTCAGTCCGCTCATTACCTCCAACACCTGCGTACACATGTCAGTCCACTCATTACCTCCAACATCTGCGTATCAATGTCAGTCCGCTCATTACCTCCAACACCTGCGTACCCATGTCAATCCGCTCATTACCTCCAACATCTGCGTACCCATGTCAGTTCGTTCATTGCCTCCAACATCTGCGTCCCTATGTCAGACTGCTCATTACCTCCAACATCTGCGTACCCATGTCAGTCCGCTCATTACCTCCAACATATGCGTACCCATGTCAGTTCGCTCATTACCTCCAACATCTGCGTACCCATGATAGTCAGCTCATTACCTCCAACACCTGCGTAATAATGTCAGTCCGCTCATTACCTCCAACATCTGCGTACCCATGTTAGTCCGCTCATTACCTCCAACATCTGCGTACCCATGTCAGTCCGCTGATTACATCCAACATCTGCGTACCCATGTTAGTCCGCTCATTACCACCAACATCTGCGTACCCATGTCAATCCGCTCATTACCTCCAACATCTGTGTACCCATGTCAGTCCGCTCATTACCTCCAACATCTGCGTACCCATGTCAGTTCGCTCATTACCTCCGACATCTGCGTACCCATGTCAGTCCGCTCATTACCTCCAACACCTGCGTACCCATGTCATTCCGCTCATTATCTCCAACATCTGCGTACCCATGTCAGTCCGCTCATTACCTCCAACACCTGCGTACTCAGGCACTAAGATGAATCAGATTTTTGCTAGACTAGGCGTCCCCTGAGAATTTATTTTCTAATCACTGCCATCATCATCATGTGCCATTCCGGTTCGCGTAGGCGATCATGTCCTTCTACAATCTTCCATTCACCGTGCATCGTATCAATTCTGTTGTTGACTGTTTGCCATGACAACAAGCTCTCTATAGTTCGTTCACAAATTCGTGCCCACAGAATTAATCAATTATCTCGGACACTGATGAATTTCTGTAATTCTTTTTTCATGAAATCATATTAATATTCTTCATTAATAGTAAATATTTTGTCAAAATACGCCTCTGGACCAATTTAACAAGAAACCGGAAATGAAATTACCAAAACAAAACCTCGGAGTGGTGTTGGTCTTACAAGTTAAGAGTGCGAAACCGTGCTAAGATTGTGTGGTGTGCACGTGAAATTTGCCTTTTTAATTGTTGAGATGATTACAACAAATGTGGGTTAATGTATTGTAAAATCCTAGAATTTAGGACAAGCAAGAAAATAATATTTTTATATATACCTCAAATAAGCAAAAATCTTTCCTAAATGCATGGCAGTAGGGCAAAAAATCAGACTGAAGGTCGGTGAAAAAAGAACATTTCACGAAAAAGAATTACAAAAATTCATCGAACAGTTTCCGAGATAATTGATCAACTCTGTGGGCACGAATTTGTGAACGAACCAAAGTATCTTCTTTCTTTGTCGTCCGCGATCTCTGTTTCCTTGCAATTTCCAGTTGTAACCAAGTATCACTGTCACCAAGCCCAGTCAATTCCTATTTTTCTCAGCAAAGTCTGAGTCATTGAGGAAACACACATCACAGTGTTTTATCATTGATTCTTTAGTTGATTTTATCATTTGTATCTTGACTAAGCGGGACTATGAGTTATAGGAAATGGTAGGCATTATAGTGAAGGAAAGCAAAAATAAAGGACTCAGCCTTAATAGTAAAAAGACAGAAGCAACGGCAGCAGCGAAGAAACAGACTTTACCACAATGCGCAATAAAGACAAGGCAGCCGCGATAGCTCAGTGGTTAGTGAACTGGACTACAAAGGACAAGAGCTAGGGTTCGATTTTAACCGACGGCTTCTGGTTCACCCAGCCTTTAATGGGTACCGGATTTTTTTTAATGGGAAAGTAAAGCGGCGCGGGCGTAATACCGACCACATTACCCCAAAAATCATGTGCTTAAGGTCTGTAAAATTTATGGTCACTAACACCATATTCCCTATAACGCCACTTGGCGTGACGGGGGTACTTTACTACTTACAATAAAGACAAGTGGAAAATTATTAAAACAGATAAGTGAATTTAAATATCTGGGAACAATGTTAATCTCATATGGTAGATGTACAACAGTGTCGAGATGCAGAATGGCTCAGGCAAAAGCAGCTTTCCAAAAAATGAGGAAGATACAGTCCAATCCATTTTTGATAATAGATACAAGAAAGTGATTTCTTAAATGTTATGTAGAAATAGTCTTATCATATAGATGTGAATCATGGACAATAGGACAACAGACAAGAAAATCACTGGAGTCTGTAGAAATGTGGTTTTACAGAAGAATGTTGAGAATACAATGGACAGCTAAGAAGAGTAATGAAAATGTTCTGAAAGAGGTCAAAGCAAAAAGAGAGCTAATTTCCAATATTAGGAAGAAACAGTCATCATTTTTTGGCCATGTAATGAGAAGAGAACAACTGGAATATATTGTAACAACTGGAAAAATTGAGGGACGAAGAGATAGAGGGAAGTAAAGAGAAAAAATACCAGACAGCTTAAGAGAATGGCTTGGCAGAAGGTCAACAACAGAAATGATAAATAACTGTCAAAGATCGAAAGTTGTGGAGAGACATGATCACCTACGCCAGCAGGCCCGGTACTTGATGATGATGATGATGATGATGATTATATCCATGGAACCAATTCCACTAATTTCAAGAATTCCCCATATCCGCTCCACCACTTGTCTCAGCATATCAAAAAATGATTCGTTAGATTCCATTGACACGGTCGTTCCGTGCATGTCCTGCTTGACTGCAAAGGCGACGATTCCAAATTTTCTTAGTCGCCTCTTACAACATGTAGGCAGGTAACAGTGGCTGTATTCTTTTTGTTCTATTCTTCCTGGATGTCGCAGTTACCATACGAGAGGATCTGTCAACACTATCTCATAAAACATGTCAACACTATCTCATAAAACATGTCAACACTATCTCATAAAACATGTCAACACTATCTCATAAAACATGTCAACACTATCTCATAAAACATGTCAACACTATCTCATAAAACATGTCAACACTATCTCATAAAACATGTCAACACAATCTCATAAAACATGTCAACACTATCTCATAAAACATGTCAACACTATCTCATAAAACATGTCAACACTATCTCATAAAACATGTCAACACTGTCTCATAAAATATGTCAACACTATCTCATAAAACATGTCAACACTATCTCATAAAACATGTCAACACTATCTCATAAAACATGTCAACACTATCTCATAAAACTTATCAACACTATCTCATAAATCATGTCAACACTGTCTCATAAAACATGTCAACACTATCTCATAAAACATGTCAACACTATCTCATAAAACATGTCAACACAATCTCATAAAATATGTCAACACTATTTCATAAAACTTGTCAACAAACTATGACACAACTGGGAAAAAAAAACAAGTTTTTACAATTTTAATTATGGAAATAAAAACGAAACAAAATTGACATTTTAAAATGTTTTTAAAAAAATAACAAAAGTGACATCTTTATTAAAACAAGACGACTGCAAAATTGTGAAAAAAAGACGATCCTGGCCCATTCAGAACGACATATATGCCAAGCCATTTCATACGTCAATGGCTCATCATCCATCATTGAGTGCCGTCTCCGCATCGAAGGTTGGCTACCATGGAGCGCCGTCCCGCTCTCTTTCTTGATTTGATGGTGCAGGTTGTCATAGGCTGACTTGTCCTTTTTTTTATGTTAGTCGTCCATGTTAGTCTTGGTCTGCCTCTTTTACCTTGTATTTTCCCTTCCAATATTCCTTTAGTAGGCCGTTTGTGTCGTTTAACATGCCCCAAAAATCTCATTAGTCTTGTTTGAATTGTGTTTAGTAGTTCTCTTTTCATTTTTAGTTGTTTTAAAGCGTTATCATCTGATTTCTTTTCTTTCCATCCTATTCTACATATTCTTCAATAAATCCATATTTCTAAGGGTTCAATTTTATGTTTTAATTTCTTGTCTAATGTCCATGTTTCTGCACCATACAGGAATGTTGAGAAGATACATCATTTTCCTCTTTTATTTTTAGCCCTTGTACTATTTTTTTTTTATCTTAGTATATTTTTCATGACATTAAAATTACTTTTTGCCGTTCCTATTCTTTTGTTTATTTCAGTTGTACATTTTCCATCACGGGTTATAGTATGTCCCAGGTAGTTGTAGTTCTGAACTGTCTCCAGGTCTATTCCTTCAATTTTGATATCAACTTATGGGTTTTGTTTTGGTTCAGTTGGAGGAAATTAACAGATAGTTGTAGGGAACAATGTATGTTTACAACACTGAGTAATCCACAAATAATGGACAACAGAACAAGAGATAACCAGAAGCTGTATCGAACCCGTACACCTAATAACCAGGAAGAGATCACCAAGTCAATAGCTACCGGGAAATTCTCAAACAACTATAAAACAGAATCTGAAGCTCTCAATAACGCTGCAAACCTGGCTATCCAACACAAAAATAACATGCACAAGAAATTGGTGATACTAACTGATGCTTTGTCAATCATAAAAGCTCTAAAAAAAACCAAGGAACAACGAACTAGATGACTTGAGAACAACCCTAGACCAACTGTGCAATAACTTCCAGAGAGTGGTCATCCAGTGGATACCATCACACTGTAATAAACACGGAAACGAACGCGCAGATAAATTAGTTAAAGAGGGAGGGAGATTACCACAAGAGAACCATCTGGTCAGCTACGATGAAGCCAAATCCGTCATCAAAGGTCAGTTCCATGAAAAATGGAAACGAGAACACCCAAAGTATAACGAGAGGGATGGATACCACCAACTATCAAGGAGGGATCAAGTCATCTTACTTCGCCTCCGCACTGGCCACAATAGAATGAGAAATCACATGTTCACCTAACTCAAAATTGGTACAACCAGCCTATGCCACTGTACACTGGACAATATGACAACAAAACACGTTCTACAGGATTGCCCCCAGTACACAGACCTGAGAAGCACAATGTGGACTTCACCCACCTCCCTGAAAGAGAAGCTATACGGGGCAACCGAATCACTTAAACAGACAGCTGACTTCATGTGAGAGTCTGGAATCCTACTCTGACAGATTCGTGATCGTAGAAGAAGTACTCCCAATCACAGGACCTTGCTGAGAGAAACCTGCATTACAGCGCAATGCCAGCTAAGCAACATAAAAACGTTACTACCATTTGCTATGTCTTTCACGCATGTGTACTCGTGACTATAGCAAAAGGTTACAAACACAACTCGGGAATAAATTGTGTATCTGTATGATTATATTTAGTCAAGATTACCTTTAACAGAGTAGGGCTAAATAAACAAACAAAAAGAAAAAAGAAAGAAAGAAAGATAAGTCACTGACCCCTTTCAGACCAAGCTCTACTCGACTTCTAGAAGGTCATGTACCCATTATCACTTTTAAGTGTCACAGACTGGTTTGATAACTGTTTACTTTCCGCCAAACTGTACAGTCATCTGTTAAAGAACACGCGATTGTTTCACTTGATGCGTACCCAACGTCAGAATAAAACTAAGGGGACAGAACTGTGCATGTCATAAAAATGATCATCTCGCGAGTTACTGGCACACGCTGACGTCAAATATGGCCGATAAAACATGATAACAGACCGAACTGTTATCAGGGTTATCAACACGCGAACTGAGCATCAAACATGTCTGTTCGGGTCTTCAATTGTTCTTTTAAAGTGTTGTTAAATGTTTCTGGTTTGATTGGAACGAAAGAGATAAAGAAACAAACAAACAAGTAAACGAAAGAAAGAAAAAATGAAAGACAGAAGGAAAGAAGGAAAGAGAGAAAGAAAAAAGAACGAAGGAAAGAAACAAACAAACAACCCAGAAACAAACATATAAACAAAAGAAAGAAAGAAAATAATACAAACAGAAAAAAAACAATTCAAGTACCTAGAAAGTCTAATGACAAACGATAATTCTCAAACAGCAGAGATAGAATCAAGATGCAACAAAGCGTGTCAAATCATCGGACAATTATCACCAATATTGTCCAACAAGGAAATAACTCTGAAGGCAAAACGAGCACTATACAATACAATCTTTATCCCAACGTTGTGCTACCAATGCCAGACCAGGGCCCTAGATGCAAGAACAATAAGAAAAATAACATCTACAGAGATGAAATGTGTTAGACGAATGATAGAAAACAGTCTGAGAGATAAGATCAGAAATGAAGAACTAAGAAAAAAGCTAGGAATAGCCCCCGCCATAGAATATATAAGGAGACAACATATAAAATGGTTTGACCACATGACAAGGCAGAAAGAACAAAACACAATACAACGAGCTTTCAACAAACGTTGTGAGAACACCAGACCCAAGGGTCGACCACGAAAAAGATGGGTTGATGGAATATTAGAAGCACTAGGAAACATAACAGCAGCAGAGGCGAACAGAAGAGCAAAAGACCGCAAATTATATCTCCCCTGGACGCTGAAAGGCAGATGAAGAAGAAAAAAAGACGAAAGAAGAAGAAGAAGAAAGAAATAAACAAACACACAAACAAGGAAAAAAGAAACAAAGAAACAAAAGAAAGAAAGAAAGAAAGGAAGGAAGGAAGGAAGGAAGGAAGGAAGAAAGAAAGAAAAAAATGAAAGAAAGTATCTATCTATCTACCTGCCCGCCCGTCCCTCCGCCCGTCTGTCAGTCTGTTTATATCTATCTATCTATCTATTGGCAGAGACATAGCAAGCAAACAGAAATCTCAGTTCCATCCTGGTCAAGACACAGCGGTAGGAAAGCACCATCTCTCACACTCGACACATGGAACCATCGACCATGTGTCCTGGGTTACATAAGACCAACCTCACGAATGTAGAAAACGAGGAAACCAGCCATCACCGACATGGACATTCAGAGACGACATGCTGATATTGCAGCCCTTACCGACATGGACATTCAGAGACGACATATTGATATTGCAGCCCTTCAGGAAACAAGGCTTGTGGATTGTGGTTCATCATCATCATGTGCCATACCGGTTGGCGTAGGCGATCAAGTCCTTCCACAATCTTCTATCTACATTGCATCGTATCAGTTCTGTTGTTGACTGTTTTCCATGCCATGACACCAAGCTATCCAGTACTTCTCTCTTTGTCGTCCTTCTCTCTTTCCTTTTATTTTGCCAATTGTAACCAAGTATTCCAACCCTCCTCCTCTCATGGTGTGCCCGAAAAGTGTTGATCGTGATTCAGTCAGGGAAAAATAGTATATCTTTTTCTGGCAGGGGCTAATACCTGAGCAGCGTCGGTAACAAGGAGTGGGTTCTGCTGTGCGTAATAAGCTCAAACATTCTATAAACACCCCTAAATTGTACATCAGAACGCATAATATTACTAAAAATCCATTGAAAATATTGATAAAACGACATTATCATCGCCTATGCACAAATAATAGGGAGCCGCGATAGCTCGGATAGGGAACTGGACTACAAAGGTCAAGGGGTAGGGTTCGATCCCAACCGACGGCTTCTGGGTTCTCCCAGCCTTAAATGGGTACCGGATTTTATTCTGGGAAAGCGACACTAATACCGACCACATTACCCCAAAAAATCATGTGCCGAAGGTCTGTAAAATTTATGGTCACTAACACCATATTTCCTATACGGCACTTGGCGTGACGGGGCACTAACAGCATATTTCCTATACGGCACTTGGCGTGACGGGGCACTAACAGCATATTTCCTATACGGCACTTTGCGTGACGGGGCACTAACAGCATATTTCCTATACGGCACTTGGCGTGACGGGGCACTAACAGCATATTTCCTATACGCCACTTGGCGTGACGGGGCTCTTTAGCTTTTTTTTTTACGCACAAACAATTGCAGATACTACAGAAGATAAAGATAAATTTTACGAGATGCCCCAAATTACCTTGAATTAAATCCCCAAAACAGAACAGCTGGGCGATCTAAATATGCACGCATTGGATCTGACCATCATGCATGTCCGTCATGACTAGATTATCATGGTATTGGCAAAATGATCGATAATGGTCAGAGACTTCTAGAATGTTGTTCCCTTAACAACATGTGTGCTATCAACACCTTTCTCAGCGTTAGGAACCGACAAAAGGCAATATGACGTCACTAAAGATCTGAGCATTGGCACCAGCTGGACTTTGTCCTAGTTTGCAGACAGCACTTTAAATAATGTTGATATCAAAAGCAAGAGGAGCTTTTGTTGCACTGGGAAACATACAGAAGTCCAAATAAATGAGGTTATATACAAAAATAGAAATTTGTCAACTATGTATAATAGGACACACACTGCTGAGAAGAAGAAGAAGACGGCTGATAGTATAACACAGCAGCTCTTCATTTGAAATCCCCAGGGGAAAAGACAAAGAGGAAGTCCAAGGAATTCTTGGAGAAGACAGATAGAAGCAGAGATGAAGATGAACCCAGCCTTAAATGGGTACCGGAGTTTTTTTCTGGGAAAGTAAAGCGGCACGATCGTAATACCGACCACATTACCCCAAAAAATCATGTACTGAAGGTCTGTAAAATATAGGGTCACTAACACCATATTCCCTATACGCCACTTGGCGTGACGGGGGCTCTCTACTACTTTTTACTACTTCCAGATATCTTCTTATACTTAACAATCCTCTACATCACTAATGTGTCTTTTTGTCTGCTCCCAAAATTTGTATTTTTTTAATTAATGAAAGTAGACTTCCCGGCGATCATTCACGTGGAAAACATCTGATAAAAGATAACAAGGCAGGCCAAGAGAATTGCTACACAGAACAAGTGCTAATGAAGGCTGAACCAAGGGTCAGAGAAACATGCAAGAACTAACAGCAGATTGTCAAACATGGAGAGCTATGACTTCCGCACTGCTTCGGCCAGAGAGGAAAATGAATGAAATTTGTCTTCTTCTTCCTCTTCTACCTTTCAGCTCCCAGTGGAGCATAGGTCTTCAACAAACACTTTCCAAGTCGTTCTGTTTTTTGCAATTCTTTTAAGATCATTCCATGTCTTCCCCATCATCTTCATCTCTGCTTCAATCTGTCTTCTCCAAGAATTCCTTGGTCTTCCTCTTTGTCTTTTCCCCTGGGGATTCCAAAAAAGGGCCTGTTGTGTAATACTCTCAGTTGGCTTCCCCAGTGTGTGTCCTATCCATCGCCATCGTCTTCGCTGTATCTCTTTATCCACTTGTATTTGACCGGTACATTTCCATAATTCTACGTTAGTGACTTTGTCCTGCCATTTCCATCCTTTTATTCTGCGTAAGCATCCATTAATGAAAGTCTGTACCTTCGTGATTGTCAATTTTGTTAAATGAAATTTGTACTCCATCAATATTTATTTAATCACGTCCCTTATCAAGCATTTCCAACTTTCTATATATAATGAATTTGGTATTTTAACATGATATCAACGTTTTCATAAAAACCCACACAAAAAATAAGCAAACTGAGTGAGATAATTAAATATTTCTTGAGGGCATGTAATATTCGCCCTCATATATTTAATATGATCCACCAGTGTGTATTTCAAGACAAACCGACATACAGACTCCAGAAGATGCCATACGAAATTGTACAGGGACCTGGGAAATGATTCCTATAAGATATGAAGTAGACAAATAATGGGACACTTTAATTGACTCCTGGTAAGGATTAGATTAACGGTACAGTTCATTTCATCTACAATCTTATCACTGAAGAAAATTGAACTTATAAGATAAGAAAAGTTCTTTTGAAAGAAATTATTTTTAACAAAATCACGTTCGTTTCTTCTTCTCTTTTAATGCCCTCACCTCTCCCTATTTCAATGTCCACATCTCTCCCTCTTTTAATGCCCTCACCTCTCCCTATTTTAATGCCCTCACCTCTCCATATTTCAATGTCCAATCTCTCCCTCTTTTAATGCCCCCATCTCACTCTATTTTAATGTCCACATCTCTCCCTATTTTAATGCCCTCACCTCTCCATATTTTAATGTCCACATCTCTCCCTATTTTAATGCCCTCACCTCTCCATATTTCAATGTCCACATCTCTCCCTATTTTAATGCCCTCACCTCTCCATATTTCAATGTCCACATCTCTCCCTATTTTAATGCCCTCACCTCTCCATATTTTAATGTCCATATCTCTCCCTATTTTAATGCCCTCACCTCTCCATATTTCAATGTCCACATCTCTCCCTATTTTAATGCCCTCACCTCTCCATATTTTAATGTCCACATCTCTCCCTATTTTAATGCCCCCACCTCTCCATATTTTAATGTCCACACCTCTCCCTATTTTAATGCCCTCACCTCTACCTTTTTCAATGCCATTGTCCCTCGCTTTTCTATCGACAACCCACTGAGTCAACACGTTTGCTAAGCTGAAGAAAGTATCTAATTAAAACAATTTGTTTGACTTTGTCGCAGTATTGTTTTGCGTGTGCAGAGTTGTTTCCCCTCTTAATCTCTTCATACTTTTCCAGACGGTGTTAATCTCAAAAATACATGAGAAAGGACTTGAAAATTATGATAAATTTAAATACATTGGGTTAGATCGATTGTCAGAAATCAAGACTCAGAACCTGAAATAACGGCTAGAATAACGCATATTACAGCATATATTATGGTCACTAACACCATATTTCCCTATACGCCACTTGGCGTGACGGGGGTACTTTACTTTACTCTTTTTTACAGCATATATTTTAAAAATGGATGAGGGCTCTGTATGCAGGCAACGGGTAGAGTCATTGCAGAAGTAACAGAAAAAGGTAAGGTCACCATGTCTACGTCCCTGGACATGCGAGTACGTGGAAATTAAAAAGTGGATAGGTTGGCTAGCTGCGCTATCGCTGAGGACTGTCAACCAATTGATCGGGCGGACATCATCAATGCCTTCCGAGATGTGGGAATGGCACAGGACTTCAACAACCATGAATCCACGTCGCTCTTTCGGATGAAAGAAATGGGAGTTAAGATGGGCATAGCCAGAAACGAGAAACTTAGTGGGCGTGTAAGAAGACTTATCAATTAACACAGAACTGGAGTCGTGAGTTGCTGAACACTGGTAGACTTGCTGAGTAGGAGATCTGAGCACCTATGGAGATGTTCCGAGTGCAATGATGATGACCTGCAAATAACTCAATTACATGTAATTCATTACATGTTAAAAAATATGACGATCATCATTTTCAGGAGGAAGTGAACTTCAGGTCAATATGGTGGATAGGCAGCAGGAACCATTTAATGCTATGTCTGAAAAGTGTTCCTTGTTGCAGTTTCCTCATATTCCAAGTCCGGCTTGTTGCAGGAGCTACTGAGTTAAGTGCTCTGTGCACACTGTGAGTTGTGCGTTTCATCTGTTTTGATCGTGTTTCGATATTCCGATTGTATACGATAAATGATGATATCGTATGACATGGAACAGACAGTTGTATTCACTTTCTGTGCGGTTTCGCCTTATGACTTTTGTCGTGTGCTGAGACTGTATGTGGACTACATCTACCTTTCTTTGTTTGGGAGATGAGATACTCTCTTATTCGTATGATTCCACTGGCACGGACGGTTGAGCAATTATGGATTTTAATTTGTTTGCAGTGATACCGGGGCCTTCCATAACCATAACCTTAACATACCATAACATAAAATAACTTAACATAGCATAAAATAACATAACGTAACATAACATAAAGTAACATAACATAACATAAACGGAAATGACGCAAAAAGTGCCTTATTACGCAAGACATAAATGAATAATTTCACTCCAAGTGAATGTTATTGAGTTATCTTCTGGTCATCATCAGTGCACTCCGAACATGTCCATAGGTGCTCAGATCCCCTCCTCAGCAATTCCCTCAGTGTCCAGCGACTGACGACTCTTGTTGGTTGATAAGTCTTCTTACACAGCCACTAAGTTTCTCATTTCTGGCTGTGCCCATGTTAACTCCCATTTCCATCATCCGAAGAAGTGACGTGGATCTGTGTTTGTCAAAGTCGTGTGCTCTTCCTACATCTTGGAGGGCATTGGTGATGTCCGCCTGATCCATTAGTTGCCCGTCCTCAACGACAGCGTAGCTAGCCAACCTGTCCGCTCTTTCATTTCCCCGCACTCCCGCATCATGTGGACAAAAGTCCACCTATTAAAATGTATATGTTTGTTATTTACCAAAATCAAACCTCTTTGCACCCAGGGCTGCCCTAAATGTACCAATTACCTTTCAATACATTCTAGATCTCAGACATACTTGTAGTGTCAATCGCTCGCTGTTTAAACATGAATCTTTTCCGTATTTCTGTTATCGCTTCCTACTTGAGACAGTCTTCGTGTCTAACGATTTAGGGAAACTCGCTTCAATCTACCACAAACAAACAAGAAGTACATTCCATTGTGTTCACAGAATCAGGCTTTGTTAGACATTCCCGCCAGAAACCCAAGAAAAGTAGAATTTAATATGGTCTTTATCAAGGGAGTGTTGAAAGGAATTTAATCATCATCTGGGTTTGGGTATCTATAGTCGCGTGCCGAGGGCGGTCCGTCAAATAATCCACAAGAGGTTTGACAGCTTTGAGGACGGTGTGGTCACTTCGGGGCCTTACAGTTGGGCTGTGGTGTGGTGGCGCTGCCTGGGGCAGAGATTGAGCTAACGACATTGATTTAGATAGTCCTGAAGCTTACAGTTGGGCTTTGATGTGGTGGCGCTGCCTGGGGCAGAGATTGAGCTAACGACATTGATTTAGATAGTCCTGAAGCTTACAGTTTAGGACAGCGATTCTTAAACTATTGTTAAGAGACCTTTGTGGTGTAAGGTTTAATGGTGGGTCTTTGATGTGGTAGCGGGATTGAGCTAACGACATCGAGTGAGATAGCCCTGAAGCTTACAGTCTAGGACAGTGATTCTTAAACTATGGTTAATGGGCCGCTGTAGCGTAAGATCTAATGGTGCGGCTGTGGTGTGGTGGCGCTGCCTGGGGCAGAGATTGAGCTAACGACATCGAGTGAGATAGCCCTGAAGCTTACAGTCTAGGACAGTGATTCTTAAACTATGGCTAATGGACCGCTGTAGCGTAAGATCTAATGGTGCGGGTTTGGTGTGGTGGCGCTGCCTGGAGCTAACGACTTGGATTGAGATAGCACTGAAGCTTACAGTCTAGGACAGTGATTCTTAAATTGTCGTTAAGAGACCTTTGTGGTGTAAGGTTTAATGGTGGGTCTTTGATGTGGTGGCGAGATTGAGCTAACGACATCGAGTGAGATAGTCCTGAAGCTTACAGTCTAGGACAGTGATTCTTAAACTATGGCTAATGGACCGCTGTAGCGTAAGATCTAATGGTGCGGGTTTGGTGTGGTGGCGCTGCCTGGAGCTAACGACTTGGATTGAGATAGCACTGAAGCTTACAGTCTAGGACAGTGATTCTTAAATTGTCGTTAAGAGACCTTTGTGGTGTAAGGTTTAATGGTGGGTCTTTGATGTGGTGGCGAGATTGAGCTAACGACATCGAGTGAGATAGTCCTGAAGCTTACAGTCTAGGACAGTGATTCTTAAACTATCGTTAAGGGATCGCTGTAAGGTCTAATGGTGGGGCTTTGATGTGTTGACGCTGCCTTTGACAGAAATTAAGCTAACGACATCGAGTGAGATAGCCCTGAAGCTTACAGTCTAGGACTGTGATTCTTAAACTATGGTTAATGGACCGCTGTAGCGTAAGATCAAATGGTGCGGCTTTGGTGTGGTGGCGCTGCCTGGAGCACAGATTGAGCTAATGACATGGATTGAGATATTCCTGAAGAAGCTTACAATCTAGGACAGTGATTCTTAACCTACCGTTAATGGACCGCTGTGGTGTCAGAATCTAACTGTGGTGCTGACTGAGGCTAAGATGGAGCTAAAGCCATCAAATGAAATACTCCAGAAGTTTACAGTCTCGGACAGGGGTGCTCAAACTATCATTGATGGACTGTTGTGGTATAAAATGTGCCAAATTATATGACTTTGGTGTGGTGGAGTTTAGTGAAACAAAATCTACTTTATGACATTTCCTAAAAGAAGTCTAACAGCTTACAATCTAGTACAGTGGTTCTTAAACTATATTTTAAGAAATCACCATGATCGTTATTAGGCCTTCCATCTTCAAAAATTCGAGTTATACACTCGTTTTGGGGCAATGATAATTTGTTAACGATCTCAGTTATAGGGGGGGGGGGGGGTGTGAGGTGACTGAGCGGCTATTGCGCTCGCCACAGAAAAGAAGGGTCTTGTTTAGATTTCCCGAAGGAGTGATTCTATTTTGTATCGACAGGTCTTTGGGGCTGATCCAGTCTCTGAAAATTGATACCAAATATTTCTAGTGGCAAGTAGAGCGTGCGGCCTGGCGTAATACCGAACAGCATCTATAAAATGTACCGCTGAAAATTGGAAAATATGAGCAGTAAAGCCATAATCGCATTATGTTTAGAGGTTGGGGAGGTGGGGGGACTCCAATTAATTTATTTGCTTACTTTTGTAATGGGGAGGAAGATCAATAAATATTCTAGTGCTATGGGATACGGATGAGAAATTAGAAGTTTAAGCTCAAATATAGTAAGTAATGAGAAGAGAACAACTGGAATATATTGTAATAACTGGGAAAATTGTGGACGAAGAGATAGAGGGTAGCAAAGAAAAAAAATAGCAGACAGTTTAAGAGAATGGCATGGCAGAAGGCCAACAACAGAAATGATAAATAACTGTCGAGATCGAAAGTTGTAGAGAGACGTGATCACCTACGCCAGCAGGCCCGGTACTTGATGAAGAGGAACAAGAGGTCGAGATCGCTTTTGAACGACGACTTCCAGGTTCACCCAGCCTTAACTGGGTACCGGATTTTTTTCTGGGAAAGTAAAGCGGCACGGATGTAATTCTGACCACATTATCCTAAAAATCGTGTGATGAAGGTATGTGAAGACTATGGTCACTAACACCATATTCCCTGTACGTCACGTGGCGTGATGGTACTTATTATACTTTTAAATTAATGTAATAATGTAAAGAGCCCCGTCACGCCGCGTGGCGTATAGGGAGTATGGTGTTAGTGACCATAGTTTTTATAGACTTTCCTGAACATGATTTTGGGACAATGTGGTCAGTATTACGCCCGTGCCGCTTTACTTTCCAGGGAAGAGAATATGATACTCATTTAAGGTTGGGTGAACCTGGAAGTCATCGATCAGGATTGAACCCGACCTCGTGTCCTTAGTAGTTCAGTTCACTAACCTCTGAGCTATCGCGGTTCCCTTTAACTTATAGTATATAAAGTAAATTCTAACAATTGAAAATATGAAAATTAAATTGTATCATTTATATATCCTGTTGTATAATACTATCCCAAGGAGAGCAAATACTACTAATAAAGAAGGTTTAAAGAGAGCCGGGAGATACCAGAAATAAAACATATAAAAATCATATGGAAGAGATAATCTATATTTATTTATACAAATCATATATTTATATTAAACATATTGAACAGCTTATCCAAATGTAATAATATAAGATCATTGACTGAAATTATGAGATGTATCAGGGATCTAGAACTATGTGGAGAGAGAGAGAGAGAGAGAGAGAGAGAGAGACACACACACACACACATATATATATATATGTACACACATACAAATATAGTTGCACCCACTCCGTCCTGGTATGAGACACCTTCTATACCCACTACGTCCTGGTAGGAGACGCCTTCTATACCCACCTCGTTCTGGTAGGAGACACCTTCTACACCCACTCCGTTCTGGTAGGAGACGCCTTCTATACCCACTCCGTCCTGGTAGGAGAGGCCTTCTATACCAACTCCGTTCTGGAAGGAGACACCTTCTATACCCACTCCGTCCTGTTAGGAGAGGCCTTCTATACCCACTCCGTCCTGGTAGGAGAAGCCTTCTATACCCACCCCGTTGTTGTAGGAGACGCCTTCTATACCCACTCCGTCCTGGTAGGAGAGGCCTTCTATACCCACTCCGTCCTGTTAGGAGAGGCCTTCTATACCCACTCCGTCCTGGTAGGAGAGGCCTTCTATACCCACCCCGTTCTTGTAGGAGACGCCTTCTATACCCACCCCGTTCTGGTAGGAGACGCATTCTATACTCACCCCGTTCTTGTAGGAGACGCCTTCTATACCCACCCCGTTCTGGTAGGAGACGCCTTCTATACCCACTCCGTCCTGGTAGGAGAGGCCTTCTATACACACTCCGTTCTGGTAGCAGACACCTTCTATACCCACTCCGTCCTGGTAGGAGAGGCCTTCTATACCTACCCCGTTCTTGTAGGAGACGCCTTCTATACCCACTCCGTCCTGGTAGGAGAGGCCTTCTATACCCACCCCGTTCTGGTAGGAGAGGCCTTCTATACCCACCCCGTTCTGGTAGGAGACGCCTTCTATACCCACTTCGTCCTGGTAAGAGAGGCCTTCTATACCCACCCCGTTCTGGTAGGAGAGGCCTTCTATACCCACTCCGTCCTGGCAGGAGAGGCCTTCTATACCCACTCGGTCCTGGCAGGAGAGGCCTTCTATACCCACTCGGTCCTGGCAGGAGACGCCTTCTATACCCACTCCGTCCTGGCAGGAGAGGCCTTCTATACCCACTCCGTCCTGGCAGGAGAGGCCTTCTATACCCACTCCGTCCTGGCAGGAGACGCCTTCTATACCCACTCCGTCCTGGCAGGAGAGGCCTTCTATACCCACTCCGTCCTAGCAGGAGAGGCCTTCTATACCCACTCGGTCCTGGCAGGAGACGCCTTCTATACCCACTCCGTCCTGGCAGGAGAGGCCTTCTATACCCACTCGGTCCTGGCAGGAGACGCCTTCTATACCCACTCCGTCCTGGCATGAGAGGCCTTCTATACCCACTCCGTCCTGGCAGGAGAGGCCTTCTATACCCACTCGGTCCTGGTAGGAGACACCTTCTTCTATACCCCCCCCGCTCTGGTAGAAGACACCTTCTATACTTACTCCGTCCTGGTAGGAGAGGTTTTCTATACCCACCCCGTTCTGGTAGGAAACACCTTCTATACCCACTCCGTCCTGGTAGGAGACGCCTTCTATACCCACTCCGTCCTGGTAGGAGACGCCTTCTATACCCACTTCGCCCTGGTAGGAGACGCCTTCTATACCCACTTCGTCGTGGTTGGAGACGCCTTCTATAACCACTTCGTCCTGGTTGGAGACGCCTTCTATACCCACTTCGTCCTGGTTGGAGACGCCTTCTATAACCACTTTGTCCTGGTAGGAGACGCCTTCTATACCCACTTCGTCCTGGTAGGAGACGCCTTCTATACCCACTTCGTCCTGGTAGGAGATGCCTTCTATACCCACTTCGTCCTGGTAGGAGACGCCTTCTATACCCACTTCGTCCTGGCTGGAGACACCTTCTATAACCACTTCGTCCTGGTAGGAGATGTCTTCTATACCCACTTCGTCCTGGTAGGAGACGCCTTCTATACCCACTTCGTCCTGGCTGGAGACACCTTCTATAACCACTTCGTCCTGGTAGGAGACGCCTTCTATACCCACTTCGTCCTGGTAGGAGACGCCTTCTATACCCACTTCGTCCTGGTAGGAGACGCCTTCTATACCCACTTCGTCCTAGCAGGAGACACCTTCTATACCCACTTCGTCCTGGTAGGAGACGCCTTCGTGACGTCACATCTGCAGTGCATTTCCATAAACGATGAAGCAGCAACAAACATCATTTAATACAAAATGAATGCAACCAAAAAAAAAAAAAAAACGAGTATTAGAATTTAAGAATGAGAAGACAAATTATAGAGGAAGGCAATTATTATTTTTTTTTTTTAAATAGAGAAAAATAACGCATTTATTTTACTGACAAGAAGAAACTCTGTGACAAACACAACCTCACAGGCGCTCTAATTTCTCACAGTTTCAAGTTTCCCGCCGCTCGCCTCCCTCTCATTAATGTCATTATTGATATCACTTCTGCCCTCGACTAGTTCTCGTCTTGGATGGGTCTGGTCTTAAGAGCTCGCGAGTCATGTACAGCCTTCGATTGAGAGATCAACTTATCAACTCTGCAAAAATAAAATAATTAATAAATAGATTATTTCTCAAGACAACATTTCATATAGCGTTTTTTAAGGGCGAGTGCCTGTGTATTTTTTTTTTTATCTCTCTCTCTATCTCTCTCTCTCTCTCTGAGATCAGGACTCAAACAGAGTATGATTCCAGACTCTCACAAGAAGTCAGCTGTCAGGTTAAGTGTGTTGATTGCCCCCACAGACAGAACAACACATTTAGAGTCTGCAAGATCCACTCTGATTGAACACCCGTTAAAACGTTGCACTGTGTTCTGCGCCAGTGGCCTAGTGCATCCGATTTCAGCAAGCATTTTATTCAGGTTTGCTTTCTTTAGCCTTTGATTGTCCCCAATCTTCCTGCAAGGCAGCAGATGATCTTTTCTGTAGGGGGATTCTGCCCTTAGATGGTCGGCCCTCCCAGGTTTACGAGCACCATCTGCCAGAGTCACTAGAGGTGACTAACACAGACATGCACACACAAAGATAGGAGATGTGACCAACACAGACTTGCACACACAAAGATATGAGATGTAACTAACATAGCCAGGCACACACATTTTTTTTATATATTACTAGCGACAGGGTGTCCCAAAAGTCTTCTTACAAGTGTAAATGTTGCAGTCATGGAACAGGTGACTAATTAGTGAATTACTCCAAATAAAACATGATATATACGAATATTTAACAGACAAATAATATATTTACAATCACGGTGAAATTTAACAAATATGAATTTATGGGACAATTTAAGATCTGCACTTATAGGAAATGAAAGTTTAGCACCTCTGTCCTTAGATAAATTAAACATCTTCTATAATGGGAAATTTAACATTGTATTTATGGGAAATTTAACATCTACATTTATGGGGAATTTAACATCTTTAAACATTTAACATTTTTAAATGTATAATCTATACAGACGGATCTGTAATACCACACAAAAGGAGTGCATGGACATTTACAGCACGCTCGGCAGGCAGAAAACACAAAGAAGACAGCTGTGCCATACGTCATGACCAAGAGTAGCATGACGATGGAGGTGATGGCAGTGACCAGGGCATTCATCTGGTTAGAGTCACAAGACTACACCCACGCATGTATACTGAGTGATACAATGAGCATGATTAAAAATAAAATGGAGGCGGGCTATGTATGCATGCAATGGGTAGAGTCATTGCAGAAGTCAAAAATACATAAGGTCACCTTTGTCAATGTCTCTGGACATGCGGTGGTACGTGGAAATGAAGGAGCGGACAGGTTGGCTAACTGCGCTGTTGTTGAGGACGGTCAACCAATAGATCGGGCGGACATCATTTCCCTCCGAGATGTGGGAAGAGAACATGACTTCGACAACCATGAGTCCACGTCACTCCTTCGGATGAAAAAGATGGGAGTTAAGATGGGAGTTAAGATGGGAGTTAAGATGGGCACAGCCAGAAACGAGAAACTTAGTGGGCGTGTAAGAAGACTTATCAACCAACACAGAACTGGAGTCGTCAGTCGCTGGACACTGAGGGAATTGCTGAGGAGAGGATCTGAGCACCTATGGACATGTTCGGAGTGCAATGATGATGACCTGCAAATAACTCAATAACTCAAGTTAACATCTGTATTTATAGGAAAATTTAACATCTGCATTAATAAGAATATGGTTTACCATCAAAAATCATAAATATTATCAAAGACATGTATGATGGTTACACATGTGCAGTTCGAACAGAGGAAGGACTGAGCGAATGTTTCCCAATAGAAACTGGGGTTAAACAAGGATGTATTTTATCGCCCTTGTTATTTGGAATTGTTATGGACTTCATAATGAAGAAATGCTGCACTGGTAATAAAGGCATCGAATGGATACAAGGAGACCATTTGGAGGACCTCGACTTTGCTGATGACATAGTTCTCATCAGCAGTCAGATAAAAACGATGCAGGAAAACACAAATGAACTATCATCAATAGCCAGCAAAATTGGGCTTGAGGTCAATCATGAAAAGACTAAAGTCATGAAAAGTTTAATTCCAACAAGTGACAAAATATACATGGAAAACAAACCAGTAGAAGAGATCGATCACTTTATCTATCTTGGAAGTCACATTGATCGAGAAGGGGATACGAGCAAAGAAATTAGATTCAGACTGGCTAAAGCAGCAATGTCTTTCAGAAGCCTTGAAAAGTTGTGGAAATCAAAACTCATTAGCACAAACACAAAACTTAGGCTATTCAAATCAAATGTACTATCAACCCTTACGTATGCGTGTGAAAGCTGGAAAACAACAAGAGATATAGAAACAAAGTTGAACGCATTCGAAAATAAATGTCTAAGGAAAATACTTGGTATAGAATGGAACGAATTCAAAACAAACGAGGAAATTAGAGAAATCGCCAATCAACCACTAATATCTTCAGTAATAAAGAAAAGACGATGGTCATACGTTGGACATGTGATGAGAAGAGATAATAATCGAATAGCAAAGCAAGCCCTCATATGGGAAACAACAGGTAAAAGAAAAAGAGGAAGACCCAGGGAGACACTGAGAAGAACATTGATGAGAGAGGCAAGAGCAGCAGGAATCGGCTCCCTCAATGAGATAGAACTGCTTGCACAGAACAGAGACAGATGGCGAGATTGGATAAAATATCTTTAAAAGAACAAAAATTCATATAGGAGAAGGTGTATCTTGGTCTACGCCCTATGGGCCGGTTACGGCTCGAAAGGTCAATAGATAGATAGATTAATAAGAAAGTTAAGATCTGTATTTATGGGAAAATCTCACTCTTAGCGTCTTTTTACACCTGTTAGTCTACTATTCGATTCTTTCTCCTTTGTGTTTGCACACTGACCCTTGTGTTTACTCCTCTGGTTCTGTTTACATTTACGCACTTTTTCGCACGATTTTCGACGTTCACGACAGCCGCACTTGGTTACGATTTTATTTTGGATTTGACAGGATAGTTTTACTTTTTGTTGTTGTTTTCTTTAACACATTTCGATTGTTTTTGTTTTGGTTGTTTCGTTATTAATTTGTGTGTGTGTGTTTTTATTGTTTGTTCCTGATGAAGGCCTATTGAGCCGAAACGTTGTTTAGTCTGTGTCGTCCACTTGTCACGTAAAGCTTCTTACATACCTTTTTTTATTTTTTAATTTTTCCTGGGAAAATGTAACATCTGCATTAATAAGAAAGTTAAGATCTGTATTTATGGGAAAATTTAACATCTGCATTTATGGGTGATTGGAGTCAGAGAGAGGAAGTGGTTGAAATCAGAGAGTAAGTGGTTGGAATCAGAGAGAGGAAGTGATTGGAATCAATCAGAGAGAGAGTTAGTGGTTGGAATCAGACAGAGGAAGTGATTGGAATCAGAGAGAGGAAGTGATTGGAATCAGAGAGAGGAAGTGATTGGAATCAATCAGAGAGAGAGTTAGTGGTTGGAATCAGACAGAGGAAGTGATTGGAATCAATCAGAGAGAGAGTTAGTGGTTGGAATCAGACAGAGGAAGTGATTGGAATCAGAGAGAGGAAGTGATTGGAATCAGAGGGAAGGAAGTGATTGGAATCAGAGGGAAGGAAGTGATTGGAATCAGACAGAGGAAGTGATTACAATCAAACAGAGGAAGTGATTGGAATCAGAGAGAGGAAGTGATTGGAATCAGAGGGCAGGAAGTGATTGGAATCAGAGGGAAGGAAGTGATTGGAATCAGACAGAGGAAGTGATTGGAATCAGAGAGAGGGGGTGATTGGAATCAGAGAGAGGGGGTGGTTGGAATCAGAGAGAGAAAGTAATTGGAATCAGAGGGAAGGAAGTGATTGGAATCAGACAGAGGAAGTGATTGGAATCAGAGAGAGGGGGTGATTGGAATCAGGTAGAGGGGGTGATTGGAAACAGAAAGAGGGGGTGATTGGAATCAGAGACAGAGGGTAATTGGAATAAGAGAGATGGAGTAATTGGAATCAGACAGGGGAAGTGATTGGAATCAGAGAGAGGGGGTGATTGGAATCAGGGAGAGGGGGTGATTGCAATCAGGGAGAGGGGGTGATTGCAATCAGAGAGAGGGGATGATTGGAATCAGGGAGAGGGGGTGATTGCAATCAGAGAGAGGGGATGATTGGAATCAGAGAGAGGAAGTGATTGGAATAAGACAGATGGAGTGATTGGAATCAGAGTGGGGGAGTGATTGGATCAGAGGGAAGGAAGTGATTGGAATCAGAGGGAAGGAAGTGATTGGAATAAGTGAGAGGGAATGATAGGAATCAGAGATAGGGGGTGATTGGAGTCAGAGAGAGGGACACACGCATGTTGAGTCCAGTCTGCCGACGATGGAGGGTGTCAGCCACAGGGTTTGTAATAAAATAAAAATACTAACCATCCGACCGACTCCTCATATGCAAGTGTACCTTTTTTATCTCCATTATAGAAAAAGGGCAGCAGCCCAAGTTCGGATGATAAATGAACCTTAACTCAGTGGAGAGGGAGGGAGAAAAATATGATGCAATGGTTAACATGCGTAATAGTTTAGTTTAGTTTTAGTAGTTTTAGTCTAGTTTAGTTTAGTTTAGTTTTATTATAGTTTAGTTTAGTTTAGCTTAGTTTTAGTTTAGTTTAGTTTAGTTTAGTTTAGTTTAGCTTAGTTTAGTTTAGTTTAGTTTAGTTTAGTTTAGTTTAGTTTAGTTTTAGTTTAGTTTAGTTTAGTTTAGTTTAGTTTAGTTTAGTTTAGTTTAGTTTAGTTTAGTTTAGTTTTAGTTTAGTTTAGTTTAGTTTAGTTTTAGTTTAGGTTTAGTTTAGTTTAGTTTAGTTTAGTTTAGTTTAGTTTAGTTTAGTTTAGTTTAGTTTTAGTTTAGTTTAGTTTTAGTTTAGTTTAGTTTAGTTTAGTTTAGTTTTATTATAGTTTAGTTTAGTTTAGCTTAGTTTTAGTTTAGTTTAGTTTAGTTTAGTTTAGTTTAGTTTAGTTTAGCTTAGTTTAGTTTAGTTTAGTTTAGTTTAGTTTAGTTTTAGTTTAGTTTAGTTTAGTTTAGTTTAGTTTAGTTTAGTTTAGTTTAGTTTAGTTTAGTTTAGTTTTAGTTTAGTTTAGTTTAGTTTAGTTTTAGTTTAGGTTTAGTTTAGTTTAGTTTAGTTTAGTTTAGTTTAGTTTAGTTTAGTTTAGTTTAGTTTAGTTTAGTTTAGTTTAGTTTTAGTTTAGTTTAGTTTAGTTTAGTTTAGTTTAGTTTAGTTTAGTTTTAGTTTAGTTTAGTTTAGTTTAGTTTAGTTTAGTTTAGTTTAGTTTAGTTTAGTTTAGTTTTAGTTTAGTTTAGTTTAGTTTAGTTTTAGTTTAGGTTTAGTTTAGTTTAGTTTAGTTTAGTTTAGTTTAGTTTAGTTTAGTTTAGTTTAGTTTAGTTTAGTTTAGTTTAGTTTAGTTTAGTTTAATTTAGTTTAGTTTAGTCAGATCCTCTTCATTGCACAATCAATAAAATCAGTCAAATGGTAAAACAGTCTTTTCTAGCATGAAGGCAATAGCCACACATAATTAACTGCTCTTCATGTTAGAGTGCAATGTAATTCTCACTTTGATGATCTCATCTCCCATCCCCCAAAACCATCGCCTTCTACGAAAGACAACCAGCTTTGAGCTACCAGGATTCGAACCCGACCACTCCAGACCTCAGTCCATTCCCCAACTTTCCAACCTTCCTCTTCTCATGATGTGCCCCAGAAATGTTGATTGCTTCTTTCTGATGTTTTTTAAGAGCTTTTTGTGTTGGCCTCTTTGAGAACTTCCTCATTGGTCTTTTTAGCTGTCCAGGGAACTTTCAACATTCTTCTGAGAAATCCCATCTCTGTGGCCTCTAATCGTCTTTTCATTTGTTTGTCTACTGTCCATGATTCGCTTCCATAGATCAGAATTGGCTCAATATAAAACTCTCTTTCTCACTTCTATTGACATAGATTTGTTGCATACGATGTTTTTTCATTTTCTGAAATGCTATTTTGGCCTGAGCTGTTCTGCATTGCATTTCTCTGGTGCATCTTCCATCCGATGTTATTACTGTCCCAACTATTTGACTCGCTGCACTTGTTTCAGATACGTCCTGTTTATTGTTATGCTGCATGATGGTGATGATTGTTTCTTCGATATGACCATTACTTCTATTTTCTTACTATTTAAACTGAGACCTTTCTTATTGCTTTCTTTTACTATTATGTCTATCATTTCTTGTAGTTCATTCTCTGTCTCTGCTTTTAAGACTGTGGGGGACAACTTGCATAAAATCACTCTGGTAGTCGCCAGCCAACAAAGTTGAGATCCGCTGATGCCAAAAAGTAACCCTAGCCAAGTGGAATGTCAATCTAAAACAATGTCATTTTAAAATACATTTGGCTCTAATTTTCAAACGTCATCAATAATTTAGATCTTAAATCGTTCCAGACTATTCGATTTACCCGAAAATGTTGTTCAGTCTTTTAAATTCAATACTCAAAATACAAGGGGAGCGATGCATTTGGGCTTCCCAGGCTGCCAGTGGCGGAACTAAAAACGTTTAAGTGGTAAACGATACAACGGCAGTTTTGTGTTTGTGTTGTTGGATGTCAGTTGTGTGTACAGGGTTGATTGGCAAGTCTCGATTTTGTACACCGAGTGGATTGTAAAAGTCAAATCTAGAATTTGTGTACAGAGTGGTCTGTAGGAAGTCAAATCTCGATTTTGTGTACATAGTGGTCAGTTATGGTCAAATTTAGATTTTGTGTACATAGTGGTCAGTTATAGTCAAATTTCGATTTTGTATACTTAGTGGTCAGTTATAGTCAAATTTAGATTTTGTGTACATAGTAGTCAGTTATAGTCAAATTTAGATTTTGTGTACATAGTGGTCAGTTATAGTCAAATTTAGATTTTGTGTACATAGTGGTCAGTTATAGTCAAATTTAGATTTTGTGTACATAGTGGTCAGTTATAGTCAAATTTCGATTTTGTGTACATAATGTTCAGTTATTGTCAAATTTAGATTTTTTTGTACGGAGTAGACTGTAAAAGTCAAATCTTGATTTTGTGTACAACGCTGATGTAAAGTTTAAAAAAAAAACCCATTTGGTCTACTAATGTGACTGTGAAGTCAAAATTGTATTGGCGTCCACGAATGTGACTGTACAACCAAAATTCTATTGAATCTATGTAGTCAACTTTTGATTGGCCGCAGGTGATCTTAAAGTCGACATCGACTTTTGACATCTAATTCTGACATATAATTCTGACATCTAGTTCTGACATATAATTCTGACATCTAGTTCTGACATATAATTCTGACATCTAGTTCTGACATCTAATTCTGATATCTAATTCTGACATCTAGTTCTGACATCTAGTTCTGACATCTAATTCTGACATCTAATTCTGACATCTAGTTCTGGCATCTAATTCTGACATCTAGTTCTGACATCTAATTCTGACATCTAATTCTGACATCTAGTTCTGACATCGTTCGTTCGTTCGCTTTCGTCAGCTTTGACCTCTGACGAAGTCCCACCCACTCAATTTTGTGGGACTGAATTTTGCGTGTAAAGTCTGTTTTATCCCATTACAGGATGCCCCTCGCCATGCAGGCAGATTTACTCCGACTTCAGAGGTACTAATTTTTAGGGAATTAGTAAAACCCAGGTGTCCTCGCCAGGGTACGAACCCCGGCTGTTGCCGTGGTAAGCCAACCGCCTATCGATTGCGCTAACCGGACACCCTGTGAAGTCAAAATTGTATTGGCGTCCACGAATGTGACTGTACAACCAAAATTCTATTGAATCTATGTAGTCAACTTTTGATTGGCCCGACGCAGGTGATCTTAAAGTCGACATCGACTTTTGACATCTAATTCTGACATCTAGTTCTGACATATAATTCTGACATCTAGTTCTGACATATAATTCTGACATCTAGTTCTGACATCTAATTCTGATATCTAATTCTGACATCTAGTTCTGACATCTAGTTCTGACATCTAATTCTGACATCTAATTCTGACATCTAGTTCTGGCATCTAATTCTGACATCTAGTTCTGACATCTAATTCTGACATCTAATTCTGACATCTAGTTCTGACATCTAATTCTGACATCTAATTCTGACATCTAATTCTTACATCTAATTCTGACATCTAATTCTGATATCTAATTCTTACATCTAATTCTTACATCTAATTCTGACATCTAATTCTGACATCTAATTCTGATATCTAATTCTGGCATCTAATCCTGACATCTAATTCTGGCATCTAATCCTGACATCTAATTCTGGCATCTAATTAGACATCGAATTCTTTCATCTAATTTCCTGCCACATCTAGAATAAATGGGACCAAATTTGGATTACGTGGGGGTTGAATCCTTTCTGGCAATGTTTTCTCTTTTGCCCATCGTCAATTTGGTGTTTCTCTGAATATCGTCAGCCTATCTACATACATATATGCTACTGCTCAATAGTGGGCGTTCAAGCGTAAAATTATGTAGAATAGGACTCACAGCTGAAGCTTTCTAAGGGTATTTAAAGTCAGTTTGTGGACGATTTCTTCAGTCCACTGATCAATTTCGCTGGACACAGGCTTTATATTCACCTTCTTCTTGTTCTTATTTTTTTTAAATTATTTTTTTTCCTCTTATTTTTTTTCTTATTTTTTTTCCTTCCTATTTTTTTTCTTATTTTTTTTTCCTCTTATTTTTTTTCTTATTTTTTTCTTCCTATTTTTTCCTCTTATTTTTTTTCTTATTTTTTCTTCCTATTTTTTTTCTTCTTATTTTTTTTCTCAATATTTCTTTTCTTATTTTTTTTCTTATTAATTTTGTTTCTTCTTATTTTTTTTCTTCTTATAATTTTCTTATTTTTTTTTCTTCTTATTTTTTTCTTCTTTTTTTCTTATTTTTTTTCTTCTTATTTTTTTCTTATTTTTTTCTTCTTTTTTCTTATTTTTTTTTTCTTCTTATTTTTTTCTTCTTCTTATTTTCCTTCTTATTTGTTTTCTTCTTATTCAACGATCAGTTATTGCTATACTTCAGACATTTAGACCAGCTTGGGTCACGAACGAGACAGTGCGTGTTTGAGATTTTCACCGGGTTCCCCATAGCTTCTTGTCATGTGGGCTTGTTTCTGTGGGCCATATTTGTGTACTTAGGGTGTTGAGAGTGCTGCAGACCTGTACGGCACGCTGGAGTTTGCCTGGATACTCCGCGGTCACATGTTGCAAAGCCACCGAGTCCGATCTTGTGTAGGTAAGGTCTGAGACCACAGTGACCTGTTCTGAGTCTGAATATCTTGGTCTGCTCATGTCTACTGTGTTTGTTTTAAGTTGAACAATTCTAGCGTATATTTTTCACGTAACTCCCAGCTGGACACAGTTATTTCGGAATGGGCGATAAATGGGCTATCGCAGATGCGTACAATGTATCCCGAGTGTTAAGATACTGGGGTTTTTAGTTTAGCTCTGTTCAGCAGTTGACCTTTTCAAGCTCTGCCTTCCAGAATATTTTCCATTGTCTACCCCTGCCTCTATTAACTTCTATTTTTCCTGTTGTTATTAAATGATCAAACCTACCTCTTCTCCACACATGCCCCACACATGCCCCATACATGCCTCACACATCTGGTGTTCCTTTTCTTCGAATGCCTTCTTTTACTAGTTCCTCACTAGCTATCCATGGTACCTTGAGCATCCTTAATTAAACACAAAAATCTCAACAGACTTAATTCGCCATTGTATCCCTTTCTTTATTGTCCATAATTGGCAATCAGAAAGCAATATTGGTTCCATGTAGTTTTGTAATACAGACCGAACTCTCAGTGATGACTTGTAGCATAATATATTTCTCACTTTACTAAAGATATTCTTTTCTTTAGACAATGGAGACCCTGATCAAGGAGCTTCTATTCGCTAATGATACAGCACTGCTTGCTCACGATGAAACCGTCCTGCAGTCAATGGTTGACAATCTAGCTAGATCATGAGATTTATTCTCCCTGTCAATAAGTATACAGAAGACTGTGGTGCTTCAACAAGTGTAGCCAGCCCCGCAGCAATATCAGTAAATAACAATCCCCTTTAATCTGTGAGAAAGTTCACCTATCTTTGTTGTATGGTCACAACCAATGTCTCCCTTGAAGAAGAAATAAATTCCCGAATCGAAAAGGCAGCTTCCACATTTGGTAAACTTAAAGATAGAGCATGGGCCAACACCAAATTAACACGCATGACTAAGACTCAAATTGACCAAAGTTGTGTGCTTAGTACACTTCTATACGGATCAGAAACTTGGTCTACCTATGCAGGGCAGGAGAAAAGGTTAAACAGCTTTCATGAATGTTGCCTTCGCAAGATTATGAACATCAAATGGCAGGACAAAGTAACTAACTCTAATGTCTTACAACGAGCCAAACTCCCATCCATCACGGCAACACTAAGGAGTCGTAGTCTAAGGTGACTGGGTCGTGTAAGGAATGGCAAACATTCGTATTCCCAAACAAATATTGTATGGCGAACTTAAGGACGGAAAGAGACCATAAGACAGACCAGTGCTGAGATATAAGGATGTTTGCAGGGTTTCCTTTGTAATATTGAACGTTGTTTTCTGGTCATACGGTGGTGGCACGTCAACTTTCTTGACTGGTGGCTGTTTTGACCCACGTCGTTTAAATATGTACTCGCTGTGCTGATCTGCTAAGAGTATTACTGAGAAAACCTTGCTACGACTTGGCTTTGGAACACTAGGAACAGGACCATTGGGGTCCCGTTCATTCAGGGCTCGCTTCCCGTTACACAAAGAGTGACTGTGGTCACCCCGGCTCAGCTGGACATCGTCTGGTCTTTCCTCGCTTCGGCCACGGTAATTAGGTTCAGAGCGATTATTAAGTGAATTAGGTTCACTTATCTCCGCACCTGATCCTATGGACTGCGCGTGTTCTTGGTCCTCAGAATGTTTGTACTTCGCGTTGTGTTGATCGACCCTAATCGCCCAACTGGAACAATCGATTACACAGCCATACACAATGGAGGTCACACAAGTCATGAATAGCACAATACTTAATTTACTTTATTTACAGGGTGCTGATGATAACAAGCTGTATACATGTGCTGGGTGGTCTGACTATCCACTCCAGTCTATCCAGTAGGTCTAATCAAGTTTTGGCTTACTATCCCCTTATGCCACCTGCTTGTGTGTTCTAAATGCTCTTAGACCGTTACACTTCCTACTACCGCCTTATGCCACCTGCTTCTGTGTTCTAAATGCTCTTAGACCGTTACACTTCCTACTACCACCTTATGCCACCTGCTTCTGTGTTCTAAATGCTCTTAGACCGTTACACTTCCTACTACCACCTTATGCCACCTACTTCTGTGTTCTAAATGCTCTTAGACCGTTACACTTCCTACTACCGCCTTATGCCACCTGCTTCTGTGTTCTAAATGCTCTTAGGCCGTTACACTTCCTACTACCGCCTTATGCCACCTGCTTCTGTGTTCTAAATGCTCTTAGACCGTTACACTTCCTACTATCGCCCTACACTTACAGGTGACTTATCTAGACTTTCTCTAACTCACATCTGATCTATATCTCTGTTTGGAATCTCCACCCAAACTGGACTTCTCTCCATCCCCTAAACTGGACTTGTCTCTGCCACCTAAACTGGACTTGTCTTTCTATTTCCCCAACCGTTTAAATACCTCATATTCACCCTAATCACAAATCACCTACGTCATCACTCAGCCAATCAAAATCAATCTCACCATCTTAAGACAACTCACCCTAGAGTTTCTCATCATTCACTTAGCGAACTAGATTGTTCCCAATCTCCACTCACCACTATCAACCGTCCCGTGCCACTCTCTCAACTCACGGCGGTTCTCAAATCTCACCTTACCTACAATGGTTCTCCGATTTTCTTTACTCTAAACCACCCTAAACTACATCTATTTACATACATCCCTACATTCCCCGGCTACACCTTGTGCGAATTCTCTATCAGTGAAAAAAAACTGGGAAAATTTGGCTGCAGATCATTGCACATGGAGAACAAAAATAAAAAAAATGGCACAGCAACTTTCTAGACAGTGCTGATATGAAATTCAGAAGACAAAAGACGTAGGAAAAACGAAACGAGATCAGGGTTAACAAATACATCTTGTTTGTTCAGCGGTCGGATCTGTCTGTCAAATATTGGCAGATTCACCCACGACAGAATCTGTTTGGCGAGACATCATCCAGCATGGGACGCTAATGTTTTTGCCAAACTACTGACTTTCATGATTGCTTGTGGTCAACCGTCTGTCAAGACGCCAATTGTCAAAATTGGTCTGTGCATTTCTACATTTACTCTCCATAAGACATCGTTCATCTTATTTCAATACTGTTTTCTTATTCTTCTACCTTTCAGCTCCCAGTGGAGCATAATAGGGTGACCATTCGTCCCCGATTTCCGGGGACAGTCCCCGGAATGTAGAAGTTGTCCCCGAAAGAAATTTGTCCCCGATTTTGTCCCCGATTTCAGTGAATAAATAAATGTTCATACACGGAATCGGCCCTCTTTTAAAGTAATCACTAGGACTCGGGACGTTACTGAGTTGTGTTTCTTTATCCCAGACTGAGCGGCATTAGCAAGAAGATAAAAGAGAAGACTTGGACGCGTTGTGTCGGAGATAGCTCTTTGAACTCTTGAAGCGCGGTGCTACGTCACTTCTATTCCCACCACTCACTTCTATTGGGATGGGTTTAATTTTTAAAAAAAGCAGACACTCTCTCTCCCCCCACCCCTGCCTTTCCGGACATCTCCCGCTAAAGTATCTTTCAATAAATATATATATATATGTACACACACACACACACACACACACACACATATATATATATATATATATATATATATATATATATATATATATATATATCGTTCGTCCCCGATTTTGTGGGACAGTCTCAGAAATAAGCAAAAAAGTCTTCTGAAATGTAAAAAATATGACAAATGTCCCCGGAAACAATGGGAAAAAAAATGGTCACCCCAAGCATAGGTCTTCAACAAACACTTTCCAAGCCGTTCTGTTTCTTGTCATTCTTTTAAGATCACTCCGTGTCTTCCCCATCATCTTCATCTCTGCTTCTATCTGTCTTCTCCAAGAAAATTTTGGTCTTCCTCTTTATCTTTTTTCTTGGGAGTTTCAAAAAAGGGCCTGTTGTGTAATACTCTCAGTTGGCTTCCGCAGTGTGTGCCCTACTCAGCGCCATCGTCTTCGCTGTATCTCTAAATGTTAACACTGTAACCAGGTTTTATAATGAACATCAGCAAGGAAAGAAAATGTCCCGCCAAGAATTTAAGAGATTGGACGGTGATATTAGAATCTTAAAGGAACTATAAGTTCTAGCCATTTCGGGGAATGGTACTTTACATTTGACATGTTCTTAGTGAACCCTATTCTGACATCTCACTTTTTCCTCCGTTCGGTACCCTGTATACTTCTGTCATTTCTAGTCTGGTATTTCTATTCTTGTCTTGTATTTTTAGTCTGATATTTCTAGTCTGGTATTTCTATTCTGCGCCATATATTTTAGAGCAGTGATCTCTGCAATATGTGCCACTTTGGCACGCAAGGTTTCTGTTTTTTGAGATTGTGGTTCTGCCCTATGTGCCGTCTTCGGCTCGAAAGGACGATAGATAGATAGATAGATAGATTTCTAGTCTGGTATTTCTAGTCTGATACTTCTAGTCTGGTATTTCTAGTCTCGTATTTCTAGTCTGGTATTTCTAGAGCAGTATTCAACCTAGTTGGGAGCCGCGATAGCTCAGTGGTTAGTGAACTGGACTACAAAGGACAAGAGGTAGGGTTCGGTCCCAACCGACGACTTCCGGGTTCACCCAGCCTAAAATGGGTACCGGATTTTTCTGGGAAAGTAAAGCGGCGCGGGCGTAATACCGACCACACTACCCCAAAAATCATGTGCTGAAGGTCTGTAAAATGTAAGGTCACTAACACCATATTCCCTATACGCCACTTGGCGTGACGGGGTACTTTACTTTTACTTTTTTTTATTCAACCTAGTTGGTAAAGGTATGGCTTCTTGACCCAGGTTATGTTCTGACAGACTCATCATAGCTGCACTCCGGGCACACCCACAGGTGCTCTGATCTCCTCATCGAATAGCAAGAGCTTCCCAAGAGAATCCAGACAGTCGAGCACGAGCTCCATTGTAAGTCCTGGGTTTGGGGATATTTTATTTGTAATCTCTACCAAACATCGCATAAAGACATGCATCAAACTCAGTTTAGAAATAAGAGTGGAACTGGAGATAATTAGGGTAATGACGGAGTCATAAAGGCTAATGCTCGTGTTGTTTTCAAAAAGGCTAATGCTCGTGTTGTTTTCAAAAAGGCTAATGCTCGTGTTGTTTTCAAAAAGGCTAATGCTCGTGTTGTTTTCAAAAAGGCTAATGCTCGTGTTGTTTTCAAAAAGGTTAATGCTCGTGTTGTTTTCAAAAAGGCTAATGCTCGTGTTGTTTTCAAAAAGGCTAATGCTCGTGTTGTTCTCAAAAAGGCTAATGCTCGTGTTGTTTTCAAAAAGGTTAATGCTCGTGTTGTTTTCAAAAAGGCTAATGCTCGTGTTGTTTTCAAAAAGGCTAATGCTCGTGTTGTTTTCAAAAAGGCTAATGCTCGTGTTGTTTTCAAAATGCAATTTTAATTATCATTATCATCATCGTGTGCCATACCGGTTGGCGTAGGCAATCAACTCCGTCCACAATCTTTTATCCACAGTACATCGTGTCAGTTCTGTTGTTGACTGTTTTCCATACCTAGACACCAAGCTATCTAGTATTTTCTCTCTTTTTCGTCCACGATCTCTCTTTCTTAGTATTTTGCCAGTTGTAATCAAGTATTTCAACTTTCCTCTTCTCATGATGCGCCCGAAAAATGTTGATTGTTTCTTTCTGATGTTTTTTAAGAGCTCCCTTTTTGTGAAGGCCTCTTTGAGAACTTCCTCATTGGTCTTTTTAGCTGTCCAGGGAATTTTCAACATTCTTCTGAGAAATCCCCATCTCTGTGGCCTCTAATTGTCTTTTCATCTGTTTGTCTACTATTTTTATTATACCACAAGCTTTTTGTGAGGTTAAGTATACAACAGTACAAGCTGGGAGGAAAGTAGAAGAATGTAAGCTTGAAGGTAGAAACATAGAAGAGTCTGAGTTAGAAGGTAGAAACATAGAAGAGTATGAGTTACAAGGTAGAAACATAGAAGAGTCTGAGTTAGAAGGTAGAAACATAGAAGAGTATGAGTTAGAAGGTAGAAACATAGAAGAGTATGAGTTAGAAGGTAGAAAATAGAAGAGTATGAGTTACAAGGTAGAAACATAGAAGAGTCTGAGTTAGAAGGTAGAAAATAGAAGAGTATGAGTTACAAGGTAGAAACATAGAAGAGTCTGAGTTAGAAGGTAGAAAATAGAAGAGTATGAGTTAGAAGGTAGAAACATAGAAGAGTAAGAGTTAGAAGGTAGAAACATAGAAGAGTATGAGTTACAAGGTAGAAAATAGAAGAGTATGAGTTAGAAGGTAGAAAATAGAAGAGTATGAGTTAGAAGGTAGAAACATAGAAGAGTCTGAGTTAGAAGGTAGAAACATAGAAGAGTATGAGTTACAAGGTAGAAACATAGAAGAGTCTGAGTTAGAAGGTAGAAAATAGAAGAGTATGAGTTAGAAGGTAGAAACATTGAAGAGTATGAGTTAGAAGGTAGAAACATAGAAGAGTCTGAGTTAGAAGGTAGAAAATAGAAGAGTATGAGTTACAAGGTAGAAACATAGAAGAGTCTGAGTTAGAAGGTAGAAAATAGAAGAGTCTGAGTTAGAAGGTAGAAAATAGAAGAGTCTGAGTTAGAAGGTAGAAACATAGAAGAGTATGAGTTACAAGGTAGAAACATAGAAGAGTCTGAGTTAGAAGGTAGAAAGATAGAAGAGTCTGAGTTAGAAGGTAGAAACATAGAAGAGTCTGAGTTAGAAGGTAGAAACATAGAAGAGTCTGAGTTAGAAGGTAGAAACATAGAAGAATCTGAGTTAGAAGGTAGAAACATAGAAGAATCTGAGTTAGAAAGTAGAAACATAGAAGAGTCTGAGTTAGAAGGTAGAAAATAGAAGAGTCTGAGTTAGAAGGTAGAAAATAGAAGAGTATGAGTTAGAAGGTAGAAAATAGAAGAGTCTGAGTTAGAAGGTAGAAAATAGAAGAGTCTGAGTTAGAAGGTAGAAACATAGAAGAGTTTGAGCTAGATGGTAGAAAATAGAAGAGTCTGAGTTAGAAGGTAGAAACATAGAAGAGTATGAGTTAGAAGGTAGAAACATAGAAGAGTATGAGTTAGAAGGTAGAAAATAGAAGAGTATGAGTTAGAAGGTAGAAACATCGAAGAGTATGAGTTAGAAGGTAGAAAATAGAAGAGTATGAGTTACAAGGTAGAAACATAGAAGAGTCTGAGTTAGAAGGTAGAAACATAGAAGAATCTGAGTTAGAAGGTAGAAAATAGAAGAGTCTGAGTTAGAAGGTAGAAAATAGAAGAGTCTGAGTTAGAAGGTAGAAAATAGAAGAGTCTGAGTTAGAAGGTAGAAAATAGAAGAGTCTGAGTGAGAAGGTAGAAACATAGAAGAGTCTGAGTTAGAAGGTAGAAACATAGAAGAGTCTGAGTTAGAAGGTAGAAACATAGAAGAGTCTGAGTTAGAAGGTAGAAACATAGAAGAGTCTGAGTTAGAAGGTAGAAACATAGAAGAATCTGATTTAGAAGGTAGAAACATAGAAGAGTCTGAGTTAGAAGGTAGAAAATAGAAGAGTCTGAGTTAGAAGGTAGAAACATAGAAGAGTCTGAGTTAGAAGGTAGAAAATAGAAGAGTCTGAGCTAGAAGGTAGAAACATAGAAGAGTCTGAGTTAGAAGAAAGAAACATAGAAGAGTATGAGCTAGAAGGTAGAAAATAGAAGAGTCTGAGTTAGAAGGTAGAAACATAGAAGAGTCTGAGTTAGAAGGTAGAAAATAGAAGAGTCTGAGCTAGAAGGTAGAAACATAGAAGAGTCTGAGTTAGAAGGTAGAAACATAGAAGAGTCTGAGCTAGAAGGTAGAAAATAGAAGAGTCTGAGTTAGAAGGTAGAAAAATAGAAGAATCTGAGTTAGAAGGTAGAAACATAGAAGAGTCTGAGTTAGAAGGTAGAAAATAGAAGAGTCTGAGTTAGAAGGTAGAAACATAGAAGAGTCTGAGTTAGAAGGTAGAAAATAGAAGAGTCTGAGTTAGAAGGTAGAATAATAGAAGAATCTGAGTTAGAAGGTAGAAACATAGAAGAGTCTGAGTTAGAAGGTAGAAAATAGAAGAGTCTGAGCTAGAAGGTAGAAAATAGAAGAGTCTGAGTTAGAAGGTAGAAAATAGAAGAGTCTGAGTTAGAAGGTAGAAAATAGAAGAGTCTGAGCTAGAAGGTAGAAAATAGAAGAGTCTGAGTTAGAAGGTAGAAACATAGAAGAGTCTGAGTTACAAGGTAGAAACATAGAAGAGTCTGGGTTAGAAGGTAGAAACATAGAAGAGTCTGAGTTAGAAGGTAGAAACATAGAAGAGTCTGAGTTAGAAGGTAGAAAATAGAAGAGTCTGAGTTAGAAGGTAGAAACATAGAAGAGTCTGAGTTAGAAGGTAGAAACATAGAAGAGTATGAGTTAGAAGGTAGAAACATAGAAGAGTATGAGTTAGAAGGTAGAAAATAGAAGAGTCTGAGTTAGAAGGTAGAAACATAGAAGAGTATGAGTTAGAAGGTAGAAACATAGAAGAGTCTGAGTTAGAAGGTAGAAAATAGAAGAGTCTGAGTTAGAAGGTAGAAACATAGAAGAGTATGAGTTAGAAGGTAGAAAATAGAAGAGTCTGAGTTAGAAGGTAGAAACATAGAAGAGTATGAGTTAGAAGGTAGAAACATAGAAGAGTCTGAGCTAGAAGGTAGAAAATAGAAGAGTCTGAGTTAGAAGGTAGAAACATAGAAGAGTCTGAGTTAGAAGGTAGAAAATAGAAGAGTCTGAGTTAGAAGGTAGAAACATAGAAGAGTCTGAGTTAGAAGGTAGAAACATAGAAGAGTATGAGTTAGAAGGTAGAAACATAGAAGAGTATGAGTTAGAAGGTAGAAAATAGAAGAGTCTGAGTTAGAAGGTAGAAACATAGAAGAGTATGAGTTAGAAGGTAGAAACATAGAAGAGTCTGAGTTAGAAGGTAGAAAATAGAAGAGTCTGAGTTAGAAGGTAGAAACATAGAAGAGTATGAGTTAGAAGGTAGAAAATAGAAGAGTCTGAGTTAGAAGGTAGAAACATAGAAGAGTATGAGTTAGAAGGTAGAAACATAGAAGAGTCTGAGCTAGAAGGTAGAAAATAGAAGAGTCTGAGTTAGAAGGTAGAAACATAGAAGAGTCTGAGTTACAAGGTAGAAACATAGAAGAGTCTGAGTTAGAAGGTAGAAACATAGAAGAGTCTGAGTTAGAAGGTAGAAACATAGAAGAGTCTGAGTTAGAAGGTAGAAAATAGAAGAGTCTGAGTTAGAAGGTAGAAACATAGAAGAGTCTGAGTTAGAAGGTAGAAACATAGAAGAGTATGAGTTAGAAGGTAGAAACATAGAAGAGTATGAGTTAGAAGGTAGAAACATAGAAGAGTCTGAGTTAGAAGGTAGAAACATAGAAGAGTCTGAGTTAGAAGGTAGAAACATAGAAGAGTCTGAGTTAGAAGGTAGAAACATAGAAGAGTCTGAGTTAGAAGGTAGAAACATAGAAGAATCTGATTTAGAAGGTAGAAACATAGAAGAGTCTGAGTTAGAAGGTAGAAAATAGAAGAGTCTGAGTTAGAAGGTAGAAACATAGAAGAGTCTGAGTTAGAAGGTAGAAAATAGAAGAGTCTGAGCTAGAAGGTAGAAACATAGAAGAGTCTGAGTTAGAAGGTAGAAAATAGAAGAGTCTGAGTTAGAAGGTAGAAACATAGAAGAGTCTGAGCTAGAAGGTAGAAAATAGAAGAGTCTGAGTTAGAAGGTAGAAAAATAGAAGAATCTGAGTTAGAAGGTAGAAACATAGAAGAGTCTGAGTTAGAAGGTAGAAAATAGAAGAGTCTGAGTTAGAAGGTAGAAACATAGAAGAGTCTGAGCCAGAAGGTAGAAAATAGAAGAGTCTGAGTTAGAAGGTAGAAAAATAGAAGAATCTGAGTTAGAAGGTAGAAACATAGAAGAGTCTGAGTTAGAAGGTAGAAAATAGAAGAGTTTGAGCTAGAAGGTAGAAAATAGAAGAGTCTGAGTTAGAAGGTAGAAAATAGAAGAGTCTGAGTTAGAAGGTAGAAAATAGAAGAGTCTGAGTTAGAAGGTAGAAACATAGAAGAGTCTGAGTTAGAAAGTAGAAAATAGAAGAGTCTGAGTTAGAAGGTAGAAACATAGAAGAGTCTGAGCTAGAAGGTAGAAAATAGAAGAGTCTGAGTTAGAAGGTAGAAAAATAGAAGAATCTGAGTTAGAAGGTAGAAACATAGAAGAGTCTGAGTTAGAAGGTAGAAAATAGAAGAGTCTGAGCTAGAAGGTAGAAAATAGAAGAGTCTGAGTTACAAGGTAGAAAATAGAAGAGTCTGAGTTAGAAGGTAGAAAATAGAAGAGTCTGAGTTAGAAGGTAGAAACATAGAAGAGTCTGAGTTAGAAGGTAGAAAATAGAAGAGTCTGAGCTAGAAGGTAGAAAATAGAAGAGTCTGAGTTAGAAGGTAGAAACATAGAAGAGTCTGAGTTACATGGTAGAAACATAGAAGAGTCTGAGTTAGAAGGTAGAAACATAGAAGAGTCTGAGTTAGAAGGTAGAAACATAGAAGAATCTGAGTTAGAAGGTAGAAACATAGAAGAGTCTGAGTTAGAAGGTAGAAAATAGAAGAGTCTGAGCTAGAAGGTAGAAAATAGAAGAGTCTGAGTTAGAAGGTAGAAAATAGAAGAGTCTGAGTTAGAAGGTAGAAAATAGAAGAGTCTGAGTTAGAAGGTAGAAACATAGAAGAGTCTGAGTTAGAAAGTAGAAAATAGAAGAGTCTGAGTTAGAAGGTAGAAACATAGAAGAATCTGAGTTAGAAGGTAGAAACATAGAAGAGTCTGAGTTAGAAGGTAGAAAATAGAAGAGTCTGAGCTAGAAGGTAGAAAATAGAAGAGTCTGAGCTAGAAGGTAGAAAATAGAAGAGTCTGAGTTAGAAGGTAGAAACATAGAAGAGTCTGAGTTACAAGGTAGAAACATAGAAGAGTCTGAGTTAGAAGGTAGAAATATAGAAGAGTCTGAGTTAGAAGGTAGAAACATAGAAGAGTCTGAGTTAGAAGGTAGAAAATAGAAGAGTCTGAGTTAGAAGGTAGAAACATAGAAGAGTCTGAGTTAGAAGGTAGAAACATAGAAGAGTATGAGTTAGAAGGTAGAAACATAGAAGAGTATGAGTTAGAAGGTAGAAAATAGAAGAGTCTGAGTTAGAAGGTAGAAACATAGAAGAGTATGAGTTAGAAGGTAGAAACATAGAAGAGTCTGAGTTAGAAGGTAGAAAATAGAAGAGTCTGAGTTAGAAGGTAGAAACATAGAAGAGTATGAGTTAGAAGGTAGAAAATAGAAGAGTCTGAGTTAGAAGGTAGAAACATAGAAGAGTATGAGTTAGAAGGTAGAAACATAGAAGAGTCTGAGCTAGAAGGTAGAAAATAGAAGAGTCTGAGTTAGAAGGTAGAAACATAGAAGAGTCTGAGTTACAAAGTAGAAACATAGAAGAGTCTGAGTTAGAAGGTAGAAACATAGAAGAGTCTGAGTTAGAAGGTAGAAACATAGAAGAGTCTGAGTTAGAAGGTAGAAAATAGAAGAGTCTGAGTTAGAAGGTAGAAACATAGAAGAGTCTGAGTTAGAAGGTAGAAACATAGAAGAGTATGAGTTAGAAGGTAGAAACATAGAAGAGTATGAGTTAGAAGGTAGAAAATAGAAGAGTCTGAGTTAGAAGGTAGAAACATAGAAGAGTATGAGTTAGAAGGTAGAAACATAGAAGAGTCTGAGTTAGAAGGTAGAAAATAGAAGAGTCTGAGTTAGAAGGTAGAAACATAGAAGAGTATGAGTTAGAAGGTAGAAAATAGAAGAGTCTGAGTTAGAAGGTAGAAACATAGAAGAGTATGAGTTAGAAGGTAGAAACATAGAAGAGTCTGAGTTAGAAGGTAGAAACATAGAAGAGTCTGAGTTAGAAGGTAGAAACATAGAAGAGTCTGAGTTAGAAGGTAGAAACATAGAAGAGTCTGAGTTAGAAGGTAGAAACATAGAAGAATCTGATTTAGAAGGTAGAAACATAGAAGAGTCTGAGTTAGAAGGTAGAAAATAGAAGAGTCTGAGTTAGAAGGTAGAAACATAGAAGAGTCTGAGTTAGAAGGTAGAAAATAGAAGAGTCTGAGCTAGAAGGTAGAAACATAGAAGAGTCTGAGTTAGAAGGTAGAAAATAGAAGAGTCTGAGTTAGAAGGTAGAAACATAGAAGAGTCTGAGCTAGAAGGTAGAAAATAGAAGAGTCTGAGTTAGAAGGTAGAAAAATAGAAGAATCTGAGTTAGAAGGTAGAAACATAGAAGAGTCTGAGTTAGAAGGTAGAAAATAGAAGAGTCTGAGTTAGAAGGTAGAAACATAGAAGAGTCTGAGCTAGAAGGTAGAAAATAGAAGAGTCTGAGTTAGAAGGTAGAAAAATAGAAGAATCTGAGTTAGAAGGTAGAAACATAGAAGAGTCTGAGTTAGAAGGTAGAAAATAGAAGAGTCTGAGCTAGAAGGTAGAAAATAGAAGAGTCTGAGTTAGAAGGTAGAAAATAGAAGAGTCTGAGTTAGAAGGTAGAAAATAGAAGAGTCTGAGTTAGAAGGTAGAAACATAGAAGAGTCTGAGTTAGAAAGTAGAAAATAGAAGAGTCTGAGTTAGAAGGTAGAAACATAGAAGAGTCTGAGCTAGAAGGTAGAAACATAGAAGAGTCTGAGTTAGAAGGTAGAAAAATAGAAGAATCTGAGTTAGAAGGTAGAAACATAGAAGAGTCTGAGTTAGAAGGTAGAAAATAGAAGAGTCTGAGCTAGAAGGTAGAAAATAGAAGAGTCTGAGTTACAAGGTAGAAAATAGAAGAGTCTGAGTTAGAAGGTAGAAAATAGAAGAGTCTGAGTTAGAAGGTAGAAACATAGAAGAGTCTGAGTTAGAAGGTAGAAAATAGAAGAGTCTGAGCTAGAAGGTAGAAAATAGAAGAGTCTGAGTTAGAAGGTAGAAACATAGAAGAGTCTGAGTTACATGGTAGAAACATAGAAGAGTCTGAGTTAGAAGGTAGAAACATAGAAGAGTCTGAGTTAGAAGGTAGAAACATAGAAGAATCTGAGTTAGAAGGTAGAAACATAGAAGAGTCTGAGTTAGAAGGTAGAAAATAGAAGAGTCTGAGCTAGAGGGTAGAAAATAGAAGAGTCTGAGTTAGAAGGTAGAAAATAGAAGAGTCTGAGTTAGAAGGTAGAAATTGAAGAGTCTGAGTTAGAAGGTAGAAACATAGAAGAGTCTGAGTTAGAAAGTAGAAAATAGAAGAGTCTGAGTTAGAAGGTAGAAACATAGAAGAATCTGAGTTAGAAGGTAGAAACATAGAAGAGTCTGAGTTAGAAGGTAGAAAATAGAAGAGTCTGAGCTAGAAGGTAGAAAATAGAAGAGTCTGAGCTAGAAGGTAGAAAATAGAAGAGTCTGAGTTAGAAGGTAGAAACATAGAAGAGTCTGAGTTACAAGGTAGAAACATAGAAGAGTCTGAGTTAGAAGGTAGAAACATAGAAGAGTCTGAGTTAGAAGGTAGAAACATAGAAGAGTCTGAGTTAGAAGGTAGAAAATAGAAGAGTCTGAGTTAGAAGGTAGAAACATAGAAGAGTCTGAGTTAGAAGGTAGAAACATAGAAGAGTATGAGTTAGAAGGTAGAAACATAGAAGAGTATGAGTTAGAAGGTAGAAACATAGAAGAGTCTGAGTTAGAAGGTAGAAACATAGAAGAGTATGAGTTAGAAGGTAGAAACATAGAAGAGTATGAGTTAGAAGGTAGAAAATAGAAGAGTCTGAGTTAGAAGGTAGAAACATAGAAGAGTATGAGTTAGAAGGTAGAAACATAGAAGAGTATGAGTTAGAAGGTAGAAAATAGAAGAGTCTGAGTTAGAAGGTAGAAACATAGAAGAGTATGAGTTAGAAGGTAGAAACATAGAAGAGTCTGAGTTAGAAGGTAGAAAATAGAAGAGTCTGAGTTAGAAGGTAGAAACATAGAAGAGTATGAGTTAGGTAGAGGTCTGAGAGAACATAGAAGAGTATGAGTTAGAAGGTAGAAACATAGAAGAGTCTGAGTTAGAAGGTAGAAACATAGAAGAGTCTGAGTTAGAAGGTAGAAACATAGAAGAGTATGAGTTAGAAGGTAGAAAATAGAAGAGTCTGAGTTAGAAGGTAGAAAATAGAAGAGTATGAGTTACAAGGTAGAAACATAGAAGAGTATGAGTTAGAAGGTAGAAACATAGAAGAGTATGAGTTAGAAGGTAGAAAATAGAAGAGTCTGAGTTAGAAGGTAGAAACATAGAAGAGTCTGAGTTAGAAGGTAGAAAATAGAAGAGTCTGAGTTAGAAGGTAGAAACATAGAAGAGTTTGAGCTAGAAGGTAGAAACATAGAAGAGTCTGAGTTAGAAGGTAGAAACATAGAAGAGTTTGAGTTAGAAGGTAGAAACATAGAAGAGTTTGAGTTACAAGGTAGAAACATAGAAGAGTCTGAGTTAGAAGGTAGAAAAATAGAAGAGTATGAGTTAGAAGGTAGAAACATAGAAGAGTCTGAGTTAGAAGGTAGAAAATAGAAGAGTCTGAGCTAGAAAGTAGAAAATAGAAGAGTCTGAGTTAGAAGGTAGAAACATAGAAGAGTTTGAGTTAGAAGGTAGAAACATAGAAGAGTTTGAGTTACAAGGTAGAAACATAGAAGAGTCTGAGTTAGAAGGTAGAAAAATAGAAGAGTATGAGTTAGAAGGTAGAAACATAGAAGAATCTGGACTGGGAGGTAGAAAAATAGAAGAATCTGGACTGGGAGGTAGAAAAATAGAAGAATCTGGACTGGGAGGTAGAAAAATAGAAGAATCTGGACTGGGAGGTAGAAAAATAGAAGAATCTGGACTGGGAGGTAGAAAAATAGAAGAATCTGGACTGGGAGGTAGAAAAATAGAAGAATCTGGACTGGGAGGTAGAAAAATAGAAGAATCTGGACTGGGAGGTAGAAAAATAGAAGAATCTGGACTGGGAGGTAGAAAAATAGAAGAATCTGGACTGGGAGGTAGAAAAATAGAAGAATCTGGACTGGGAGGTAGAAAAATAGAAGAATCTGGACTGGGAGGTAGAAAAATAGAAGAATCTGGACTGGGAGGTAGAAAAATAGAAGAATCTGGACTGGGAGGTAGAAAAATATTACTAAAAATTGTACAAGAAATGGTAATAATATTAATAGTAGCAGTTGTTGCAGTCGTGGTGGTAGTATTAATAGTAGTAGTAGAAGTAGTTGTGGTGGTAGCAGTAGTAGTAGTAGTAGTATTAGTATTAGTTGTAGTGGTAGTAAAATCAGCAGTGAAACACAAGAAAGACAAGTATAAAACGTGGCAGAAGACAAAAACAACAGAAGACTACAATCACTATAGACAAGCCAGAAATGATAGCAAAAAGATCCTAGAACAAACAAAAGCAGACTCATGGAAAGCATTTGGTGAAGAATTAGCAAAAACATGTAGAGAAGAACCCAGAGAATTTTTCAAAAGTGTAAAAGCAATGAGAGTAAGAAATAATGATTATAACCCAACCACTATAATAAACGACAAGAAAGGTAGACCAATCAGCAGCAGGAAAAACATAATAATCAGATGGAGAGAATACTTTAAGGAATTATTAAACCAGGGAAATACAAACGGAAATACAGAGTTTAAATATAGGCAGTATGATGAACAGGAACCGAATATACTTAAAGCAGAAGTAGAATGGGCATTGAAACAGAATAAAAAGAACAAAGCAGCTGGTATAGATGGAATAACAACAGAAATGCTACTAGCTTGTAAGGAAACAGCTATAGATTGGCTTACTATCATATTCAATATGGCTTGGGAAGAAAGAAAAGTCCCAGACGATTGGCAAAAAGCTATCATTGTCCCATTTTGGAAGAATAAGGGAAGTAAAAGGGAGTGTGAAATGTACAGAGGAATATCCCTATTGAGTCAAGTTGGTAAAATGTTTGCTAAAATATTAGAGAGGAGAGTAAGATACATAATAGAACCACAATTAAGTAATAATCAATTCGGATTCAGAAAAGGCAAAAGCTGCACTGATGCTATATTTACATTGAGACAACTATGTGAAAAAACAATAGAATATGACAGAAACCTAAATATAGTGTTTATAGATCAGGAAAAAGCGTTTGACCGTGTGGACAGGAACAAACTTTGGCAAACTTTAGAAACATACGGGGTAGCAGGACAACTACTAGAAAATATAATAGCACTATATAAAAACAGTCAAAGTGCCATTAGAACATCGGAAGGTCTGTCAGAATGGTTTCAGGTTACAACAGGAGTAAGACAAGGATGTGTCCTCTCACCACTCCTCTTCATCATATATATGGACAAAATAAATCAGGAAACAACCAACAACAAGGACAAATCAAATAATAACATAGAGGTAGAAAACTCCAACATCAATGAGCTACTCTTCGCAGATGACCAATGCCTAATATATGAGGATGAAAACCTGCTACAACAGCATTTAACATCTCTAGATAAAAGCTGCACAAACTACAGTATGAAAATTAACACAGCAAAAACAGAGGCTATAAGAATAAGCAAATTGAGACACCCATTAAACATCAAGATCAAAGACAAAGAAATAAAACAAGTAGAGGAATTCAAGTATTTAGGCGCAATGTTCACAGAAGATGGAAAACTAGACAGAGAAATTGACATGAGAATACAAAAAGCAAATGCTGTCACATACCAGCTTTCACCATTATTAAGACATCCAAACATTTCTATGCCAGCTAAACAACAAATGATAAATAGCATCTTCATACCAACTTTGTGCTATGAAAGTCAAACATGGTCCCTTTCTAAATCCCATTTAAGAAAGATCAATACATGTGAGATGCGATGCTTGAGAAAAGTAACAAACAACACAAGAAGAGATAGAATACCAAATGAAACCATAAGAAAAATGGTAGGAACAAAACCCTGCCAAGAATATATAGAACAACAACAACTTAAATGGTTCGGCCACCTGGTCAAAATGAATCCTCACCAATCACCATCAAGGGCGTTTTTCTCGAGAATGCATGGGAAAAGACCAAGAGGAAGACCCAGAAGAAGATGGATAGATGCAGTGACAGAGACATGTAACAACAAAGGAAAATCACTAATTCAGACAATTCGGGCAGCACAAGAACGACAAATGATATAAATCACGACACCTTTTAGGTATCAGTGAAAGAGAAAAGAAGAAGAAGAAGTAGTGGTAGTAGTAGTAATAGTATTAGTAGTATTAGTATTAGTTGTAGTGGTAGTAGTAGTAATAGTAGTAGTAGTAGTTGAAGTAATAGTATTAGTAGTTAGTAGAAGAAGAAGAAAACGATGATGATTTTTACTATAACGATTAAGAGGTAGATGGTGATGATGATGATTAAGATGAGGAGAAGAAAAGAAGCGGACGTAGTTTTCTAAAACAGTTTCCAAATGTTGGCTGTAAATAAAGGCAGAAACATTAATCGAAAGTTGGAATTAAGAAACATTTTTTTTATTTACAACTTCACGGAACTGTTTCCTTCAATATTATTCAGCGGCCCAGCCAGCCAGTGGGAAATGTTTATCAAATTATTTTTTACATCAATCAATTATTTTGTTTATCGTTGTATTTTATGGCTCTTTTCGATATCCCAGTAAGTTGTATCATATTTTTTTTTCCGTCGATGAGTAATTGATGTTTCAAGCCGGGCCTCGCTCTTGAGATCCGCCGCTGGTGCAGCCGGGATTTGAACCCACAACCTCTCTGTCTCGAGGCCGGCGTCTTGCCTCGAGATCAACCAGTCCCCCTCTTTTAACGTTTAAGTAAAGTGAAGTAAAGTAAAGTGAAGTAAACTAAAGTAAAGTAAAGTAAAGTAAAGTAAAGTAAAGTAAAGTAAAGTAAAGTAAAGTAAAGTAAAGTAAAGTAAAGTAAAGAGCCCCCGTCACGCCAAGTGGCGTATAGGGAATATGGTGTTAGTGACCATAAATTTTACAGACCTTCGGCACCTGATTTTGGGGTAATGTGGTCGGTATAACGCCCATGCCGCTTTACTTTCCCAGAAAAAAATCGGGTACCAATATAAAGGCTGGATGAACCGGAAGTTGGGATCGAACCCTACCTCTTGTGCTTTGTAGTCCAATTCACTAACCACTGAGCTATCGCGGCTCCCTGATTTCAGATGTTGTTTATATATGGCCTTTGTCCTCTTGACAGACTCGGTATCAAGCAACCATGATTTGTCATTTGTTTGGGAATATATTAGTGTCTTATGCTGGATGCTAGTTTCTTGAACCGCTTCTCTCGTGACTGAATCTGCCAAGGTATTGATTAGTCCAGGACTTATGGTCCTTGCGTTCCCCGAGTCGAGAGAACAGAATTTTTAGCCGTGTCCTCAATAGGGGAAAAGATTATATTTACATCTGCTCACTAAGCGAAGCGAATAATATACAGATAGTAAAAGTAAGTAAAGTAAAGTACCTCAGTGACGCCAAGTGGCGTATATGGAATATGGTGTTCTTCTTTTCTCTTTTCACTGATACCTAAAAGGTGTCGTGGTTTATATCATTTGTCGTTCTTGAGCTGCTCGAACTGTCTGAATTAGTGATTTTCCTTTGTTGTTACATGTCTCTGTCACAGCATCTATCCATCTTCTTCTTTTCTCTTTCTCACTGACACCTAAAATGTGCCGTAGTTTATATCATTTGTCGTTCTTGAGCTGCTCGAACTGTCTGAATTAGTGATTTTCCTTTGTTGTTACATGTCTCTGTCACTGCATCTATCCATCTTCTTCTGGGCCTTCCTCTTTGTCTTTTTTTCCATGCATTCTCGAGAAGAACGCCCTTGATGGTGATTGATAAGAATTCATTCTGACCAGGCGGCCAAACCATTTAAGTTGTTGTTGTTCTATATATTCTTGGCAGGGTTTTGTTCCTACTATTTTTCTTATGGTTTCATTTGGTATTCTATCTCTTCTTGTGTTGTTTGTTACTTTTCTCAAGCATCGCATCTCACATGTATTGATCTTCCTTAAATGTAATTTAGAAAGGGTCCATGTTTGACTTTCATAGCACAAAGTTGGTATGAAAATGCTATTTATCATTTGTTGTTTAGCTGGCATAGAAATGTTTGGATGTCTTAGCAATGGTGAAAGCTGGTATAGGGAATATGGTGTTAGTGACCATAATTTTTACAAACCTTCAGCGCATGATTTTTTGGGTAATGTGGTCGGTATTACGCCCGTGCCGCGTTACTTTCCCAAAAAAAATCCGGTACCCCATAAGGCTGGGTGAACCCGGAAGCCGTCGATCCTCTTGTCCTTTGTAGTCCAGTTCACTAACCACTGAGCTATCGCGGCTCCCAGGGAAGACAATCCGGTACTCAAAAATGTCATGCGGAAGTCGGATGTGTTGGGCCGAAAGGCGTAAACATCACAGTTATACTGCAAACCACATCACGACTCAGACACGCCCACTTAACGTCCTTTTAAGGGCGGATGACAAAGAGGTGTACTCCTTTAGTCTTCAGGCGAACGCAAGCAAGCACTGACGGTTCACACATTGACAGGTTACTCGTCATGATAAAAAAAATTCGAAAGGGAAATAATAGATGCAATGAAGTAACGCTAGCAATGGAACACAAGCAAATATAATGGTGAACTTCGAGACTCATTATCGTGAGAAAACCTGTTTGAAGAAACATATGCATATTTCCTACAGTCCGTTCAAAAAGAGCCACAGTATTAGTTAACTGGACCTCTAAGGACAAGAAATCAAGGAGACAAATAATAATAAATGAATATTATTATAGAAGGTTGAAGGTGAGACTTTTTAGTCAAATACTAGCGGAGCCAATCGTAAGCAAACCGCCTGAAGGCAACAGAAAACCACTGTCGTGACTTCTTTGTACAATCATGAATCGCCACAGCTTAAGAGAATGGCTTGGCAGAAGGTCAACAACAGAAAAGATAAATAACTGTCGAGATCGAAAGTTGTGGAGAGACATGATCACCTACGCCAGCAGGCCCGGTACTTGATGATGATGGTGATGATATATATGATGATGATGATGATTATAGAAGGTAACTTGTCCTTTGTAGTCCAGTTCAATAACCACTGAATTCGCGGCTCCCATGCAGATAGTGCTGTGCCCAAGTTGCACTAGCCACCTCTCGACTTCTCAGAGTTTTTCGATGGAGGGACGAAGTCCTTACATTAAATTTATATAGGACATCGGTACTGTATGGTTTGAAGCTCTATTTGAGCGTTTCTTGCAACACTGAGTGCGGGGAAATGAAATAGCGTACAGGCTGGCTAGTTGTGCTGTAGCTGAACACGGTCAACCAAAGGATCAGACAGACGTTATTAATGCTCTCCGAGATTCGAGAAGGGCACAGGTCTTCACATCCAGAAGTCCATTTCTCTCATTCGGATGAAAGAGATGTGAGTAAAGATGAGTTCAGCCAGAAACGAGAGGATTAGTGGGAGCATAGGAGGACTTAGGGAGCCGCTATAGCTCAGTGGTTAGATACCTGGATTACAAAGGACAAGAGGTAGGGTTCGATCCCAACCGACGGCTCCGGTTTCACACAGCCTTAAATGGGTACCGGATTTTTTCTGGGAAAGTAAAGCAGCACGGGCGAAATACCGACCACATTACCCCGAAAATCATGTGCTGAAGGTCTGTAAAATGTATGGTCACTAACACCATATTCCCTATACGCTGCTTGACGTGACGGGGCTATTTACTTTACTACTGCATATAGGAGGACTTATCAACCAACACAGAACTGGAGTCGTCAGTCACATGATGCTGTGGGACGTGCAGAAGAGGGGATCAGAGTATCTATTGAATTGTTTAGAGTGCAATGATAATAGCTCACAAATAACTCAATAAGTCAATAACTCACGAGAATCGTCCCAATCCATGAAGCCTACTTCAAGGCTGCTTGATTCGTCTCGATTCTCTTATTCGCTGCTCACAGTTGTATAGCAATGACACTTTAGTTGATTTCATCAATTGTGTCTATCCATGAAGATAAAACACACAAGCATCTTCTATTATACATTTAGAGTGATTAGAGGACCCTGTATCTCCGAATGTAAATATTTTTCTGAATAAAAATCTAACACTGCACCTCCCAAAACTCTCATATTCGTCATCATTTGATCGTTTCTGTGACAGGAATTATCTACTAAAATAAGACTCGGCTTGAAACGTCAACTACTCATCGACGAAAAAAATATGAGTACCTCCGAAGACGGAGTTGTCTGCCTGTACGGCGAGGGACCCCTGTGCACACGGCTGCCAGGGAAAAATGGATTAACACGTAAAATTCAGTTCCTAGTCTCTAGGGACTTCGCCAGAGGTGAAAGATGGCGAACGCAAAAACAAAAAGAAAAACAAAACAAAACAAACAAAATCTACTAAAATATATTATAAAAAATACTAAAATATTCATAACTATTGACTTTAGATACAAATGTTACGATTTCTGTGATGTGTTACAATTTGAAACCACTCCCTTAAAATATCAGCTTCAGGAATGAGGGGAATGTACGAGGCTAAGGTCATCTTCATTAATCGTCATCATGTGCCATATCGATTGGCGCAGGTGATCATGTCATTTCACAACCTTCTATCTGCCGTGCTTCGTATCAGTTCTATTGTTGACTGTTTTCCGTGCCATGACACCAAGCTATCCAGTTTGTGCTCTCTTTGTCGTCTGCGATCTCTTTTTCCTTGTATTTTGCCAGTTGTATCCAACTATTCAAATTTTTTTTTCTTCACATGAAGTGCCCGAAAAATGTTTCTTTTTGATGTTTCTTAGGAGCTCCCTTTTTGTTTTGGCCTCTTTGAGAATTTCCTCATTAGTCTTTTTAGCTGTCCGTGGAACTTTCAACATTCTTCTTATAAATAAATATAAATAAGGCCCCGGTATCACTGCCAACGAATTAAAATCCATAATTGCTCAACCGCCCGTGCCAGTGGAATCATCAGATTTACTATCTCATCTCCCAAACAAAGGAATTTATCTGTAGTCCCCTTCATAGCAGTCTTAGCACACGCCAAAAGACATAAGGCGAAACCGCACAGAAAGTGAACACAGGCATCTGTTCTCCATCATGCAATATAATCACTCATCGTAAGCAATCGGAATATCGAAACACGATCAAAACAGATGAAACGCACCGCTGACAGTGTGCACTGAGCACTTAACTCAGTAGCTCCTGCAACAAGCCGGATTTGGAATATGAGGAAACTGCAAAAAGAAACACTTTTCAGACATAGTCTCTAATGGTTCCTGCCGCCTATCCACCATATTGACCGGAAGTTCACGTCCTCCTGAAAATGATGATCGTCATATTTTGTTTAAAATAAACATAAAAATAAAAAAAAAATAAAGAAAGACACATGTGTTAAGCAATTTACTTACATCACTTCGGTCTATTCTACTGTCTTTGAGTGTCGAGAAAGAAAAACTATTGTGTTTGAGCTAAAGTTTAGTAGGTTGTTTCTTGGGCCGGCCCCATCGTAGTCTCTGCTATTTCATTAATCCGTTGTCTTCTACGTCTACGTTTCCTTCTGTTGTAGTTGGCTACTAGTGTTTAGGTATGAATATATAGCTGCAAATTAGGTGGTTAAATATACAATTATGGGGAGACGTTTACCCACTCCACTTAAAATTCTTATGAAAAAGAAAAGAAAAAAAGAAAGAGATTAAGGAATTAAGTTAAAGAGCAAGATAGGAAAATGAAATGGCACAATGAAGAAAGCAAGAAAGAGAGAAAGGAAGAAAGAATGAAGGAAAGAAATAAAGAAAGAAAGAAGGAAAGAAAGAAATAAAGAAAGAAAGAAAGAAAGAAAGAAAGAAAGGAAGAAAGAAAGAAAGAAAGAAAGAAAGAAAGAAAGAAAGAAGGTAAGAAAGAAAGAAAGAAAGAAAGAAAGAAAGAAAGAAAGAAAGAAAGAAAGAAAGAAAGAAAGAAACAAAGAAACAAAGAAAAAAGAGAGAAAGAAACAAAGAAACTAAGAAAGAAACAAACAAAGAAAGAAAATAAAGAAAGAATTCAATATCTCTGCTCAAAGACCGCGACCATAGCGGTTACGCCACTGGAAGCAAGCACTACTCGTTTCAGAATAGCCATGCTTGAGTACCCATTGAGTTGTCCTGGAGACATCAAAGCCGAAATATCAACTTAGCTCTAAAATATAATCAGATTTGGCTTTTCCCGAGTTAGGAAAATACCATAATAATAAAAGCCGATCACCGAATGCGACATGCCATATTGGCCGTTTGAGGCCAATTTGTGTAAATGGTGAAATCATTAATTTAATTTCTATTAACTAGGGATTCAGATGCGGAAAAATGTGAAATGGTAGTAATGGATATGGTTTTGGTGTTGATACTGATGGCGTTGATATCGAGGATAATGTTAATGAAAGTGATGGTGATAATGTAGAGGCGTGTCAGTGAAGTGTATATGAGCAACATACATATTGTTAAATGTTGTCTGTAAATCACTTCATGGAATGTAACTATTAAAATCATATATATATATAAATGTTTGTGTGTGTGGGTGTGTGTGTGAGTCTGTTTGTGTGTGTATATATAGATTCCAACGTTCCCTACCAAATAAAATTTTGTATTTAATATCACATATATGTGTGTGTGTGTGTGTGTGTGTGTGTGTGTGTGTGTGTGTGTGTGTGTGTGTGTGTGTGTGTGTGTGTATGTGTGTGTGTGTGTGTGTGTGTGTGTGTGTGTGTGTGTGTGTGTGTGTCTGTCTGTCTGTCTGTGTGTATATACATATCGGATCGGACTATCCAGAGACTGGGAGAAGAAAAACATCGAATCTGAAAACCCAGAGACTAAAAGAGGGTAAACATCGTATCTCAATATCCAGAGGCTAGGAGAGGGTAAACATCAGATCTCAATATCAAGAGACTTGGAAAGGGTAAACATAGGATCTCAATATCCAGAGACTGGGAAAGGGTAAACATCGAATCTTACAATCCAGAGACTGTGAAAAAATAAACATCATATCTCTCTATCCAAAGACTGGGAGAGAGTAAACATCAAATCTTACTATCCAGAGACTGGCAGAGGGTAAACATCAGACCTTACTATCCAGAGACTGGCAGAGGGTAAACATCAGACCTTACTATCCAGAGACTGGCAAAGGGTAAACATCAGACCTTACTATCCAGAGACTGGCAGAGAGTAAACATCAGACCTTACTATCCAGAGACTGGCAGAGAGTAAACATCAGATCTTACTATCCAGAGACTGGCAGAGGGTAAACATCAGACCTTACTATACAGAGATTAGCAGAGTGTAAACATCAGATCTTACTATCCAGAAACTGGCAGAGAGTAAACATCAGATCTTACTATCCAGAGACTGGCAGAGGGTAAACATCAGATCTTACTATCCGGAGACTGGTAGAGGGTAAACATCAGATCTTACAATCCAGAGACTGGCAGAGGCTAAACATCAGATCTTACTATCCGGAGACTGGCAGAGGGTTAACATCAGATCTTACTATCCAGAGACTGGCAGAGAGTAAACATCAGATCTTACTATCCAGAGACTGGCAGAGGGTAAACATCAGATCTTACTATCCAGAAACTGGCAGTGGGTAAATCTCAGATCTTACTATCCAGAGACTGGCAGAGGGTAAACATCAGATCTTACTATCCAGAAACTGGCAGTGGGTAAATCTCAGATCTTACTATCCAGAGACTAGCGGAGGGTAAACATCAGATCTTACTATCCAGAAACTGGCAGTGGGTAAATCTCAGATCTTACTATTCAGAGATTAGCAGAGGGTAAACATCAGATCTTACTATCCAGAGACTGGTAGAGGGTAAACATCAGATCTTACTCTCCAGAGACTGGGAGATAGTAAACACCAGATCTTACTATCCAGGAACTGGCTGATGGTATACATCAGATCTTACTATCTAGAGACTGGCAGAGGGGCTAAACGTCGGTTCTGAAGATCCAGAGACCGGGAGAAGGTAAACATCGGATCTCAATATCCAGAGAATGGGAGAAGGTAAATATCAGATCTCAATATCTAGAGACTGGAAGAGGGTAAACATCAGATCTCAATATCCAGAGACTGGAAGAAGGGTAAACATCAGATCTCAATATTCAGAGAATGGGAGAAGGTAAACATCAGATCTCAAAACCCGGAGACCAGGAGTTTATATTGATTTTCGTTTGAAGAATTTCTTTTGACGAGCAAAGTTCTTCAACTTCCCAGCCCACGTCCTGTTCGTTTGTTATTTCACTCATGAAATAATGAAACGTAACACTATAAATATTTATATTCTTTCAACTAATTAATGTACATCATCATCAATGAAACAATAGAAGACCTACAAGAACACTTAAACAAACTCAACATCTTAGGAACAAAATACAACATGAAAATCAACATCAACAAAACTGAAGTCATGAATGTCGCCAAAAATAAACAGAACATCAACATAACTATAGAAGGCAGACAACTAAAACAAGTAGAGGAATTCAAATACCTAGGAAGTCTAATGACAAACGACAATTCCCAAATAGCAGAGATAGAATCAAGATGCAACAAAGCTTGTCAAATCATCGGACAGTTATCACCACTATTGTCCAACAAGGAAATAACTCTGGAGGCAAAACGAGCACTATACAATACAATCTTCATCCCAACGTTGTGCTACCAATGCCAGACCTGGACTCTAGATGCAAGAACAATAAGTAAAATAACCTCTACAGAGATGAAATGTGTTAGACGAATGACAGGAAACAGTCTGAAAGATAAGATCAGAAATGAAGAACTGAGAAAAAAGCTAGGAATAGCCCCAGCCATAGAATGTATAAGGAAACAACAGATAAAATGGTTCGGCCACGTGACAAGTCAGAAAGAACAAAACAACACAACGAGCCTTCAACAAACGTTGTGAGAACAACAGACCCAAGGGTCGACCACGAAAAAGATGGATCGATGGAATATTAGAAGCACTAGGAAACATAACAGCAGCAGAGGCGAACAGAAGAGCAAAAGACCGCAAATTATATCTCCCCTCGACGCTGAAAGGCAGATGAGGAAGGAAAGAGGAAGAAGAGGAAGATCATTGAGTGCCGTCTCCGCATCGAAGGTTGGCTACCATGCAGCGCCATTCCACTCTGTCTCTTGCTTTGATGGTGCAGATTGCCATAAGCTGACTTGTCCATCGTTTGATGTTACTCGTCCACGTTAGTCTTGGTCTGCCTCTGACTCTTTTACCTTGTATTTTCCCTTCCAATATTGCTTTTATTAGGCTGTTGTGTCTTTTAACATGGCCCCAAAATTTCATTTGTCTTGTTCTAATTGTGTTTAGTAGTTCTCTTTTAATTTTTACTTGTTTTAAAACTTCATCGTTTGTTTTCTTTTCCTTCCATCCAATTCTACCTATTCTTCTATAAATCCACATTTCAAAGGCTTCAATTTTCTGTTCTGTTTTCTTGTCTAATGTATATGTTTCTGCAGCATACAGTATATTGAGAAGATGTAACATTTTGCTATTCTTAATTTTAGCCCTGGTGTTAGTTGTGTTGATGTTAGTATATTTTTCATGGCATTGAAATTACTTTTGAATCTTGAATGGACATCAGAGCTGAGAATATCGTTATCTAAGGAATGTGATAACAGAATTCGTATCACGTGCCTTTTAGCTCTTCTTTTCTATCTCATTTGCCGAAAGACGATGAGGGGAGAAATAGTTTGTGGTCCTTTGTATTTACTTCTTCTACTGTTATGTTTCCTAGTGTTTATAATATTCTGTCAATCCATCATTTTCGTGGTCGGTTTTGGGTGTGGTGTTCTCGCAGCTTTTATTAAAGTTCCGTTGTGTTGTGTTTTGATCTTTCTGTCTTATCACGTGGCTAAACCATTTTATCTGTTGTTTCCGTATGTATTTAATGATACAAATTGTTCTTAGCTTGTTTTTCTCAGTAATTCATTTCTGATTTTATCTCTCAGGGTGTTCCCTGTCATTCGTCTTTGTTCTCATATAGAGTCATGATGCTCTTTCGCGATATTCATGACTTCTGCCTTGTCGATGTTAATTTTCATATTGTTTTAAGTGCCTGTAATTTTGCCTATTTAAGTGCTCTTATATCTTCTAATTTTCCATGTATTTGTGCCTGATCGTCTGCAAATAGAAGCTCGTTGATCTCCACTGTCTGCTATGGGTTGTCTAACTTACATCATCATCAAGTACCGGGCCTGCTGGCGTAAGTGATCATGTCTGTCCACAATTTTCGATCACGCCAGTTATTTATCATTTCTGTTGTTGACCCTCTGCCAAGCCATTCTCTAAAATGTCTGGTAGTTTTTTTCTCTTTGCTTCGCTCTATCTTTTCGTCCCTCAATTTTCCTCGTTGTTACAATATTTTCCAGTTGTTATCTTCTCTAACTTACATATGTAGTCAATATAGGTAATAAGCTAAAGGGGAGTTAACATGAACACCCCTGTCTTACCGGCTTGTTGCAGGAGCTACTGAGTTAAGTGCTCTGTGCACACCGTGAGTTGTGTGTTTCATCCGTTTTGTTCATGTTTCGATATTCCAATTGTTTACGATGAATGATGATATCGTATGGCAGGGAACAGTTGGCTGTGTTCACTTTCTGTGCGGTTTCGTCTTATGTCTTTTGTCGTGTGCTGAGACTGCTAAGATGGGGACTACAGCTGCCTTTCTTTGTTTGGGAGACGAGTTAGTAATACGGAGCGGTATTACTAATTATACACTGGCACGGGCGGTTGAGCAATTATGGATTTTAATTCGTTTGCAGTGATACCGGGGCCTTCCATAACCAAAGAACCAAAAGAACCCCAGTTCTAAATTCGAAGTGATCTATGTAGCCAACTGCTGCTCTTACTGTGCAGCTGCTGTTGATGTAGAGACTATTAATTAGGTTCGTTAGATGTTGGCCTGCTCTGTATGATGTTTGTATCTCCCACGTTTGTTCTCTGTTAGATGTTGGCCTACTCTGTATGATGTTTGTATCTCCTACAGTTGTTCTCTGTTAGATGTTGGCCTACTCTGTATGTTGATTGTATCTCCCACGTTTGTTCTCTGTTAGATGTTGGCCTACTCTGTATGTTGATTGTATCTCCCACGTTTGTTCTCTGTTAGATGTTGGCCTACTCTGTATGTTGTTTGTATCTCCCACAGTTGTTCTCTGTTAGATGTTGGCCTACTCTGTATGTTGTTTGTATCTCCCACAGTTGTTCTCTGTTAGATGTTGGCCTACTCTGTATGTTGTTTGTATCTCCCACAGTTGTTCTCTGTTAGATTGTGGCCTACTCTGTATGTTGTTTCTATCTCCCACAGTTGTCCTCTGTTAGATGTTGGCCTACTCTGTATGTTGTTTGTATCTCCCACAGTTGTCCTCTGTTAGATGTTGGCCTACTCTGTATGTTGTTTCTATCTCCCACAGTTGTTCTCTGTTAGATGTTGGCCTACTCTGTATGTTGTTTCTATCTCCCACAGTTGTTCTCTGTTAGATGTTGGCCTACTCTGTATATTGTTTGTATCTCCCACGTTTGTTCTCTGTTAGATGTTGGCCTACTCTGTATGTTGTTTCTATCTCCCACAGTTGTTCTCTGTTAGATGTTGGCCTACTCTGTATGTTGTTTGTATCTCCCACGTTTGTTCTCTGTTAGGTGTTGGCCTACTCTGTATGTTGTTTGTATCTGCCACAGTTGTTCTCTGTTTACTCAATAGAATATTTTTTCTTGGTCTATGGAAGCTGTGTTACATATTGTGATTATCTTCTCTCTGTGTTGTTGTTGTTTTTGTTTTTTTGGCCATCTGTTGTAGAGTGAATAATGCGTCAGCACATTCTCTATTTTTCTGAACCCCATTTGGGAGTCACTTATCTGTAGTTCTATAAGTGGTTTTACCCTTTTTTTTATTAGCTGCTATCTATCTAATCAGTCTATCTATCTATCTATCTATCTATCTATCTATCTATCTATCTATCTATCTATCTATCTATCTATCTATCTATCTATCTATCTATCTATCTATCTATCTATCTATCTATCTATCTATCTATCTATCTATCTATCTATCTATCTATCTATCTATCTATCTATCTATCTATCTATCTATCTATCTATCTATCTATCTATCTATCTATCTATCTATCTATCTATCTATCTATCTATCTATCTATCTATCTATCTATCTATCTATCTATCTATCTATCTATCTATCTATCTATCTATCTATCTATCTATCTATCTATCTATCTATCTATCTATCTATCTATCTATCTATCTATCTATCTATCTATCTATCTATCTATCTATCTATCTATCTATCTATCTATCTATCTATCTATCTATCTATCTATCTATCTGTCTGTCTGTCTGTCTGTCTGTCTGTCTGTCTGTCTGTCTGTCTGTTTATCTATCTATTTTTAGTTCGCCTGAAGTATTGTCTATATCTGCAATGTCGTTTCCTGTATAAATATACTGTCTTTTTGTAATTCTTGCAGTGGCCTATATAGTTTTTTTCTGTAGTGTTGTATCTATAGGCCAATGGATTTTCCTCAGCCTACTATATTCTGTCCAGTCTTGTAGTATATGTTAGCAGTCTGGAGCGCCTGTCTACTTGTACATGTAGCTGAGGTGCCGATCTTGAATTGTGTATACGTGTGACTGTGGTGTCCGTTGTGTCATGTACTTATCATGCTATAAAAATTGCTTTTGCCATTCCAGTTCTTTTGGTTATTTATATATATGGAGCCGCGATAGCTCAATTGTTAGTGAACTGGACTACAAAGGACAAGACCCCAACCGACGGCTTCCGGTTCACCCAGCCTTTAATGGGTACCGGATTTTTTTCTGGGAAAGTAAAGCGGCACGGGCGTAATACCGACCATATTACCCCAAAACTCATGTGCGAAGGTCTGTAAAATTTATGGTCACGAACACCATATTTCCCACACACTACTTGGCGTGACGGGGCACTTTACTTTACTTATATATATACACACACACACATACACACACTCACACAGTTACCTAATATTAACAATTTCTATGTTTCCCAATCCTTTGCCTAGGGAGGTGTCTTCTGTGTTAATGACACTATCGAGCAATGTAAACAAACCGTTATGAATTATTTCCTGTGCCGCTGTCAATGAAATAACAGGGCAGCATAATAAGTATTGTTTGCCGGTAATAGATAGCAGTAGTTGTCCTAGCTGGTATCTTGTCTCACTCGACATGCAAGGCTTTCCATCTCCAATGCTGAAAGCACCGACCAAAATAAGTGGAATTACCGGCCGATTTGGCATTGTTGAAGCCAAAATTTATTAGGTTTTTTTTTTGTTCTTGTGTGTGTGTGAAAACAAAATTGATGTCTTTATACATCAACATCAAGTACCGGGCCTGCTGGCGTAGGTGATCTTGTCTCTTTACAACTTTCGATCTCGACAGTCATTTATCATTTCTGTTGTTGACCTTCTGCTAAGGCATTCTCTTAAGTTGTCTAGTATCTTTTCTCTTTGCTTTTCTCTATCTCTTCGTCCCTCAATTTTCCCACTTGTTACAATATATTACAGTTGTTCCCTTCTCAATACATGGTCAAAAAATGAATCTTTTATACATACTTAGGGCAGATTCAGTGGTTGTGCACTGACAGAACAAAATGGCTGTTTGCATACAAAGACAGCACATCCTGAGCGTGCGTGCTGTGTCGCATTATAATAGAGAAGACTCATTTAAGGGCGGGAATTCTCCATTATAAAAGGATAGAAAATACGAATATAAACATAGATCATGACGTCATCATTGAGGGCAGTATTTATTTGTCATTTTCTCTTCTAATAAACGTGATAAAAATGGTTATTTCTCTCTCTCTCTCTCTCTCTCTCTCTCACACACACACACACATCATCATCATCATCAAGTGCCATGACCAGTGGCATATCAGATCGTGTCTCACCACAGCCTTCTTTACCGGAAGTTCATTATCTCGTCCATAGATTACGTCCTACCAATCTGCTACTACATTAATTTGTTACCTCTTACCAATCTACTCTCTCAAACTACCGTGTATCATAACTCTCTGTCTCTGTCAAACTATCGTGTATCTTTACTCCCTGTTTATCTCAAACTATCGTGTATCTTAACTCTCTGTCTCTGTCAAACTATCGTGTATCTTTACTCTCTGTCTCTGTCAAACTATCGTGTATCATAACTCTCTGTCTCTGTCAAACTATCGTGTATCTTTACTCCCTGTTTATCTCAAACTATCGTGTATCTTAACTCTCTGTCTCTGTCAAACTATCGTGTATCTTTACTCCCTGTTTATCTCAAACTATCGTGTATCTTAACTCTCTGTCTCTGTCAAACTATCGTGTATCTTTACTCTCTGTCTCTGTCAAACTATCGTGTATCATAACTCTCTGTCTCTGTCAAACTATCGTGTATCTTTACTCTCTGTCTCTGTCAAACTATCGTGTATCATAACTCTCTGTCTCTGTCAAACTATCATGTATCTTTACTCCCTGTCTCTGTCAAACTATCGTGTATCTTTACTCCCTGTCTCTGTCAAACTATCGTGTATCTTTACTCTCTGTCTCTGTCAAACTATCGTGTATCATAACTCTCTGTCTCTGTCAAACTATCGTGTATCTTAACTCTCTGTCTCTGTCAAACTATCGTGTATCATAAATCTCTGTCTCTGTCAAACTATCGTGTATCTTTACTCCCTGTCTCTGTCAAACTATCGTGTATCTTAACTCTCTGTCTCTGTCAAACTATCGTGTATCTTTACTCTCTGTCTCTGTCAAACTACCGTGTATCTTAACTCTCTGTCTCTGTCAAACTATCGTGTATCTTTACTCTCTGTCTCTCTCAAACTATCGTGTATCTTTACTCCATGTCTCTGTCAAACTATCGTGTATCTTTACTCTCTGTCTCTGTCAAACTATCGTGTATCTTTACTCCCTGTTTATCTCAAACTATCGTGTATCTTAACTCTCTGTCTCTGTCAAACTATCGTGTATCTTTACTCTCTGTCTCTGTCAAACTATCGTGTATCATAACTCTCTGTCTCTGTCAAACTATCGTGTATCTTTACTCTCTGTCTCTGTCAAACTATCGTGTATCATAACTCTCTGTCTCTGTCAAACTATCGTGTATCTTTACTCCCTGTCTCTGTCAAACTATCGTGTATCTTTACTCTCTGTCTCTGTCAAACTATCGTGTATCTTTACTCTCTGTCTCTGTCAAACTATCGTGTATCTTTACTCTCTGTCTCTGTCAAACTATCGTGTATCTTTACTCTCTGTCTCTGTCAAACTATCGTGTATCTTTACTCTCTGTCTCTGTCAAACTACCGTGTATCTTAACTCTCTGTCTCTGTCAAACTATCGTGTATCTTTACTCCCTGTCTCTGTCAAACTATCGTGTATCTTTACTCTCTGTCTCTCTCAAACTATCGTGTATCTTTACTCCCTGTCTCTGTCAAACTATCGTGTATCATAATTCTCTGTCTCTGTCAAACTATCGTGTATCTTTACTCCCTGTTTATCTCAAAGTATCGTGTATCTTAACTCTCTGTCTCTGTCAAACTATCGTGTATCTTTACTCTCTGTCTCTGTCAAACTTTCGTGTATCATAACTCTCTATCTCTGTCAAACTATCGTGTATCTTTACTCTCTGTCTCTGTCAAACTATCGTGTATCTTTACTCTCTGTCTCTGTCAAACTTTCGTGTATCATAACTCTCTATCTCTGTCAAACTATCGTGTATCTTTACTCTCTGTCTCTGTCAAACTATCGTGTATCTTTACTCTCTGTCTCTGTCAAACTATCGTGTATCATAACTCTCTATCTCTGTCAAACTATCGTGTATCTTTACTCCCTGTTTATCTCAAACTATCGTGTATCTTAACTCTCTGTCTCTGTCAAACTATCGTGTATCTTTACTCTCTGTCTCTGTCAAACTATCGTGTATCATAACTCTCTGTCTCTGTCAAACTATCGTGTATCTTTACTCTCTATCTCTGTCAAACTATCGTGTATCTTTACTCTCTATCTCTGTCAAACTATCGTGTATCTTTACTCTCTATCTCTGTCAAACTATCGTGTATCTTAACTCTCTATCTCTGTCAAACTATCGTGTATCTTTACTCTCTATCTCTGTCAAACTATCGTGTATCTTTACTTTCTATCTCTGTCAAACTATCGTGTATCTTTACTCTCTATCTCTGTCAAACTATCGTGTATCTTTACTCTCTATCTCTGTCAAACTATCGTGTATCTTTACTCTCTATCTCTGTCAAACTATCGTGTATCTTTACTCTCTGTCTCTGTCAAACTATCGTGTATCTTTACTCTCTATCTCTGTCAATCTATCGTGTATCTTTACTCTCTGTCTCTGTCAATCTATCATGTATCTTTACTCTCTATCTCTGTCAAACTATCGTGTATCTTTACTCTCTGTCTCTGTCAAACTATCGTGTATCTTTACTCTCTATCTCTGTCAAACTATCGTGTATCTTTACTCTCTGTCTCTGTCAATCTATCATGTATCTCTACTCTCTGTCTTTGTCAAACTATCGTGTATCATTACTCGCTGTCTCTGTCAAACTATCGTGTATCATTACTCTCTGTCTTAATCAAACTATCGTGTATCTTTACTCTCTATCTCTGTCAATCTATCATGTATCTTTACTCTCTGTCTCTGTCAAACTATCGTGTATCATTACTCCCTGTCTCTGTCAAACTATCGTGTATCTTTACTCTCTGTCTCTGTCAAACTATCGTGTATCTTTACTCTCTGGCTCTGTCAAACTATCGTGTATCTTTACTCTCTGTCTCTGTCAAACTATCGTGTATCTTTACTCTCTGTCTCTGTCAAACTATCGTGTATCTTTACTCTCTGTCTCTGTCAAACTATCGTGTATCTTTACTCTCTGTCTCTGTCAAACTTTCGTGTATCATAACTCTCTGTCTCTGTCAATCTATCGTGTTTCTTTACTCTCTGTCTCTCTCAAACTTTCGTGTATCATTACTCTCTGCCTCTCATCAAACTATCGTGTATCTTTACTCCCTGTTTATCTCAAACTATCGTGCATCTTTACTCTCTGTTTATCTCAAACTTTCGTGTATCATTACTCTCTGCCTCTCATCAAACTATCGTGTATCTTTACTCCCTGCTTATCTCAAACTATCGTGTATCTTTACTCCCTGTGTATCTCAAACTTTGGTGTATCTTTACTCCCTGTTTATCTCAAACTGTGGTGTATCTATACTCTCTGTTTATCTCAAACTATCGTGTATCTTTACTCCCTGTTTATCTCAAACTATCGTGTATCTTTACTCTCTGTTTATCTCAAACTATCGTGTATCTTTACTCCCTGTTTATCTCAAACTGTGGTATATCTATACTCCCTGTTTATCTCAAACTATCGTGTATCATTACTCCCTGTTTATCTCAAACTATCGTGTATCTTTACTCTCTGTTTATCTCAAACTATCGTGTATCTTTACTCCCTGTTTATCTCAAACTGTGGTGTATCTATACTCCCTGTTTATCTCAAACTATCGTCTATCTTTACTCCCTGTTTATCTCAAACTATCGTGTATCTTTACTCCCTGTTTATCTCAAACTATCGTGTGTCTTTACTCTCTGTTTATCTCAAACTATCGTGTATCTTTACTCCCTGTTTATCTCAAACTATCGTGTATCTTTACTCTCTGTTTATCTCAAACTATCGTGTATCTGTACTCCCTGTTTATTTCAAACTGTGGTGTATCTATACTCCCTGTTTATCTCAAACTATCGTCTATCTTTACTCCCTGTTTATCTCAAACTATCGTGTATCTTTACTCCCTGTTTATCTCAAACTATCGTGTATCTTTACTCTCTGTTTATCTCAAACTATCGTGTATCTTTACTCCCTGTTTATCTCAAACTATCGTGTATCTTTACTCTCTGTTTATCTCAAACTATCGTGTAACTTTACTCTCTGTTTATCTCAAACTTTGGTGTATCTTTACTCCCTGTTTATCTCAAACTTTGGTGTATCTTTACTCCCTGTTTATCTCAAACTATCGTGTATCTTTACTCCCTGTTTATCTCAAAATATCGTGAATCTTTACTCCCTGTTTATCTCAAAATATCGTGTATCTTTACTCTCTGTTTATCTCAAAATATCGTGTATCTTTACTCCCTGTTTATCTCAAAATATCGTGTATCTTTACTCCCTGTTTATCTCAAACTTTGGTGTATCTTTACTCCCTGTTTATCTCAAAATATCGTGTATCTTTACTCCCTGATTATCTCAAACTATCGTGTATCTTTACTCCCTGTTTATCTCAAACTATCGTGTATCTTTACTCTCTGTTTATCTCAAACTATCGTGTATCTTTACTCTCTGTTTATCTCAAAATATCGTGTATCTTTACTCCCTGTTTATCTCAAACTTTGGTGTATCTTTACTCCCTGTTTATCTCAAACTTTCGTGTATCTTTACTCCCTGTTTATCTCAAACTATCGTGTATCTTTACTCTCTGTTTATCTCAAACTATCGTGTATCTTTTCTCCCTGTATCTCTCAAATACGCCCACTACACATACACACACATATTATCTTTATCATCATCATCATGTGATGTGCCTACTGGCGTTGGAGAGCATGTCTCTCCACAACTTTCTTTTTCTAAAATTGTTTATCTATTCTATATATATGTTCACCAAACTACCCTCTTAAACTATCATGTATCTTTACTCTCTGTGTCTCTCTCTTTCCATTCTTTCATTCATTTTCTCCAGCTGTTACAATATATCCCAGCTTCTCCCTTCTCCTTAATATGGCCAACGAATAATGACAGCTTAACCCTAATGTTGGAGATGACATTGACTCCCGTTTTCGTCTCTTTAAGAATGTCCCCGTTACTATTTTTAGCTTTCCGTGGAATTTTCAACATTCTTCTGTAACATATACGTACGCATGTACACACACACACACACACACACCCGAAAAGACACATATATGCACACTCACACAAATACACATAAAAACAAACACACACACAAATACACATATAATGAAAGTCGCATGAGCGTGCACTAAAAATATAGATGTCGCCCATATAGATCTCACATGAAAGTCGCATATAATCGTTGGTTAGTCAGGTACAATGTCTAGCCCTATCTGATTAATAAGATCCAATATATAGCTTTCTCTGTTTAGTGAGATTCAATGTCTAGCCCTCTCTGGTTAGTGAGATCCAATGTCTAGAACTCTCTGGTTAGTGAGATCCAATGTCTAGCCCTCTCTGGTTAGTGAGATCCAATGTCTAGCCCTCTCTGGTTAGTGAGATCCAATGTCTAGCCCTCTCTGGTTAGTGAGATTCAATGTCTAGCCCTCTCTGGTTAGTGAGATCCAATGTCTAGCCCCTCTCTGGTTAGTGAGATCCAATGTCTAGCCCTCTCTCGTTAGTGAGATTCAATGTCTAGCCCTCTCTGGTTAGTGAGATCCAATGTCTAGCCCTCTCTGGTTAGTGAGATCCAATGTCTAGCCCTCTCTCGTTAGTGAGACCCAATGTCTAGCCCTCTCTCGGGATGGATGTATGGATGGATGAATGGATGCATGGATGGATGGATAGATGGATAGACGGACGGACGGATGGATGAATGGGTGGATGGGTGGATGAATCGACAGACGGACGGGTGGGTGGCTGTATGGATGATGGGTGGGTGGGTGGGAGTGTGGGTGGGTGGATGGATGAATGAATGGATGGGTGGATGGATGTATGGATGTATGGATGGATGGATGGATGGATGGATGGATGGATGGATGGATGGATGGATGGATGGATGGATGGATGGATGGATGGATGGATGGATGGATGTATGGATGGATCGATATACGGACGGACGGATGGATGGATGGAAGGGTAGATGGATGGATTTATCGACAGACGGACGGATGGATGGATGGATGGATGGATGGATGGATGGATGGATGGATGGATGGATCAACAGACGGACGGATGGATGGATGGAAGGGTAGATGGATGGATTTATCGACAGACGGACGGATGGATGGATGGGTGGATGGATGGATGGATGCATCGACGTACGGACGGATGGATGGATGGATCGACAGACGGACGGACGGATGGATGTATGGATGTATGGATGAATGGATGGACAGGTGGGTGGGTGGGTGCGTGCGTGCGTGCGTGCGTGCGTGCGTGCGTGCGTGAGTGTATGAATGGATGGATGGGTGGGTGGGTGGGTGGGTGGATGGATGGATGGATGGATGGATGGATCGATCGATAGACGGACGGACTGACGGATGGATGGATGGATAGATGGATCAACCGACGGACGGATGGATGGATGGAGATATGGATGGATGAATGGATGGATAGATGGGTGGATGGATGGATGGATGGATGGATGGACGGACGGAGGGATGGATGGATGGATGGATGGATGGATGGATGGACGGGTGGGTGAGTGGATGGATGGGTGGGTGGGTGGGTGGATGGGTGGATGGGTGGGTGGGTGGAATGATGCATAGATGAATGACCTGATGAATGAATGATGGCAGGAAAGGGGTCATGAATGAAACTAAATGATATCCGGCATAGATAAACATGCTATTACTGAACCACAAATCAATCAAACAGAATACCAAAGTAATCTAAGTCTTATTGATCCTGATAACTAAATCCAAGCAAAACTGTTTGGACCAATGGCTGCACTGTCATAACTAATATCCCCTTGACAAGTTCACAGGATAAAATTAAACAGCACCAGTGAGACACGTCAATCAAAACCAACGGCCACCTCTTTAAGTCGAGAAATACCAGGCAGACAAGACCAAGGGATGGATAATTCCGATTCTAAAGTGATGATGTCTGGATAATTAAACAGTGGAGACACGTCGATCCTTCGGCAACCTCAAAGAATACAACGTGGTTGTATTGATAACGGTTGACTGCGATCTTCCTGTATAATTTGGGGTAATTTTGAGAATTAATATTAGCGTAAATGAGGAAAATACTATGCAATCCATTTTTGACAATAGAAACAAGAAAAGGAGTTCTTAAATGTTATGTAGAGCCAGTCTTAACATACGGATGCGAGTCGTGGACAATAGGGCAACAGACAAGAAAATCACTGGAGTCTGTAGAAATGTGGTTTTACAGAAGAATGTTGAGAGTACTATGGACAGCTAAGAAGAGTAATGAAGAGGTTCTGAGAGAGGTCAAGACAAAAAGAGAGCTAATTTCCAATATTAGGAAGAAACAATCATAATTTTTTGGCCATGTAATGAGAAGAGAACAACTGGAATATATTGTAACAACTGGAAAAATTGAGGGACGAAGAGATAGAGGGAAGCAAAGAGAAAAAATAACAGACAGCTTAAGAGAATGGCTTAGCAGAAGGTCAACAACAGAAATGATAAATAGCTGCCGAGATCGAAAGTTGTGGAGAGACATGTCCACCTACGCCACTAGGCCCGGTACTTGATGATGATGATTAGCGTAAAACAAGGATTGCCTCCACGCCTTGTTGGGAGATAGTCGTAATTGGAAGATGGCGTTAGTGACGACATTTGACGTTTGGCGAGGTTCAATGTGGGTCCTGTGTAGTTCTGATGACACAGCTCTGGCTTAGATCGAGGACATGGGGAGATTAGAATCTCTGAGCTGTGTGCCGCATTCGGCTTGAATAGGATAATAGATAGAAGGATAGATAGATATATAGACAGACTGACACGCAGACAGACATGCAGCTAGATTAGACAGATGAGCAGGCAGGGTGGTAGGTAGGTAGGTAGATAGGTAGGTAGGTAGGTAGGTAGGTAGGTAGGTAGGTAGGTAGGTAGGTAGGTAGGTAGGTAGGTAGGTAGGTAGGTAGGTAGGTAGATCTTCAGGTAGGCGGGTATGCAGGTAAGTAGGTATGTAGGTAGGCAAGCAGGCAGGCAGGCAGGTAGGTAGGTAGGTAAGTAGGTAGGTAGGTACGTAGGTAGGTAGATAGGTAGGTAGGTAGGTAGGTAGGTAGGTAGGTAGGTAGGTAGGTAAGTAGGTAGGTAGGTAGGTAGGTAGGTAGGTAGGTAGGTAGGTAGGTAGGTAGGTAGGTAGGTAGGTAGGTAGGTAGGTAGGTAGGTAGGTAGGTAGGTAGGTAGGTAGGTAGGTAGGTAGGTAGGTAGGTAGGTAGATAGGTGGACATGCAGGTAGATTAGATAGATAAAGAGACTGATAGGAAGACAGACAGACAGACAGACGGACGGACGGACTGATCGACTGTCAACGGACAGGCAGGCAGATATACCATATTTTTCGGTATATTACTGGCAAGACAAGCATTGTCCTGGAACCCACAGGGAAAGAGAAAACCGATAAGGGGCAGGAATACGCCCTATAATTTTTACCTAGACTTGAGAGAAGTAGTGAAAATGCCAAAGAATAAGAATTGATGGACAGACCTTGTCCATGGCGTATAATTCAATCAGGGGTCTAAAAGACTTTGACTGAATTATATTTAATGGCACATGTTGAGGCGATATGGTAAGCATTATGCAAGAGCGCCCTTACTTCCCAGAAACAATTCGGAAAATCTTTTTAGAAGCTGGTTAAACTCCGGATACAAATAATAATACATAAATATTATTATATGGGGAACTTCCGAGGCGATAATAGGGAATAATAGAACAAAGAAGTGAGTGTTAGCACTCGGAAAAATTGACAGACAAACAACAATAGAAAAAAACGAAAAACAATATATGGTCCGAAGTGGGATCGAACCCGTACTCAGTGGCACCGCGCCTTGCCACGAGAAGCCGAACGCTTGGCACACTGCCACGCAGCCAACTAAAAAATTGGCTATTGCAGCAGTGTCTTAAAGATCTTAAACTCCGGAGCTTTGTCGAACCGAATAAAAATTCGCCATTTCTGGGAATTGATCCAGGCTTGTGATCACGTGATAACGCAGTTACCAATCACACACAGTTGTTGAGCGTTAACTTTACTGTTGACAAAATGAGATCAACGATGATGGTAATATACTGGGTCTACACCGTTACTTCATAGCACAACGTATAGTCCGTTCATAATTCATGAACACGTTTGCTCTCGATTTGTGTGAAAACTACCTGATAGATCGCAGTGATTATTTGCATGCAGCCTTAGAATATCCATGACGTTATATTAATATATTTTGCTCTTAGACATTTGATCTAGTTTCCAAGATTTATTCTTTAGGTTATATTAAATTCGACTTCACGCAAATTGGACATAATTTTAGCAGATCTACAGTACTCAGTCACGTTGTTCTAAAAATAGTTTTGTTTTCACATTGAAACAGGCAGAAGAAATACAAATTCATGATTTCGAATTCAGTCTTGAATTCGACTTTCAGTTTAAACCGGTAATATAATAATTGTTATTATTGTGAATTTATTGTGGTATAATTTTGGCTTCCAAAAACTGACATTTATATCACCATAAAGAGTTTGAAATGCCAATTGATAACTATGCAGAAGCAAAATATGGTCAGCGGGGAAGAGGGCTGGAGGGAAGGAGGGTGAAGGGTGTAGAAAAGTTTGAAAAACACTGTTCAAAAGAGCGCTGCTGCTAGGAGATGAAGTCAAGACTTGATCAGCTGTGAGTTGCAGACTAAGTCGTGATGACCTCATGTTGTCTGATTCAAGCTATCCAAACGGTATAGGTAAAAAAAAAAAAATAAATAAGAGGGTCACATTTTGAGCGTGTAGTAGCGATATGTGGTTTTAGTGTCCATGTTTCTCGACTATATACACATTTTTGGGGGTGGAATTTGTGGTCAGGACTAAGCCGATGAGACTCTGTGGCTGAGTGGTTAGTGTGTTCGTTTGCTGTTCGATCCCCTAGAAGTGACGGGTCATTTTGTTTTGACCCGACAAGCCTCCGTGGTAAAGAGTCTTTAAAAATAGATACCATAGATTTTTCTGTGAAATAAAGGCGGCCTGGAGTGATGCCGACCACATCACCCATCAATGTGATGTAAAAAAAAAAGTAAACAGCCCCGTCACGCCAAATGGCGTATAGGGAATATGGTGATAGTGACCATAAATTTTACAGACCTTCAGCACATGATAGTCAGGGTAATGTGGTCGGTATTACGCCCGTGCTGCTTTACTTTCCCAGAAAAAATTCGGTACCCATTTAAGGCTGGGTGAACCCTTAAGCCGTCGTTTGGGATCGAACCCTACCCCTTGTCCTTTGTAGTTCAGTTCACTCACCACTGAGCTATCGCGGCTCCCAACAATGTGATGCTGTCGTGGACAAATATGGTAAATATTATATTCTCCATACGTTTATCAAAACGCAGAGATAACTTGTTTACTTACTACGCTAGTACTGTCTTTCTTTCTCAGTAAAGGAATCTGATTGCCCATGTACGGCTGGGTGAACCAAGAAACCCTCGATCGGGATAGATCGACCTCTTGTCCTCACTAGATCGATGCACTACCCACGGCTTCACCACGACTTCCAGATGGGATGGCTCAGAAAACCAATCAAATCTGCTTATTGATTTATCTGCAGATTTATTACTTTTATTTTTTCTTCTTGGTCGCATGTTCTCAAAAGAAAAATTATGACTTGGTGGAATATTACAGATATGAGAAAACACAACAATATGAAAGGCCAACAAAAAGAGAAAGTAACCACACATTTTATTTCACCTCGGCGCTGTAAGTCATCATCATCATCAAGCACCATGCTTGCTGTGGTCAGGGATTATGTCTCTCCACAACTTTCTATCACGACAGTTATTTATCATTTCTGTTGTTGACCTTCTGCCAAGCCATTCTCTTACGCTGTCTGGTATCTTTTCTCTTTGCTTCCCTCTATCTCTTTTGTCGCTCAATTTTCCCAGTCGTTATAATATATTCCAGCTGTTCCCTTCTCATTACATGGCCAAAAAATGATGATTGTTTCTTCCTAATATTGGAAATTACCTCTCACTTGCTTTAAACTTTCAGAACGTTTTCATTACTCTTCTTAGCTGTCCATGGTATTATAACATTCTTCTCTCTCTCTCTCTCTCTCTCTCTCTCTCTCTCTCTCTCTCTCTCTGCGATCAGGACTCAATCAGAGCAGGATTCCAGACTCTCATATGAAGTCAGCTGCCAGGTTAAGTGTGTTGATCGCCCCCACAGACAGAACATCACAATTAGAGTCTGCCAGATGCACTCTGATTGAACACCCGTTAAAATGTTGCACTGTGTTCTGCGCCTGTGGCCCAGTGCATCCGATTTCAGCCAGCATTTTATTCAGGTTTGCTTTCCCATGACCTTTGATTGTCCCCAATCTTCCTGCAAGGCAGCAGGTGATCTTTTCTGTAGGGGGATTCTGCCCTTAGATGGTCGGCCCTCCCAGGTTCACGAGCACCATCTGCCCGAGTCACTAGAGGTGACTAGCACAGACATGCACACACAAAGATATGAGATGTGACCAACACAGACATGCACACAGAGGTACGAGGCATGACTAACACTGACACACATCAAGATATATGACACATGACTAACATAAATATGCACACACAAAGATATGAGATGTGACCAACATAGACATGCACACACAAAGATATGGGATGTGACCAACACAGACATGCATACAGAGGTACGAGGCATGACTAACACTGACACACATCAAGATATATGACACATGACTAACATAAATATGCACACACAAAGATATGAGATGTGACCAACATAGACATGCACACACAAAGATATGAGATGTGACCAACACAGACATGCATACAGAGGTACGAGGCATGACTAACACTGACACACATCAAGATATATGACACATGACTAACATAAATATGCACACACAAAGATATGAGATGTGACCAACATAGACATGCACACACAAAGATATGAGATGTGACCAACACAGACATGCATACAGAGGTACGAGGCATGACTAACACTGACACACATCAAGATATATGACACATGACTAACATAAATATGCACACACAAAGATAAGAGATGTGACCAACATAGACATGCACACACAAAGATATGAGATGTGACCAACACAGACATGCATACAGAGGTACGAGGCATGACTAACACTGACACACATCAAGATATATGACACATGACTAACATAAATATGCACAATTCTTCTGAAACTAGCGAAGATAAAAAGGGGAAAAAATGCATATTCAGTTGTTCTGTTTTTTGTTCTTAAAGAAATTCTGTCTGGTACCATAACGTGTTTTGCAGTAGGATCTTTGTCAACTCTGGGTCATTGAATTTAGCGCCGCATTCCATTATGAGTTTTTATGGGGATTAGGCTGCCCTTGATGGGCGTCACTGCCACCCTAAAGTGTCCATTTTGAACTGCGCGCCATTTGCACATTTTAATCCGGCGCGTTCAACAGAAAAGTTTTGATGAACGTAAAAATGCAACGACAAAGAGAGAAGATTAGATAGCTTTGGGAGGCGAAGGCGCGCCCCACCCAGCACCAGAGCTGGCAGTCGTCAGTGACTCATAACTGATGGCTTGCGCCAGGATCGGTGAACCAGAACCATCCAGACCCTGCTACACCTCTCCGCGGTGCCTCCAGAAACAGACTAACCTGTCTAGTCTGGCCAAGCGAGCAGGGATCGAAGAGGGAAGACAAACCTGGTACTCAAAAATGTCGGCTGAAGTCGGATGTGTTGGGCCGAAAGGCGCAGATATCACAGTGTTGCACTGCAAACTTCAACACAACGTAACTACGTCCACTTAACGTCCTTTTAAGGGCGGATGACGAGGAGGAAGTCTACGGTTCGTATCCGCTAGAATACCTCAAATCATCGGGCGACCGCATCATCATCATCATCATCATCATCATCAGATAGCTTTGTGTCATGGACAACAGTCAACAACAGAACTGATACTATGCATGATGGACAGAAGATTGTAGATGAACATGATCACCCACGTCAGCCTGTATGGCACGTGATAATGATGAAAAACGCGCAACTTTACAGAATGCCACACGTTCTTTAGAACAGTATGGACTATCTGAACTAACACTTTGTTGGTTGCTGGACTGGGGGCTGGGCAGATATGGGAATGCCCCGCCCTCAATGAAGCCATTCCGTTCAAAACTCTCAATCTAAAGTCCATTAACAGTTGACAGGTGTCATAAGTTCACGCGCCAAATTAATTAAAATATTAACTCTAATTTCCTGTTCGATGACTTTATCTCCACAATCAAGACAGAAATCAACACGTTGACTTCTCTCTCTCTAACGGATAGACCCCCTGTTCGGATATTAACTCTGTGTGTCCCTCAAACCGTTCTACGTGAACATCATAAACGTCTCAAGCTTCAATCTACAAGGAAAAGACCACAACGAAAGGGTAATTAACACGGGAAAGATCAAAAGATGAACCCGCCTGATTAATGACGTATGTAAATCCTTATAATCCTTATAATCCTCTAATTCTTATTTTTCTAATCCCAGTAATCAATGGCAGCTTCCGTCTTCCTATGTTAACAATCATTTTTAGATGGACGTTAACAAATCACGTTATATGTCCAAATACAACGCATAATATTTACACAAGTTAAATAATATATTTTACAATAATTTACACAAGAATAAACGGTTTATATTTTTGTTCCGAATTAAAGAATTCTAGATTAAGCGGATTTATCTAATAAAACGAAGATTAATCTCCCCTTGTGTGTATATGATTGGCTGAATATATTTCTTTCATACAAAAATGGCACGTTGGGTTGGCAAAAACGGGACGGAAGGGGGTTTATGTAATATTCTTTATTACTTATTATGTAAGACGGTGAAGATCTCTCTCTCTCTCTTTCTCTCTCTCTCTCTCTCTCTCTCTCTCTCTCTCTCTCTGCGATCAGGACTCAATCGGAGTAGGATTCCAGACTCTCACATAAAGGCAGCTGTTTGTTTAAGTGAATTGGTCGACCCCACAGACAGAACATCATAATTAGAGTCTGTTAGATCCACTCTTCACCATCATGCAGCATAAAAATAAACGAGACAAACCTGAAACAAGTACAACGTTTCAAATACTTGGGCACAATAATAACATCAGATGGGAGATGCACCACAGAAATAAAAAGCAGAATAGCTCAGGCCAAAATAGCATTTCAGAAAATGAAAAATATCTTATGCAACAAATAAATGTCAATAAAAATGAGAAAGAGAGTTCATCGGTGCTATATAGAACCAATTCTGACCTATGGAAGCGAATCATGGACAGTAGACAAACAAATTAAAAGACGATTAGAGGCCACAGAGATGGGATTTCTCAGAAGAATGTTGAAAGTTCCCTGGACAGATAAAAAGACCAATGAGGAAGTTCTCAAAGAGGCCAACACAAAAAGGGAGTTCTTAAAAAACATCAGAAAGAAGCAATCAACATTTTTCGGGCACATCGTGAGAGGAGAAAAATTGGAATACTTGGTTACAACTGGCAAAATAAAAGGAAAGAGAGATCGCGGACGACAAAGAGAGAAAATACTGGATAGCTTGGTGTCATGGCATGGAAAACAGTCAACAACAGAACTGATACTATGTCCTGTAGATAGAAGATTGTGGAGGGACATGATCGTCTACGCCAACCGATATGTCACATGATGATGATGATGATGAGATCCACTCTGATTGAATACCTGTTAAAACGTTGCACTGTGTTCTGCGCCAGTGGTCCAGTGCATTCGATTTCAGCCAGTATTTTATTCAGGTTTGCTTTCCCATGACCTTTGATTGTCCCCAATCTTCCTGCAAGCCAGCAGATTGTCTTTTCTGTAGGGGGATTCTGCCCTTAGATGGTCGGCCCTCCCAGGTTTACGAGCACCATCTGCCCGAGTCACTAGAGGTGACTAACACAGACATGCACACACAAAGATATGAGATGTGACCAACACTGACATACACACAGCGATATGAGGCATGACTAACACTGACACACACCAAGATATGAGATAAGCCTAACACACACACACACACACACACACACTAAGATATGAGATGTGACTAACACAGACACACTCTAAGATATGAGATATGATTATACACAAACACACAAGGATATGAGACATGACTAACATAAACATGCACTCACAAAGTTATGAGATGTGACTAACATAGACACACACACAAATATATGAGACATGACTAACAGACATGCACACACAAAGGTATGAGATGTGACAAGCATAGACATGCACACAAAGATGTGAGATATGACTAACATAGACATGCACACAAAGATATGAGATATGACTAACACGGACATGCACGCACAAAGATATGACACATGACTAACACAGATACACACTAAGATATGAGATATGACTAAACACAGACACACACAAAGATTTGGTTATTTGGTTATGGAAGGCCCCGGTATCACTGCAAACGAAATAAAATCCATAATTGCTCAACCGCCCGTGCCAGCGTAATCATCCGAATTAATATCTATCTCCCAAACAAAGAAAGGTAACTGTAGTCTCTATCGTAGCAGTCTCAGCACACGCGAAAAGACATAAGGAGAAACCGCGCGGAAAGTGAACACAGCCAACTGTTCCCTGTCATACGATACCATCATTCGTCCTAAAGAATTGGAATATCGACACATGATCAAAACGGATGAGACACACAGCTCACGGTGTGCACAGAGCACTTAACTCAGTAGCTCCTGCAACAAGCCGGACTTGGAATATGAGGAAACTGCAACAAGGAACACTTTTCATGCATAGCCTTCAATTGTTCCCGCCGCCTAACCACAATATACCGGAAGTTCACGTCCTTTGAAAATGATGATCGTCGTATTAAAAAAAAAATTATAGCGTTTGATGATGTCAGGGCATCGTTGTTGACTCCAATTCCGAACATATAGACACACAGTTAGTGTGATTAGTAGATTATCCCCGTCGCACATCAAACATCAGACCGTAAGATTATCGTACGACCGGTCTATGGATGTATGATGAGCCATTACGATGAAGTAGCACACAAAAATGTCCTACACACAATAAGAGATAAACTGCATAAACACATTATGCTTAATACAAGTAGAGGCAAGCACAGAGATATCAAATATACAGAATATTAAATACCAAGCGGGGTAGAGAGTATAGCTAACAGATCAAATACGCATAAAGTGGCCATGGAAAAAATGGCGAGAAAAGATTGTCCAGAAAACAGAACATAGATCTTAGAAAATTTCGGGAAAATATATTTCAGAAAAAATAACACTCATCTAAAAAATGCGGGAAAAGACAGTTTAGAAAACATAACACAGACCTAAAAATTGGCGGAAAAAGATGGTTCAGAAAACATAACACAGACCTAAAAATTGGTGGAAAAAGACGGTTCAGAAAACATAACACAGATCTAAAAAAAAAATGGCGGAAAAAGATGGTTAAGAAAACAGAACGCTGATCTAAAAAAAATGGGGGAAAAAGACGGTTCAGAAAACAGACAACAAACGATGAGGCACAAATACCTATAGCTACATGTCGGATGACAAAGTTAGAGGAAGAGTGGACGGAGAGATGAGAGATAGGATGGTGAGATAAACAAAAAAGAGAGGTGTGGTACATGAGGGGAGGTATAATGAGTGCAGAGATAAACAAAATCGTAGGTATAGAAAATGATAGGATCTAGAAACTAAAGAGTGTAACGTGAATAATAAAAAGTAAATAAAGTATCTAATATTTACGTTACACTCTTTAGTTTCTAGATCCTATTATTTTGTATACCTACGATGTTGTATGGGAGCTGCGATAGCTCAGTGGTTAGTGAACTGGACTACAAAGGACAAGAGGTAGGGTTCGATCCCAACCGACGGCTTCCAGGTTTACCCAGCCTTTAATGGGTACCAGATTTTTTTCTGGGAAAGTAAAGCGACACGGGCGTAATACCGACCACATTACCCCAAAAATCATGTGCCGAAGGTCTGTAAAATGTATGGTCACTAACACCATATTCCCTATACGCCACTTGGCGTGCCGGGGGTACTTTACTTTTTTTTTTACGATTTTGTATATCTCTACACTCATCCTACCTCCACTTGTGTAACACATCTCTCTCTCTTTTTTATCTCACCATTCTATCTCTCATCTCTCTATCCACTCTTCCCCTAACTTTGTCATCCAACATGTAGCTGTAGGTATTTGTGCCTCATTGCTTGCTGTCGTTGTCCCCGTATTCTGAAGTGTAGACCACAGGCCGAAACGTCATTATTGTGTTGTGTTTCTTCGTTAGAAGTAGAATTGTTTGAAGAAACTCCTGAACATCAAATGGTGTGAGGCGTATAGAAGCGAAGATATCTGGAGAAGAACAAAACAAGTGCCAGTCGAGCAACAGATTTTGAATTGAAAATGGAGATTGAAGGGACACACACTAATAAAGACTGGTGACAGCATAGCAAGACGAGAATTGTCACGGAACCCACTGGGGAAAAATGCCAAGAAGGCAGCTGGAATACATGGAAATGAAACCTTTAAGAGCACTGGCCAACACAGAAGAGAAGTAGAGAAAATGTCAAAGAATAGGGATGGGTGGAGAGAAGTAGAGAAAATGTCCAAGAATAGAGATGGGTGGAGAGAAGTAGAGAAAATGTCCAAGAATAGGGATGGATGGAGAGAAGTAGAGAAAATGTCCAAGAATAGAATTGGGTGGAGAGAAGTAGAGAAAATGTCCAAGAATAGGGATGGGTGGAGAGAAGTAAAGAAAATGTCCAAGAATAGGGATAGGTGGAGAGAAGTAGAGAAAATGTCCAAGAATAGAGATGGGTGGAGAGAAGTAGAGAAAATGTCCAAGAATAGAGATGGTGGAGAGAAGTAGAGAAAATGTCCAAGAATAGGGATAGGTGGAGAGAAGTAGAGAAAATGTCCAAGAATAGGGATGGGTAGAGAGAAGTAGAGAAAATGTCCAAGAATAGGGATGGATGGAGAGAAGTAGAGAAAATGTCCAAGAATAGGGATGGATAGAGAGAAGTAGAGAAAATGTCCAAGAATAGGGATGGGTGGAGAGAAGTAGAGAAAATGTCCAAGAATAGAGATGAGTGGAGAGAAGTAGAGAAAATGTCCAAGAATAGAGATGGGTGGAGAGAAGTAGAGAAAATGTCCAAGAATAGGGATCGGTGGAGAGAAGTAGAGAAAATGTCCAAGAATAGGGATAGGTGGAGAGAAGTAGCGAAAATGTCAAAGAATAGAGATGGGTGGAGAGAAGTAGTGAAAATGTCCAAGAATAGAAATGGGTGGAGAGAAGTAGAGAAAATGTCCAAGAATAGGGATGGGTGGAGAGAAGTAGAGAAAATGTCCAAGAATAGGGATAGGTGGAGAGAAGTAGAGAAAATGTCCAAGAATAGAGATGGGTGGAGAGAAGTAGAGAAAATGTCCAAGAATAGAGATAGGTGGAGAGAAGTAGAGAAAATGTCCAAGAATAGGGATGGGTGGAGAGAAGTAGAGAAAATGTCCAAGAATAGGGATGGGTGGAGAGAAGTAGAGAAAATGTCCAGGAATAGGGATAGGTGGAGAGAAGTAGAGAAAATGTCCAAGAATAGAGATGGTGGAGAGAAGTAGAGAAAATATCCAAGAATAGGGATGGATGGAGAGAAGTAGAGAAAATGTCCAAGAATAGGGATGGGTAGAGAGAAGTACAGAAAATGTCCAAGAATAGGGATGGGTGGAGAGAAGTAGAGAAAATGTCCAAGAATAGAGATGGGTGGAGAGAAGTAGAGAAAATGTCCAAGAATAGAGATGGGTGGAGAGAAGTAGAGAAAATGTCCAAGAATAGGGATGGGTGGAGAGAAGTAGAGAAAATGTCCAAGAATAGGGATAGGTGGAGAGAAGTAGAGAAAATGTCCAAGAATAGAGATAGGTGGAGAGAAGTAGAGAAAATGTCCAAGAATAGGGATGGGTGGAGAGAAGTAGAGAAAATGTCCAAGAATAGAGATGGGTGGAGAGAAGTAGAGAAAATGTCCAAGAATAGGGATGGGTAGAGAGAAGTAGAGAAAATGTCCAAGAATAGGGATGGGTGGAGAGAAGTAGAGAAAATGTCCATGAATAGAGATGGGTGGAGAGAAGTAGAGAAAATGTCCAAGAATAGTGATGGGTGGAGAGAAGTAGAGAAAATGTCCAAGAATAGGGATGGGTGGAGAGAAGTAGAGAAAATGTCCAAGAATAGGGATAGGTGGAGAGAAGTAGAGAAAATGTCCAAGAATAGAGATGGTGGAGAGAAGTAGAGAAAATATCCAAGAATAGGGATGGATGGAGAGAAGTAGAGAAAATGTCCAAGAATAGGGATGGGTGGAGAGAAGTAGAGAAAATGTCCAAGAATAGGGATGGGTGGAGAGAAGTAGAGAAAAGGTCCAAGAATAGGGATGGGTGGAGAGAAGTAGAGAAAATGTCCAAGAATAGGGATAGGTGGAGAGAAGTAGAGAAAATGTCCAAGAATAGAGATGGATGGAGAGAAGTAGAGAAAATGTCCAAGAATAGTGATGGGTGGAGAGAAGTAGAGAAAATGTCCAAGAATAGAGATGGGTGGAGAGAAGTAGAGAAAATGTCCAAGAATAGGGATGGGTGGAGAGAAGTAGAGAAAATGTCCAAGAATAGGGATGGGTGGAGAGAAGTAGAGAAAATGTCCAAGAATAGGGATAGGTGGAGAGAAGTAGATAAAATGTCCAAGAATAGAGATGGGTGGAGAGAAGTAGAGAAAATGTCCAAGAATAGGGATGGGTGGAGAGAAGTAGAGAAAATGTCCAAGAATAGGTATGGTTGGAGAGAAGTAGAGAAAATGTCCAAGAATAGGGATGGGTGGAGAGAAGTAGAGAAAATGTCCAAGAATAGGGATGGGTGGAGAGAAGTAGAGAAAATGTCCAAGAATAGGGATGGGTAGAGAGAAGTAGAGAAAATGTCCAAGAATAGGGATGGGTAGAAAACCTTGTCCGTGGCTTATGCTCCTAAAAGGGGTTTAAGCAGCTTTGATTAACTACATGATTGATTGATTACTTGATTGATTGATTACAAGTTTGTTTCATTGATTGCTTCATTGAACGATTAATTACTTGATTGACTAATTACTTGATTGATTGATTGGTTGATTACTTGATTGATTGATTACTTTATATATACATTGATTTGTTGATTGATGGTTGAAGTGGTAGGTTACTTGGTTATTGTAGAAAGAGGTGGTATGTTACTTGGTTTTTGTAGAAAGAGGTGGTATGTTACTTGGGTATTGTAGAAAGAGGTAGTATGTTACTTGGTTATTGTAGAAAGAGGTGGTATGTTACTTGGGTATTGTAGAAAGAGGTGGTATGTTACTTGGTTATTGTAGAAAGAGGTGGTATGTTACTTAGTTATTGTAGAAAGAGGTGGTATGTTACTTGGTTATTGTAGAAAGAGGCGGTATGTTACTTGGGTATTGTAGATAGATGTGGTATGTTACTTGGGTTTTGTAGAAAGAGGTGGTAAGTTACTTGGGTATTGTAGAAAGAGGTGGTAAGTTACTTGGGTATTGTAGAAAGAGGCGGTATGTTACTTGGGTATTGTAGATAGATGTGGTATGTTACTTGGGTATTGTAGAAAGAGGTGGTATGTTACTTGGTTATTGTAGAAAGAGGTGGTATGTTACTTGGGTATTGTAGATAGATGTGGTATGTTACTTGGGTATTGTAGAAAGAGGTGGTAAGTTACTTGGGTATTGTAGAAAGAGGTGGTATATTACTTGGTTATTGTAGAAAGAGGCAGTATGTTACTTGGGTATTGTAGATAGATGTGGTATGTTACTTGGGTATTGTAGAAAGAGGTGGTAAGTTACTTGGGTATTGTAGAAAGAGGTGGTAAGTTACTTGGGTATTGTAGATAGATGTGGTAAGTTACTTGGGTATTGTAGAAAGAGGTGGTATGTTACTTGGGTATTGTAGAAAGAGGTGGTATGTTACTTGGGTATTGTAGAAAGAGGTGGTAAGTTACTTGGGTATTGTAGAAAGAGGTGGTATGTTACTTGGGTATTGTAGAAAGAGGTGGTATGTTACTTGGGTATTGTAGAAAGAGGTGGTATGTTATTTGGGTATTGTAGAAAGAGGTGGTATGTTACTTGGGTATTGTAGAAAGCGGTGGTAAGTTACTTGGGTATTGTAGAAAGAGGTGGTAAGTTACTTGGGTATTGTAGAAAGAGGTGGTAAGTTACTTGGGTATTGTAGAAAGAGGTGGTATGTTACTTGGGTATTGTAGAAAGAGGTGGTAAGTTACTTGGGTATTGTAGAAAGAGGTGGTAAGTTACTTGGGTATTGTAGAAAGTGATGGTAGGTTACTTGGGTATTGTAGAAAGAGGTGGTAGGTTACTTGGGTATTGTAGAAAGAGATGGTAGGTTACTTAGGTATTGTAGAAAGAGGTGGTAATTTACTTGGGTATTGTAGAAAGAGATGGTAGGTTGCTTGGGTATTGTAGAAAGAGGTGGTAGGTTACTTGGGTATTGTAAAAAGAAGTGGTAAGTTACTTGGGTATTGTAGAAAGAGATAGTAGGTTACTTGGGTATTGTAGAAAGAGGTGGTAGGTTACTTGGGTATTGTAAAAAGAAGTGGTAAGTTACTTGGGTATTGTAGAAAGAGATGGTAATTTACTTGGGTATTGTAGAAAGAGGTGGTCTGTTACTTGGTTATTGTAGAAAGAGGTGGTATGTCACTTAGTTATTGTAGAAAGAGAAGGTATGTTACTTAGTTATTGTAGAAAGAGGTTGTATGTTACTTAGTTATTGTAGAAAGAGGAGGTATTTTACTTAGTTATTGTAGAAAGAGGTGGTATGTCACTTAGTTATTGTAGAAAGAGGTGTTATGTTACTTAGTTATTGTAGAAAGAGGTAGCATGTTACTTAGTTATTGTAGAAAGAGGTGGTATGTCACTTAGTTATTGTAGAAAGAGGTGGTATGTTACTTAGTTATTGTAGAAAGAGGTGGTATGTTACTTAGTTATTGTAGAAAGAGGTAGTATGTTACTTGGTTATTGTAGAAAGAGGTGGTATGTTACTTAGTTATTGTAGAAAGAGGTGGTATGTTATTTAGTTATTGTAGAAAGAGGTGGTATGTTACTTAGTTATTGTAGAAAGAGGTAGTATGTTACTTGGTTATTGTAGAAAGAGGTGGTATGTTACTTAGTTATTGTAGAAAGAGGTGGTATGTTACTTAGTTATTGTAGAAAGAGGTGGTATGTTACTTAGTTATTGTAGAAAGAGGTGGTATGTTACTTAGTTATTGTAGAAAGAGGTGGTATGTTACTTAGTTATTGTAGAAAGAGGTGGTATGTTACTTAGTTATTGTAGAAAGAGGTGGTATGTTACTTAGTTATTGTAGAAAGAGGTGGTATGTTACTTAGTTATTGTAGAAAGAGGTGGTATGTTACTTAGTTATTGTAGAAAGAGGTGGTATGTTACTTAGTTATTGTAGAAAGAGGTGGTATGTCACTTAGTTATTGTAGAAAGAGGTGGTATGTCACTTAGTTATTGTAGAAAGAGAAGGTCGATTACTTGACTTTAACATAAAAAAGTCGTGGCTTGAAAGTTTGTAAAATACTACTCTAACTAGTTTATTAAGATGCAATTGAAACAGTTAGCGAGCACGAGTCGCCACGCTACCCTAATTCCGCCTGGAAGTTCACACCGCTAAGATTAACTTCTAATCAATAATTAGACTTAGCGACCTGAATTAGAAGAAGCCGGAAACAAACCGCCGTATGGTTTTCCTGCGCATGCGCGATGAAAAACTACCGGCAGTAAAGCCAGATTATTCCAGAACTCAAGCGTCCACAAAACATAATGGCAGCGGGGGGAACCTGATGGCAGTTGCCCCGGAAACACCACTGGCACGGTTCTTGAATTCCGGTTTTAATATTCGCACTGTCGTGTCCCTGGAGATTTTCCCCCAATCCTTCTACGCTCATCCAGTGCAAGGAGACACGATGTGTAGTCTTTGTAGAACGCCGTCGTATTTACCACATGTCCTGCGGTGTAATTCGCAAGGCATAAGGAGATATAATTTCTTGCTGGAAATTATATTTTTGAATTAAACCTGGAAAAATTGTGTTTCAACAGACATATAATCTTACAGGGCAGATAATTTAATCAAGGGTTTTTTTTTTTTTGTTTTTTTGAGGTTCATGTTTTCTTTCCTTCTTTTACATTTCTTCTTTATCTACATTTTGTTTTTTTTCTTTTGTCTAAATAAAATGTTCTGTTATTAGAATGTATTGCGAAAGCTCAGATCAGCATAACTTTGTCAGTTCTGTTTATTATTATTTTTCACTCCTTTTTTTTATTATTTCCTTGATTATTTCTTTCTTCTTACTTGCTCATTTCACTATCTTCATCTTTCCTTGATTATTTCTTTCTTCTTACTTGGTCATTTCACTATCTTCATCTTTCCGTGGTTATTTCTTTCTTCTTACTTGGTCATTTCACTATCTTCATCTTTCCTTGATTATTTCTTTCTTCTTACTTGGTCATTTCACTATCTTCATCTTCCCGTGGTTATTTCTTTCTTCTTACTTGGTCATTTCACTATCTTCATCTTTCCTTGGTTGTTTCTTTCTTCTTACGTGGTCATTTCACTATCTTCATCTTTCCTTGGTTGTTTCTTTCTTCTTACTTGGTCATTTCACTATCTTCATCTTTCCTTGGTTGTTTCTTTCTTCTTACTTGGTCATTTCACTATCTTCATCTTTCCTTGATTATTTCTTTCTTCTTACTTAGTCATTTCACTATCTTCATCTTCCCGTTGTTATTTCTTTCTTCTTACTTGGTCATTTCACTATCTTCATCTTTCCTTGGTTATTTCTTTCTTCTTACTTAGTCATTTCACTATCTTCATCTTCCCGTGGTTATTTCTTTCTTCTTACGTGGTCATTTCACTATCTTCATCTTTCCTTGGTTGTTTCTTTCTTCTTACGTGGTCATTTCACTATCTTCATCTTTCCTTGGTTGTTTCGTTCTTCTTACTTGGTCATTTCACTATCTTCATCTTCCCTTGGTTGTTTCTTTCTTCTTACTTAGTCATTTCACTATCTTCATCTTCCCTTGGTTGTTTCTTTCTTCTTACTTAGTCATTTCACTATCTTCATCTTCCCTTGGTTGTTTCTTTCTTCTTACTTAGTCATTTCACTATCTTCATCTTCCCTTGGTTGTTTCTTTCTTCTTACTTAGTCATTTCACTATCTTCATCTTTCCTTGGTTGTTTCTTTCTTCTTACTTGGTCACTTCACTATCTTCATCTTTCCTTGGTTGTTCCTTTCTACTTCTTTACTTGGTCATTGCTCATTTTTTCTTCTCCTCCTTGTTTTTTCTTTCTTTTTTTCTTTTTTACTTTGTCATTTCACTTTATTCATCTATTCTTGGTTATTTCTATTTTTTTCTTTACTTGGTCATTCCTTTTTCTCCTTCCTTCCTATGTTACTTTTTTCTTCTTTCCTTGATAATTTATTTCTTCTTTTTTACTTGATCATTTCTTTTTTTCTCCTTTTCTTGATTATCTCTTTCTTTTCCTTCTTTCCCTTGTCATGTCTCTGTTTTCTTCTTTTCTTGGTTATTTCATCTAATTCTTCATTTATTTGTCTCCCCTTTCTATTCTTTAATCCCACACATTTTCTCCTTATTGTACTTCTATTCTAAGCCACTTATTATTTCCCTTTAGTGTTCCTACTTCCTATCTTCCGTCCTTGGTCACTTCTTGTTTTCCTGATTATTTCTTCTCCTTCTTTCCTTAATTACTTCATCGTCCTCTACATGTCATTTATTTCTTCGTTTTCTCATTTACATGGTCAATATTTTGTTCTTCCTCTTCACCTCTCCTTGATTAAATCTTCTTCTGATGCTGATATCCTTGATTACTCTTTGATTTTCAATTATTGCTTCTTCTTTCTCTTCTTCCATCTTGGTTATTTCTTCTTCTCATTAAGTTTGTCAATTCATTTTTTTCTTTCCTTGATTGCGTCATCTTTTTCAATTTATAAACTGTGTCATTTCTCCTTCTCCTTTCCTTACTCATTTCTCCATCTTATTTCCTTAATCATTACGCCACCTTATTTCCTTACTCATTTCTCCATCTTATTTCCTTAATCATTACGCCACCTTATTTCCTTACTCATTTCTCCATCTTATTTCCTTAATCATTGCGCCACCTTATTTCCTTACTCATTTCTTCATCTTATTTCCTTAATCATTACGCCACCTTATTTCCTTACTCATTTCTCCATCGTATTTCTTTAATAATTGCGCCACCTTATTTCCTTACTCATTTCTCCATCTTATTTCCTTAATCATTTCTCCATCTTATTCATCTTATTTCCTTAAACATTTCTCAATTGTATTTCCTTAATCATTTCTCCATCTTATTTCCTTAATCATTTCTCCATCTTATTACCTTAATCGACAAAAAGGAAAATTAAAATACTAGGATTAGCGGACACCAGAGTAAAAGGACAACAGATAAAGAAAACACACATGAACTACACGAAAATATTCTCGGGAGTCGACAACACAGAAGGAGCAACACATGGAGTAGGTTTTATCATCGACCCAGAACACGCAAAGAACATTCTAGAAATAAAATACCATTCAGAAAGAATTATCTCAATTAAACTACTAGAAGACGATCGAAAAACAAATTACATTCAAATCTATGCACCATGCAACAACAATGAAAGAGACAGCGAAGAATTCTACGACACACTGAGTGAAATCATTAGCAAGATTGACGAAAGCGACGACATGTTAGTGATGGGAGATTTTAATGGAAGGCTTGGGAAACGCAACAGTGAGAACAGTGATATCTTAGGACCATTTGGCGATAAAACAGCTGAAATAAACGAAAATGGAAGCAGACTGTTGGAACTATGCAAGCAAAACAATTTATTTATCACCAACACATTCTTCAAACACAGAGAGTCGCAAGTATACACCTGGTACAAATGGAATGACACAACATGCAGAAGCCAGATAGATTTTATACTAACAAGAAAAGAGAACAAGGAAAGAGTAACCGACAGTAGAGCAATCCCAAATATTACAGACGATACGGATCACAAGATGGTTATGATCATACTAAGACAGCCAAAAATAAAGAGAATATACGAAAACAAACAAAAGAACCGAAAAGAACAGACAATAAAAATAAAACAATTAAACGATCAAGAAACAAGGAAAACCCTAGAAGAAAAACTAAGAGAGGAATTCAAGAAACTCCCTAACGAAGTAGGCACAGTAGAAGAAGAGTGGAAACAATTTAAGGAAACAGTAACCAACATCTCTAAAACAGTTTGTGGAACGAAGCTAAGAACAAGAGAAGGGAAAAAGAGCACCCCGTGGTGGAACGAAACAATCAGAGAAGCAATTAAAGAAAAGAAGAAACTGTTTAAAAATTGGAGGGAGAACAAGAACCAAGAAAAATATGAAAAATATGCTTTAGTTCGAAAAAGAGTTAAAATGTTGATCAAAGAAGCTAAGCAAAGGAATTGGACAGAATTCGGACAAAACATGAGCAGGGACTTCAAGACAGCCACAAGAGATTTCTACAAAGCAGTAAAAGCCACAAGAGCGAGAAAAGAAAACCATGATCCTACTGAGCTGATAAATGACAAAGACGGACAGACAATATGAAATAACCAATGTATGCAACAGAGATGGAAAGAATATTTTGAAGACCTGTTAAACATATCAACTACCAACAAGACAACAAAAACCACGCTAGAACTCACAAATACTGAACCCAAAATCATGAAAGAGGAAATAGAAGAAGTAATCAAATATGCACCAAGAAACAAAGCACCAGGGATAGATAACATACCAATAGAAATAATAGCAGCAGCGGGAGAAACAGGAATGCAATGGCTGCACAGAATATTTAATGCAGCATGGCACCAACAACAAGCCCCAGAAGACTGGCAACAGGCAATCATCATACCAATATGGAAAAAGAAAGGTAGCAAAAGAGACTGCAATCAATATAGAGGTATATCTCTGCTCAGCCATGTAGGAAAGCTATACGCCAAAATCTTGGAAAAAAGGCTGAGACCAATAATAGAACTACAGTTAAGCGATTCTCAAATGGGGTTCCGAAAAAAAACAGAGGATATACCGACGCACTATTCACACTAAAACAGCTTGCAGAAAAAACGACAGAACACACTCAAAACTTATACATAGCCTTCATTGACCAGGAAAAAGCATTCGACAGAGTGAACAGAGAACAACTGTGGGAGATACTAACAACATACGGAGTAAGCCAACATCTAACCAACATTATTAAAAGTCTCTACGCCAACAGCAGCTGCAGGGTCAGAACAGCAACAGGCTACACAGACCACTTCGAAGTTAGATCAGGTGTAAGACAGGGGTGCGTACTATCCCCCCTACTGTTTATGACATACATGGACCATATATGCAAGCTAGCCAACCCATCAGAGACAGAGGAGATCAACGAGCTTCTATTTGCAGACGACCAGGCACTAATACATGAAACAATAGAAGACCTACAAGAACACTTAAACAAACTCAACATCTTAGGAACAAAATACAACATGAAAATCAACATCAACAAAACAGAAGTCATGAATGTCGCCAAAAATAAACAGAACATCAACATAACTATAGAAGGCAGACAACTAAAACAAGTAGAGGAATTCAAATACCTAGGAAGTCTAATGACAAACGACAATTCCCAAACAGCAGAGATAGAATCAAGATACGACAAAGCTTGTCAAATCATTGGACAGTTATCACCACTATTGTCCAACAAGGAAATAACTCTGGAGGCAAAACGAGCACTATACAATACAATCTTTACCCCAACGTTGTGCTACCAATGCCAGACCTGGACTCTAGATGCAAGAACAATAAGTAAAATAACCTCTACAGAGATGAAATGTGTTAGACGAATGACAGGAAACAGTCTGAGAGATAAGATCAGAAATGAAGAACTGAGAAAAAAGCTAGGAATAGCCCCAGCCATAGAATATATAAGGAAACAACAGATAAAATGGTTCGGCCACGTGACAAGGCAGAAAGAACAAAACACAACACAACGAGCCTTCAACAAACGTTGTGAGAACACCAGACCCAAGGGTCGACCACGAAAAAGATGGATCGATGGAATATTAGAAGCACTAGGAAACATAACAGCAGCAGAGGCGAACAGAAGAGCAAAAGACCGCAAATTATATCTCCCCTCGACGCTGAAAGGCAGATGAGGAAGGAAAGAAGAAGAGGAAGAAGATTACCTTAATCATTTCTCCTCCTTTCCTTAATCATTTCTCCCTCGTATTCCCTTAATCACGCCTCCGTCTCCTTTCCTTGGTCGCCCCTTCTCTTCGACACAAACGAAGTAGGTGATACAACTACCCAGGATCATCCACGCCTCACTGTACGTGGACCCCCTTCACGAAATGTCCCAGTTCTGGTTCACACTGTAAATCTCTGCTTCCACTGTCCTTCTTCTGTCATTTCTTCTGCCTCTCTTCCGCGCTTGCTGCGGACTCCAGGGCATGACAGTTGTTATCGTTCCTGGATCTAATTAGAGCACACAACTTTTCCTGCCTCATCCCTCAAATCCTTATCACGGTGTCGATCTCTCATTGGCTGAAATCTTTAGCCAGTGGTTCCCAAAATGTGCATCGTGGTTCCCAGGGGCGCAAACCTTGGCAACGGCGGCGAGGATATTGTCGTGTGTCGATTCAGGATTTTGTTATCATTGTTCACACCTCAGTTACCGTCGGTGTTCGAGTGATAGCTGGCTGCTCGCTTCCTCTTTCACACCTCACTATTTCTATCATCAGTACCTATGCTTTATTGGATCACACTCTCTGCTTGAGTAAGGAGCCAATAGTAGGGTGTGGTATACACTCCAAGGTATGGTGACAGCTTTACAAAAAAGGAACACAACACAATACTGACGTTTCGGCCTGCGACCTTCTTCAGAACACGGGTACAACGACAACAAACGGTGAGGCACAAATATATATATATAGCTACATATATGATGATGAAGTTAGGAGCTTGAGTAATTAGGGGATGTCTGCTTGGTCTATTTGCCCTCACACTCTTATTGACCCAGGGTCTCTACATGCGCATAGCTCGTCTGTCCCCTGGTTTTACAACGTGACTTTTCACACAGTTGGTCCTTCTACCGGCATTGGATCAGCTTTCCTTCTCTGTGAGTGGACGGATTTATTCCTACCACAGCTAAGTCTCAATTTTTATATATAATTATTGTCTATGCATAAGTATATTCTACTTCCCCTTTTATCTAGCCTTAATCCTGTAGCACATACCTCTGTCGTTTCATCTTTCGTGTCTTGCCCATCTGCCTACTTCTCTTGCCTGTCCCTATTATCGTAGATGTACGTATAGTTATTTATTTCTCATTGTTTGGTTTTGTTGTTCTCGTTTTTTAAGAAGACCGCATGTAGGCTGAAACGTCAGTATTTTCTTGTGTTCTTTTTCTGTAAAGCTGTCGTCATATCTTATAGGAGTGTACGTTACACCCCCACTACTGGTTCTCGACTACCAACTTTACCGCAGCACTATATTTATTTTCCCGTTCTCTGTCTATTCAGTAAAAAGAAAAAAGAGCCCCCGTCACGCCAAGTGGCGTACAGGGAATATGGTGTTAGTGACCATAAATTTCACAGACCTTCAGCACATGATTTTTGGGGTAATGTGGTCGGTATTACGCCCGTGCCGCTTTACTTTCTCAGAAAAAATCCGGTACCCATTTAAGGCTGGGTGAACCCGGAAGCCGTACGTTGGGATCGAACCCTACCTCTTGTCCTTTGTAGTCCAGCTCACTAATCACTGAGCTATCGCGGCTGTCTTTTCAGTATTTAGAAATAACCAACTGACAACATCCACGTAATATTTCTTAGTGTATAGACAAGTTTCTGCATCCTAACACCGAGCTTGTGCAATCTGAGCAAATATTTAAAAACATTACAGAGATGCCAGGCCTAAGCATTAATGGAAAGTTCATCAATAACCTAAGATATGCTGATGATATTGTACCACTAGCAGAAAATCATAAATATCTACAACAATTACTTAATGTAATAAGCATGAGAAGCAAAAAATATGGACTAACTATGAATATAAAAAAAATACTAAAATTATGATCATAAACATAGAAAATTATCAAGATCTACAATCAAAGCTGAAGGAATACATCAGGAGACGGTTCAGAGCTATAACTACCTTGGACATAACCTATGATGGAAAATGTACATCTTAAATTAACAAAAGAATAGGTATAGCCCAAAGTAATTTTAACCCCATGAAAAATATACTAACATCAAAACAAATATCAGCAGGGCTGAAACTAAGAATAGCAAAATGTTACATCTTCTCAATATTCTTGTATGGTGCAGAAACATAGACATTAGACAAGAAAACAGAACAGAGAATTGAAGCCTTTGAAATGTGGATATATAGAAGAAAAGGTAGAATTGGATGGAAAGAAGAGAAAACAAACGATGAAGTTTTAAAACAACTAAAAATGAAAAGAGAACTACTAAACACAATTAGAACAAGACAAATAAAAATTTGGGGGCATGTTAAAAGACAACAGCCTAATAAAAGCAATCTTGGAAGGGAAAATACAAGGTAAACGAGGCAGAAGCAGACCAAGACTAACATGGACGAGTAACATCAAAAGATGGACAAGTCAACCTATGACAATCTGCACCATCAAGGCAAGAGACTCAAGGCAAGAGTGGAATGGCTCTCCGTGGTAGTCAACCTTCGATAGGGAGACGGCACTTAATGATGATGATAGACACGTTTCTACAGGGTGGGGTTATTTCTGTCGACGCGTATCATCTTAGATATCCTATCGGGGAATCGGAATTTACCCGACGTATACAACCGTAACTAGGGAGCCGCGATAGCTCAGTGGTTGGTGATCTGGACTGCAAATGACAAGAGGTCGCATTTGATCCTGATCGACAGTGTCCTGATTCACCCAGTCTTAAATGTGTACCTGATTTATTTAATGCGATAGTAAATCAGCATTGGCGTAATACCGACCATATTACCCCGAATATCATGAGCCGAGGGTCTATAAAATTGATGGTCACTAACACCATATTCCCTATACGCCCCTTGGCGTGACGGGGGCTCTTTACTTCACTTTTTGTACATTAAATGCCGTGAGGACGCCGTCGGTATACAATCAGCAGGAAAAGGGATACAATCGTCAATAGCTTGGGAGTCACTGTCTTGAGCAATTCTCGTTGGTTGATTTTGTTTTTAGGACCAAATGTTCTAAGATTTTTTCCTCAGAAAAATCTGGCTAAAGTAATAAGCTTGAAGCGATTATTATATTAAAACAAACGATGAAGTTGTAAAACAACTGAAAATGAAAAGAGAACTACTAAACACAATTAGAACAAGAAAAATGACAATTTTGGGGCATGTTAAAAGACAACAGCCTAATAAAAGTAATCTTGGAATGGAAAATACAAGGTAAACGAGGCAGAAGCAGACCAAGACTAACATGGACGAGTAACATCAAAAGATGGACAAGTCAGTCTATGACAACCTGCACCATCAATGCAAGAGATAGAGTGGAATGGCGCGACATGGTAGCCAACCTTCGATGCGGAGACGGTACTCATTGATGGTGATGATTTGAGCTACACAGGGACCTCGGTAGCCTAGTTGGTAAAACCACCCGACTGGGCTACCGACGTCCGGACAACCCGTGTTTGATTCTCGCTGGAACCAGTGTGAATTGTACTCGTGGTTGGGAAAAAAAATACCCCCGTGGTTGACTCAGCCATTGGCATAAATACAGCGAGATTGTGATATTGGATGGGACACACATTACGGAAACCAACTGAGAGTATTACACAACATGCCATTTTCTGGAATTCCCAAAGAAAAAGACAAAGAGGACCTAAATATTCTTGGAGACGACAGATGGAAGCATAGATAAAGATGATGCAGAAAACATGGAACAATCTTAAAAGAATGGCAAGAAACAGAACGATTTGGAAAGTGTTTGTTGAAGACCTATTCTCCACGGGGAGCTGAAAGGTGGTTGTTGCGAAAAGAGAGAAGGCGACTGTGTGAGCGCAACGGAGAAAGCGATTATTTGAGTGCAAGGGAGAAAACGACAATGTGAAAGTAAGGCAGAAAACGATTATTTGAAATCAAGGGAGAAAACGACAATGTGTGAGCAGGAGAGAGTGCCAGTATGGATGAACAAGTGAGAAAGCGACTATGGAAGTCCCAAAAAAAGTGATTATGAGGAAGCAAGAGAGAAAGCGACAATAAAGTAGAATAATGTAAAGCGACTATGGAAAGGCAGCGGGAGAAAGTGACTAGATGAAAGCAAGGGAGAAAGTGACTAGATGAAAGCAAGGGAGAAAGTGACTAGATGAAAGCAAGGGAGAAAGTGATTAGATGAAAGCAAGGGAGAAAGTGACTAGATGAAAGCAAGGGAGAAAGTGACTAGATGAAAGCAAGGGAGAAAGTGACTAGATGAAAGCAAGGGAGAAATTGACTAGATGAAAGCAAGGGAGAAAGTGACTAGATGAAAGCAAGGGAGAAAGTGACTAGATGAAAGCAAGGGAGAAAGTGACTAGATGAAAGGCAGAGGGAGAAAGTGACTAGATGAAAGCAAGGGAGAAAGTGACTAGATGAAAGCAAGGGAGAAAGTGACTAGATGAAAGCAAGGGAGAAAGTGACTAGATGAAAGCAAGGGAGAAAGTGACTAGATGAAAGGCAGCGGGAGAAAGCGACTAGATGAAAGCAAGGGAGAAAGTGACTAGATGAAAGCAAGGGAGAAAGTGACTAGATGAAAGCAAGGGAGAAAGTGACTAGATGAAAGCAAGGGAGAAACCGGTTTTAAAAGAAGAAAAAGAAGGCAGTTACGACAGAGAACGGGGAGAGGTGAAAATGAAGAAACGATAAGAGAAAATATAAGTTTCAAAAACACAAGAAAATCTATTAATATATAGAACAGGAAAGGCAATCCCTTCTTCCCCCTTCCTTTTCTCCAAGACCCGTGGAATAATAAGAGAAATAACAACTCCGAAATAGCCAGAGAAAACGTGATTATAAGAGAAGTCGCAGTCAGTTCGATAGAGTTGGCTGTGAGAAGGAGCACTAGAGACAACGTAGTATAAAACAAATAAGAGAAAGTGAAAACCTTGCAAGAACTAAAGATAATATTACTGTAGGCAAGTAAGAGAAACTAGGTCCTTATGACAAGATAAATAAGAACTCTGGAGTAGTAAGAAATCATGCCATTATACGATAAATAAGACAAAGTCTGCATTGAAAATAATAAGAGAAAAGACATTGACTGAAAGTAATAAGAGAGAAAACATTCGATTTGATGGTTTCACAAAGAAAACAATAAGAGATGAGACATTGACTGAAAGAAATAAGAATTAAAACAGGCGATTTTATTATTTCACAATGAAAATAATAAGAGAAATGACATCGACTGAAAGAAATAATAGAGAAAACAGTCGATATTGTGGTTTTACAAAGAAGAAAGCAGGAGTCATAATAACGTGTTGGGAAAGAGAAGGTTCGTCCCAGACGTCGTATACTAAAGATCCGCCCCTGCCACCTCTATTTCCGATAAGAGTTTATTATTTCAGCCGTTGTTTCTGCACCAATTTGTTTGGCGTAATTCGATTGGTTAAAACATGCAATGTGGGTGTAGGCTACCGCTTGCGGTCGAGTCATTAGGCTGCCGGTCACGTGGGTGGTTTAAAATTGAAAATGGATTCCCTAGACTCGCTTCAATCATGAGCCTCGGCTTCATTTTGTACTGTACCGGCTGGCGCTGGCGATGATAACTCTTCACAACTCTTTGTCCATCAGCAATGTCATACAACTCCGTTTAACTTTTTTTTTTTATTTTTTTTTTTAACATTACAAGGCTTGTGTGTGAAGTTTTGAGGTTTTCACTGAAGAGGATCAAATAGAGGACAGCGAAGTTTTGAGGTTTTCACTGAAGAGGATCAAATAGAGGGTAGTGAAGTTTTGAGGTTTTGACCGATGAGGATCAAATAGAGGACAGTGAAGTTTTGAGGTTTTCACTGAAGAGGATCAAATAGAGGGTAGTGAAGTTTTGAGGTTTTCACCGATGAGGATCAAATAGAGAACAGTGAAGTTTTGAGGTTTTCACCGATGAGGATCAAATAGAGAACAGTGAAGTTTTGAGGTTTTCACCGATGAGGGTCACATAAAAGGACAGTGAAGTTTTGAGGTTTTCACCGATGAGGGTCACATAAGAGGACAGTGAAGTTTTGAGGTTTTCACCGATGAGGGTCACATAAGAGGACAGTGAAGTTTTGAGGTTTTCACCGATGAGAATAAAATAGTGAACAGTGAAGTTTTGAGGTTTTCATCGATGGGGATCAAACAGATGACAGTGATGTTTGATGTTTTCGTCGATAACGGTCACATAGGAGGACAGTGAAGTTTTGAGGTGAAGTTTTTCGATGACTTCACTATACACGATGCACATAGAGCTACGCACCTTTCATATTTCAACCCCCAGATGGACTTTATTCCTTTCATTTCGTTCAAATAGTTCATCTTTCAAACACCAACATTTACAACTCGTCCTCCCTCCCTTCTTCTTTCCAACTCCCTCTTAAACCAGCACCCAGCCAGCTCGTAATAACTCCTCTTTGAGAATCTTCAATATCTGTATCTCGTTTATTCAGTTGATCCGCGTCCATAAATCACTATCTGATATTCATCTTCTTCTACCTTTCAGCTCCATGTGGAGCATAGGTCTTCAACGAACATTTTCAGCTTCCTGTGGAGCATAGGTCTTCAACAAACACTTTCAGCTCCATGTGGAGCATAGGTCTTCAACAAACATTTTCAGCTCCATGTGGAGCATAGGTCTTCAACAAACACTTTCAGCTCCATGTGGAGCATAGGTCTTCAACAAACACTTTCAGCTCCGTGTGGAGCATAGGTCTTCAACAAACACTTTCAGCTCCATGTGGAGCATAGGTCTTCAACAAACACTTTCAGCTCCCTGTGGAGCATAGGTCTTCAACAAACACTTTCAGCTCCCTGTGGAGCATAGGTCTTCAACAAACACTTTCAGCTCCCTGTGGAGCATAGGTCTTCAACAAACACTTTCAGCTCCCTGTGGAGCATAGGTCTTCAACAAACACTTTCAGCTCCCTGTGGAGCAAAGGTCTTCAACAAACACTTTCCAAGTCGTTCTGTTTCTTGCCATTCTTTTAAAATCATTCCATGTCTTCCACATCATCCTATCTCTGCTTCTGTCTGTCTTCTTCAAGAATTCCTTGGTCTTTTTCTTTGTCTTTTCCCCTGGGGATTCCAAAAATGGCCTGTTGTGTAATACTCTCAGTTGGCTTCCGTAGTGTGTGTCCTATCCAGCGCCATCGTGTTCGCTGTATCTCTTTATCCACTGGTATTTGACTTGTACATTTCCATAATTCTATGTTAGTGATTTTCTCCTGCCATTTCCAACCTTTTATTCTGCGTAAGCATCCATTAATGAAAGTCTGTATCTTCATGATTGTCAATTGTGTTGTTCTCCATGCTTCACAGCCATAACACAGGCGTAACCTACACACATTTACAACGCGTCAAACTCTTCCTCCCTCCCTTCTCCTATTCAACTCCCTCTCAAACCAGCACCCGGCCAGATCGTAATAACTCCTCTTTGAGAATCTTCAATATCTGTATCTCGTTTATTCAGTTGATCCGCGTCCATTAATCACTATCTGATATTAACAACAATAAATTATTTGCCCCGCGTTGATATTTCACGCCTGGCTTGTTCTTCATGGACCGGTTCCTATTTTTAAAGTGCTACCCCGAGAAATTGGGTCACTGAGGGTATATTCCATCGCTGATTGGATCAACACTTTTTAAAATAATTAAATACCGAAAAAAAGCCGAATCAAAAGCGCACGCGACCCTCATTATGCGGACCAATCAGCTGCTTGTACGAAGTTTTCTTTGTCAATACGGTCGTACCCGTACCTGCCAGACATCAGGGTAACGTCGGCAGCGCTCTTAAAGCATGTGATTGTTAGTGGTTAGCTGAATCAGGGGGATACTAGAATAACTTCATTAGGGATGCTCGCTAACTAAAAGCACTTTATCCTTATATCGAAGGATTATGATGTCATGAGTGTCAGATCACTTGAAATCTGATACAAACACGGCTCGAAAATCATCGGGTGTTGGTTAAGCGTTGAAGGCGCTGCACCGTTCTTTCATTGGTTTAGTTTCTTGCAAGGTTCGTTGTTAACTTACGTTTGATCCATTATTCTCTTGATCTTCCTAATATACTCAAGCCAGCGGGGTAATTGTTGCAGGTAAATAATGGTTTCCGGTTGTTTCCAAAATGGAGGAATTATTTTTCTCCGGCTTGGTATAGAGGCGTTGATCAGAGGTTTAACAAGCCGATATCGTAAAAACGACGTTGTTAATGAAACGAAAACTGCTAGAACAAAAAAATTCATATAGGAAAAGGTGTATCTTGGTCTACGCCCTATGGGCCGGTTACGGCTCGAAAGGTCAATAGATAGATAGAAATAATGATAATTGGTTTATCGGGTTGTGTGTCCTTCGCAGAGCTTTACGCCAGTCACAGTCTGCAAGAATCTGTCTCTAACCAGATTTCTCACTTCGTCTGTCATGTTCCATGTCTCTTTGATGTCTTGAAACCGCAGTCTTCTTGGTCTGCCAATGTTTTATCTCACTGTGACTTTTATCGTGACTACAATGCTTTTTATATAGGAACAATGTTAACCTCAGATGGCAGATGTACAAAAGAGGTGAGATGCAGAATGACTCAGGCAAAAGAAGCTTTCCAAAAAATGAGGAAGATACTGTGCAATCCATTTTTGACAATAGAAACCAGAAAAAGAATTCATAAATGTTACGTAGAGCCAATCTTAACATATGGATGTGAATCATGGACAATAGGACAACAGACAAGAAAATCACAGGAGTCTCTAGAAATGTGGTTTTACAGAAGAATGTTAAGCATACAATGAACATGTAAGAAAAGTAATGAAAACGTTCTGAGGGAGGCCAAAGCCAAAAGAGAGCTAATTTCCAACATTAGGAAGAAACAATCATAATTTTTTTGGCCATGTAATGTGAAGAGAAACTCTCGTTCGATAGGGGACATCATGTGCTACAGGTGATACCCGATCGTCATCAAGCTACTGTAAGCAAAATAAAGATAACACAAACTCTAAACATAGGTACTTGGAATCTGAGAACACTCATGCAGAAAGGTAAACTAGAAAACATCATACAAGAAATGAAAAGAATGGGTTTACACTTACTGGGACCTTGCGAAATGAGATACACCGGATCAGGGGAGATGTATTCTGATAAACATAAAATAATCTATTCTGGAGGTACTGAACACCAAAGAGGAGTAGGTATCATCTTGGATGCAGAAAGAGCAAGAACAGTGAAAAGCTTTTATCCAATATCTGAGTCCTTTTAGTGAAATTGAATGGAAAGCCAATAGACATAAATCTTATACAAGTTTATGCACCAACAGCAGACAGTCTAGAGGAAACAATTGATAATAAATTTTACAACGAGTTAAATGAGGCACTCATAAATGCAAACCACGTGAAAACACCATAGTTCTAGGGGATTTTAACGCAAAAGTAGGAAAGGAAAGAGTTGAGGAAGTAGTTGGTCATTATGGCTTAGGCGAGAGGAATTAAAGAGGTGAGAAACTTATTGACTGGGCAAGAACACACAACATGATGATAGAAAACACCTGGTTTAAGCAACATCCAAGACGTCTGTGGACATGAAAAAGCACAGGAGACAACGCACGTAATCAAATTGATTACATAATGATAAGCAATAGATTTAGAAACAGTCTGGTGTGTGTGAAAACTAGACCAGGGGCAGATTGCAATAGTGATCATGTACCAGTTGTGGGAAAGCTTAGAGTAAAATTAAAAACAACAAAACGAGCCTCAGTTAACATCAAGTTAAATTTAGATTTACTCAAATCAGACAAGAAGCTGCAAGACAAATATAAAATCACAATTCAGAACCGGTACAATGCAATAGAGAAGATAAAAAGCATTGATGAACAGTGGGAAATGCTAAAAGAATCAATGCAACAAACATAAAAAGAGTTCATAAGACCAGTGAGGACAAATTCAAGAAAGAAATGTATGACAGACGACATTTTGCAGCTAATGGATACAAGAAAAAGAAAAAAAGAAAATAAATATGAGTATAAGAGATTAAATAAAGAAATTATAATAAAATGCAATGAAGCAAAAGAAGCATGGCTAAAAAAGAGATGCAAAGAGATTGAAATGCAACAAAAAGGAGATGCTAAAGCTATATACAAACCAAATGAGGAATTAACAGGAAGATAAACGCAATCAAAAACTGGATGTTTAAGATCAAAGAAAGGCGAACTGTTGATTGATCAAGAAAGCATAAGGGAACGATGGACAGAATACATTAAAGATCTTTATAATGATGAACGAACGGAAGTAAATATTAAGGATAATGGAGAAGGACCAGAAATACTCAGAGAAGAAGTGGAAGACGCCTTGCGCAATATGAAAGCAGGCAAAGCTCCTGGACCAGATAATATAACTAAAGAAGAGATTGATGCCATGGGTGATTTTGGAATAGAAATAATAACAAAAATACTGAATTATATCTACAACAGCGGATATATACCAGACAACATGCTCAAATCAATATTCATAGCCCTACCAAAGAAATTGGGTAAGAAATGGGATGATCATCGCACAATAAGCCTTATGAATCATCATGCGAAGAGTGCGAAACAAAATCAGACCAGAAATTAGCGATGAACAGTGTGGTTTTGTTGGCGGTAAAGGAACGAGCAATGCCATATACATCATAAGATCTTTAGTAGAAAGAGCCATAGATGTGAAAACAGATCTATACCAAAGTTTCATAGATTATACCAAAGCATTTGACAAAGTAAAGCACCAAGAAATAATCACAATTTTAGAAAGCATAAACGTAGACAGCAAAGATCTAAGAATAATAAAGAACATGTACTGGCAACAAACAGCGGCCATAAGAACTGGAAACCAATTGGGAATGTTTCAACAAATAAAACAGGGTGTTAGACAAGGTTGTGTGATGTCACCAGATTTGTTTAGCATTTATAGTGAGATTATTTTAAGATCCATAAGGGGCATGCCTGGAATAACAATTGGATGTCATAATATAAATAATCTAAGGTATGCTGATGATACAGTATTAATCGCTAAAAGTGAAAATAAGTTACAAGAAATGTTGGACATTATAATGAAAGAAAGCACAGATAAAGGACTCAGCCTTAATAGCAAAAAGACAGAGGTAAGGGTAACAACAAAGAAAAAGGCATCACCTCAGTGCAAAATAAAGACAAGTGGAATAATATTAAAACAGGTAAATGAATTTAGATATTTGGGAACTTTGTTAACCTCAGACGGAAGATGTACAAAAGAGGTGAGATGCAGAATGGCTCAGACAAAAGCTGCTTTCTAAAAATTAGGAAGATACTATGCAATCCATTTTTGACAATAGAAACAAGAAAAAGAGTTCTTAAATGTTACGTAGAGCCAGTCTTAACATATGGATGCGAATCATGGACAATTGGACAATAGGCAGGAAAATCACTGGAGTTTGTAGAAATGTGGTTTTACAGAATAATGTTGAGAATACCATGGACAGCTAAGAAGAGTAATGAAAACGTTCTGAGAGAGGTCGAAGCAAAAAGAGAGCTAATTTCCAATATTAGGAAGAAACAATTATCATTTTTTTGCCATGTAATGATAAGAGAACAACTGGAATATATTGTAACAACTGGAAAAATTGAGGGACGAAGAGATAGAGGAAAGCAAAGAGAAAAGATAAAAGACAGCTTAAGAGAATAGCTTGGCAGAAGCTAACAACAGAAATGATAAATAGCTGTCAAGATCGAAAGTTGTGGAGAGACATGATCACCTACGCCAGGCGGCCCGGTACTTGATGATGATGATGATGATGATGATGAATGAGAAGAGAACAGCTGGAATATATTGTAACAACTGGGGAAATTGAGGAACGAAGAGATAGAGGGAAGCAAAGAGAAAAGATACCAGACAGCTTAAGAGAATGGCTTGGCAGAAGGTCAACAACAGAAATGATAAATAACTGTCGAGATCGAAAGTTATGGAGGCACATGATCACCTACGCCAGCAGGCATGGTATTTGATTATGATAATTGTATTTTAATTTCCTCTGTAGAATGTTTTCTGTGTCTACTCGTTTCCACTTTTCTTTGTTTTGTATGAGCCAGCTCTATATCTGAAACGAAGGCCCGAGCAACTGAATCTTGCATGAAAATCACATTTTCCTATTTCATTCACGCCGGCAGCAGGGTGTCCCCCGCCACGCAGGCAGGTATTCTTCACAAGTACTCCTATATTATTAAAGCCGAGAGTGATGACGCCTTGGGTCGATTTTTTTTCCTATTATTTTTACACCGGCAGTAGTAATTTTTGGTCAATTCTTTTCGATTTGCAACCACCAAGGGTTTTTAACGTGCGCAGGGTGCGTACAGGACTTCTTGTTTTCGCCGTTTCAAATTAATATTTATCACCGCCTATTGCGATAATTCGAATCCAAAATCTTCATTTTCAGTGGTTGATCTCACACTTCTCTCGACCACCTAAGTCGCTCCGATAAATACTTTAGGAAGTAAAGAAGTAAATAAAGAAGTAAATAAAGAAGTAAATAAAGAAGTAGAGGAAGAAAAGATGTCTTATAATAGTAAGAAGAAAGCAATAAGCAGCAGAAGAATCCTACAAGAAGAAGTAGAAGCAAAAAATCTTACAAGGAATAAGAAGTAGAAGAATACCACAATAAGTAGACGAACATCACAATAAGTAGACGAATACCACAACACGTAGAAGAATACCACAACAAGTAGACGAACATCACAATAAGTAGACGAATACCACAACACGTAGAAGAATACCACAACAAGTAGAAGAATATCACAACAAGTAGAAGAATACCACAACACGTAGAAGAATATCACAACAAGTAGAAGAATACCACAACAAGTAGACGAACATCACAATAAGTAGACGAATACCACAACACGTAGAAGAATACCACAACAAGTAGAAGAATACCACAACACGTAGAAGAATACCACAACACGTAGAAGAATACCACAACAAGTAGAAGAATACCACAACAAGTAGAAGAATACCACAACAAGTAGACGAACATCACAATAAGTAGACGAATACCACAACACGTAGAAGAATACCACAACAAGTAGAAGAATACCACAACACGTAGAAGAATACCACAACACGTAGAAGAATACCACAACAAGTAGAAGAATACCACAACAAGAAGAAGAATACCACAACACGTAGAAGAATACCACAACAAGTAGAAGAATACCACAAGTAGAAGAATACCACAACAAGTAGAAGAATACCACAACAAGTAGAAGAATACCACAACAAGTAGAAGAATACCACAACAAGTAGAAGAATATCACAACAAGTAGAAGAATATCACAACAAGTAGAAGAATACCACAACAAGTAGAAGAATACCACAACAAGTAGAAGAATATCACAACAAGTAGAAGAATATCACAACACGTAGAAGAATATCACAACAAGTAGAAGAATACCACAACAAGTAGAAGAATACCACAACAAGTAGAAGAATACCACAACAAGTAGAAGAATACCACAACAAGTAGAAGAATACCACAACAAGTAGAAGAATACCACAACAAGTAGAAGAATATCACAACAAGTAGAAGAATATCACAACACGTAGAAGAATATCACAACAAGTAGAAGAATACCACAACAAGTAGAAGAATACCACAACAAGTAGAAGAATATCACAACACGTAGAAGAATATCACAACAAGTAGAAGAATATCACAACAAGTAGAAGAATATCACAACAAGTAGAAGAATATCACAACAAGTAGAAGAATATCACAACACGTAGAAGAATACCACAACACGTAGAAGAATACCACAACAAGTAGAAGAATACCACAACAAGTAGAAGAATACCACAACAAGTAGAAGAATACCACAACAAGTAGAAGAATACCACAACAAGTAGAAGAATATCACAACAAGTAGAAGAATATCACAACACGTAGAAGAATACCACAACACGTAGAAGAATACCACAACACGTAGAAGAATATCACAAGTAGAAGAATATCACAACAAGTAGAAGAATACCACAACACGTAGAAGAATACCACAACAAGTAGAAGAATACCACAAGTAGAAGAATATCACAACAAGTAGAAGAATAACACAACACGTAGAAGAATATCACAAGTAGAAGAATATCACAACACGTAGAAGAATACCACAACACGTAGAAGAATATCACAACACGTAGAAGAATACCACAACACGTAGAAGAATACCACAACAAGTAGAAGAATACCACAAGTAGAAGAATACCACAACACGTAGAAGAATATCACAACACGTAGAAGAATACCACAAGTAGAAGAATACCACAACACGTAGAAGAATATCACAACACGTAGAAGAATACCACAACACGTAGAAGAATATCACAACACGTAGAAGAATACCACAACACGTAGAAGAATACCACAACAAGTAGAAGAATACCACAAGTAGAAGAATACCACAACACGTAGAAGAATACCACAACACGTAGAAGAATATCACAAGTAGAAGAATATCACAACAAGTAGAAGAATATCACAACACGTAGAAGAATACCACAACACGTAGAAGAATACCACAAGTAGAAGAATATCACAACAAGTAGAAGAATACCACAACAAGTAGAAGAATACCACAACAAGTAGACGAACATCACAACAAGTAGAAGAATACCACAACAAGTAGAAGAATACCACAACAAGTAGAAGAATATCACAACAAGTAGAAGAATACCACAACAAGTAGAAGAATACCACAACAAGTAGAAGAATACCACAACAAGTAGAAGAATATCACAACAAGTAGAAGAATATCACAACACGTAGAAGAATACCACAAGTAGAAGAATATCACAACAAGTAGAAGAATACCACAACAAGTAGAAGAATACCACAACAAGTAGAAGAATATCACAACAAGTAGAAGAATATCACAACAAGTAGAAGAATATCACAACAAGTAGAAGAATATCACAACAAGTAGAAGAATATCACAACAAGTAGAAGAATACCACAAGTAGAAGAATATCACAACAAGTAGAAGAATACCACAACAAGTAGAAGAATACCACAACAAGTAGAAGAATATCACAACAAGTAGAAGAATATCACAACAAGTAGAAGAATACCACAACAAGTAGAAGAATACCACAACAAGTAGAAGAATATCACAACAAGTAGAAGAATATCACAACACGTAGAAGAATACCACAAGTAGAAGAATATCACAACAAGTAGAAGAATACCACAACAAGTAGAAGAATACCACAACAAGTAGAAGAATATCACAACAAGTAGAAGAATATCACAACAAGTAGAAGAATACCACAACAAGTAGACGAACATCACAATAAGTAGACGAATACCACAACACGTAGAAGAATACCACAACAAGTAGAAGAATACCACAACAAGTAGAAGAATATCACAACAAGTAGAAGAATATCACAACAAGTAGAAGAATACCACAAGCAGAAGAATATCACAACAAGTAGAAGAATACCACAACAAGTAGAAGAATACCACAACAAGTAGACGAACATCACAATAAGTAGACGAATACCACAACACGTAGAAGAATACCACAACAAGTAGAAGAATACCACAACAAGTAGAAGAATACCATAAGTAGAAGAATTCCACAACAAGTAGAAGAATACCACAACAAGTAGAAGATTACCACAACAAGTAGAAGAATACCATAAGTAGAAGAATACCACAAGTAGAAGAATATCACAACAAGTAGAAGAATACCACAAGTAGAAGAATATCACAACAAGTAGAAGAATACCACAACAAGTAGAAGAATACCACAACAAGTAGAAGAATATCACAACAAGTAGAAGAATATCACAACAAGTAGAAGAATACCACAACAAGTAGACGAACATCACAATAAGTAGACGAATACCACAACACGTAGAAGAATACCACAACAAGTAGAAGAATACCACAACAAGTAGAAGAATATCACAACAAGTAGAAGAATATCACAACAAGTAGAAGAATACCACAAGTAGAAGAATATCACAACAAGTAGAAGAATACCACAACAAGTAGAAGAATACCACAACAAGTAGACGAACATCACAACAAGTAGAAGAATATCACAACAAGTAGAAGAATATCACAACAAGGAGAGAAAAATCACAACAAGTAGAAGAATACCACAAGTAGAAGAATATCACAACAAGTAGAAGAATATCACAACAAGTAGAAGAATACCACAAGTAGAAGAATATCACAACAAGTAGACGAATACCACAACACGTAGAAGAATACCACAACAAGTAGAAGAATACCACAACAAGTAGAAGAATGCCATAAGTAGAAGAATTCCACAACAAGTAGAAGAATACCACAACAAGTAGAAGATTACCACAAGTAGAAGAATACCACAACAAGTAGACGAATACCACAACAAGTAGAAGAATACCACAACAAGTAGAAGAATACCACAACAAGTAGAAGAATACCACAACAAGTAGAAGAATACCACAAGTAGAAGAATACCACAACAAGTAGAAGAATACCACAAGTAGAAGAATACCACAACAAGTAGAAGAATACCACAAGTAGAAGAATACCACAACAAGTAGAAGAATACCACAAGTAGAAGAATACCACAACAAGTAGAAGAATACCACAAGTAGAAGAATACCACAACAAGTAGAAGAATACCACAAGTAGAAGAATACCACAACAAGTAGAAGAATACCACAAGTAGAAGAATACCACAAGTAGAAGAATACCACAGCAAGTAGAAGAATACCACAACAAGTAGACGAATACCACAACAAGTAGAGGAAGAAAAAGAAGCAGAGGAGACTTACAAGAAGAATGAGAAAAATAAAAGGCAGATGAGACCTACACGAGTTAGAATAAGGAAAGGAAGAAGTTGAAGAATCCTACAAAAAGAGGAAGGCGAAGAAGAGGACGAAGAAAATATAAGCAGAAGATTTTTACAAGAACAAATAGAAGAGAAAGAACAATCCTACAAGAATCATCATCATCAATTACCATGACTGCTGACGTAGGTGATCATGTCTCTCCACAACTTTCGATCACGACAGTTATTTATCACTTCTGCCAAACCATTCTCTTAAGCTGTCTGTTATTTTTTCTCTTTGTTTCACTCTATCTCTTCGATCCTCAATTTTCCCAGTTGTTACAATATATTCCTGTTGTTCTCTTCTCATTACATGGCCAAAAAATGATGATTGTTTCTTTCTAATATTGGAAATTAGCTCTCTTTAAAAAACAATAAAATAAAAATGTTCAACTCCAATGTTAAGTCAGCCCTATTATATGGCTGTGAAACATGGAGAAAAACAACATTGACAATCATGAAGATACAGACTATCATTAATGAATACTTACGCAGAATAAAAGGATGGAAATGGCAGGACAAAATCACTAACATAGAATTATGGAAATGTATCAGTCAAATACCAGTGGATAAAGAGATACAGCGAAGACGATGGCGCTGGATAGGACACACACTGGGGAAGCCAACTGAGAGTATTACACAACAGGCCATTTTTGGAATCCCCAGGGAAAAGACAAAGAGGAAGACCAAGGAATTTTTAGAGAAGACAGTTAGAAGTAGAGATGAAGATGATGGGGTAGACATGGAATGATCTTAAAAGAATTGGCAAGAAACAGAATGGCTTGGAAAGTGTTTGTTGGAGACGTATGCTCCACAAGGAGCTGAAAGGTAGAAGAAGAATATTGGAAATTAGATCTCTTTTTGCTTTGGCCTCTTTCAGAACGTTTTCATTACTCTTCTTAGCTGCCCATAGTATTCTCAACATTCTTCTTTAAAGTCACCTATAAGAATAAAAATAAGAATAAGTAAAATAGGAAGCAGAAGAATCTTATAACAAGAAGAAGAGAAATGTTAAAAGAAGCAGAATGATAATCTAACACTATAAGACAATAGTGTCTAATCAATTTGTTGGTGTCCAAAGTTCTGCACATAACACCCATTTATGATTGACCGGCCAAATACACCGGTCAAATGTTCCTCTCACATGAAGTAAAGTACCCCCGTCACGCCAAGTGGCGTATAGGGAATATGGTGTTAGTGACCATAAATTTTACAGACCTTCGGCACATGATTTTTGGGGTAATGTGGTCGGTATTACGCCCGTACCGCTTTACTTTCCAAAAAAAATCCGGTACCCATTAAAGGCTTGGTAACCCGGAAGTCGTCGATTGGGATCGAACTCTACCTCGTGTCCTTTGTAGTCCAGTTCACTAACCACTGAGCTATCGCGACTCCCGTTTCTCTCACATAAAAACCTCTAAAACTCCCCCACTTTCTTCCTCTTTCATTAAAATCTTTAAAGCTATAGGCTTTCTTTCTCTTTCAAGTATATCTCTAAAACTCTCCCACTACCTTCCTCCTTCATGAATATCTCTAAAACTCTCCCACTACCTTCCTCCTTCATGAATATCTCTAAAACTCTCACACTACCTTCCTCCTTCATAAATATCTCTAAAACTCTCCCCTTACCTACCTCCTTAATAAATATCTCTAAAACTCTCCCCTTACCTACCTCCTTAATAAATATCTCTAAAACTCTCACACTACCTTCCTCCTTCATGAATATCTCTAAAACATTCCCACTACCTTCCACTTTCAGATATATCTCTAAAACTCTTTAGTTATATTCTTCTTCTCTGATACCTCTAAAAAATATTTAATTACAATTTTTCTTCTAAAGTTCTTTTCTCAAAATTACTCCATTTACTAGGATTTATCTAAAATTCTCCAACAGCTTCATAGCTTAATGGCTTCTCTTCTAAAGTTTGTAAAGTCTCATATAATGAGCTGTTCCCCTCTAAAAATAAGAAAAAAGAAAAATAGATAAAACTGAATATATGTTCAGATGTAGACAAAAACTCGCAAAAATGAATCTTTCCAGTTCTTCAAGTGTTGCTCCCTCTAGCGGTGAAGATCAACTCGGCGTTCCATATCCGTATTCTGCTTGTCCCTTGAATTCTTTCCCCTTTTCAAAGCCGCATCCTTATCTTCTCGTCATGATCATCTTTTTTTATTATTCGGTAGTTAAAACGTTCGTTCCTGCTGCTGTTTCTAATTTTCTTTTACTTTTTTTAATCCCCCCCCCTTTTTTTTTTTTTTTTTTTTTGGAAAGCGCTCGTGAACTAATTTTTATAGAAAACACGTTTCTTATGCGCATTATGTTTTTATCCACAATATCGTTATATACATTATGTTTTCATCCACAATGTCGTTTGTTATATACATTCTGTTTTCATCCACAATGTCGTTTGTTATATACATTATGTTTTCATCCACAATGTCGTTATATGCATTATGTTTTCATCCACAATGTCGTTTGTTATATACATTCTGTTTTCATCCACAATGTCGTTATATGCATTCTGTTTTCACCCACAATGTCGTTATATGCATTCTGTTTTCCTCCACAATATCGTTATATACATTCTGTTTTCATCCACAATGTCGTTTGTTATAAACATTCTGTTTTCATCCACAATGTCGTTATATACATTCTGTTTTCATCCACAATGTCGTTTGTTATATGCATTCTGTTTTCATCCACAATGTCGTTCGTTATATGAATTATGTTTTAATCCACAATGTCATTTGTAATATCCATTCTGTTTTCATCCACAATGTCGTTATATCCATTCTGTTCTCATGCACAATGTCGTTATATGCATTATCACATTTCTGATGGCATTCTCATGCCGTTCTGTAAAGGAAAAGTAAAAAAAAAGTAAAGTACCCCCGTCACGCCAAGTGGCGTATAGGGAATATGGTGTTAGTGACCCTATATTTTACTGACCTTCAGCACATGATTTTTGGGGTAATGTGGTCGGTATTACGCCCGTACTGCTTTACTTTCCCAGAAAAAAATCCGGTACCCATTTAAGGCTGGGTGAACCCGGAAGCCGTCGGTTGGGATCGAACCCTACCCCTTGTCCTTTGTAGTCCAATTCACTAACCACTGAGCTATCGCGGCTCCTGTAAAGAAAAAAAAATCACGTTTATACGCGAACAAAGACCAGAAATATTCAAATCTTTCTGCCTCAAAACGTCAGGACATGGAACAAGAGTGAGACTCACGAAGAGATGGGTCATCATCATCATCATGTGCCATACCGGTTAGCTTAGGCAATCATGTCCTTCCACAATCTTCTGTCTACAGTGCATCGCATCAGTTATGTTGTTGACTGTTTTCCATGCCATGACACCAGGCTATCCAGTATTCGTCTGTGGTCTCTCTTTCCTTTTATTTTGCCAGTTGTAACCGAGTATTCCAACTTTCCTCTTCTCATGATGTGCCAGAAAAACGTTGATTGTTTCTTTCTGATGCTCTTTATGAGCTTCCTTTTTGTGTTGGCCTCTTTGAGAATTTTCACGTTGTTCTTTTTAGCTGTCCAGAGAACTTTCAACATTCTTTTCAGAAATTCCATCTCTGTTGCCTCTAACCGTCTTTTCATTTGGTTGTCCACTGTCCATGATTCGCTTCCATAGGTCAGAATTGGTTCTATATAGAATCGATGAACCTGTTAGAACTATGGATGATGAATAATTAAAATAAACAAAATTTTCAAGAAGTTCATAAATAATTGTTTAGCAAAATTCTGAAAGTCAGATGGTATGACAAATGAAGATATATCATTTATCACTGGGTGTCGTCTCCGCATCGAAGTTTGCCTACCATGGAGCGCCATTCAGCTCTGTCTCTTGATTTGCTAGTCTTGGCTGGCTATGGGAAAATAGTATAACAATACTAGCTACTGTTTCCTTAAAATGGTGTGTTGAATGGGAATATAGAATGAGGCTGTACAAAAATTATAATGTCGGAAGTTGTAATTAAGCGTGGCACAAGTATGGGAGCTGAATGAGATGACGAAATAGAGATCTGTTTTACATTTTATTTTTTTTCTTATTCATTTTCTCTACGTTTCAGGGAAACGTTTCAAACAAATTCTGTCTCGTTCAAATGTCTCTTCACGTTTGAAGACAATTCTTTCTTGTTCCAATGTTTTCTATACTGCAGGTTATCATGGGTGACTTGTCCATCTTTTGATGTTGACCATTTTTTAGACCTCTTTTGTGTTGAGAGTCTGAATGGTTGCGTGGAGTGCCATTGTCTCTGAAATGTGTGCAACTTTTTTTCCGACTGGATGAGAATATGTTTCTGTCTTTCCACTTCAGTAGGTCAGATGGATGCTACCATCTCCCGTCTTTGTTACTTCAGATGCAGAACAATATGTGAAAACCCATGTCCAATTATTTCTGGAGTATTTTCTTTTAAGCATAATGAGTGACAGGGAGCCGCGATAGCTCAGTGGTTAGTGAACTGGACTACAAAAGACAAGATATCGAGTTCGATCCTGATCGACGGCTTCCAAGTTCACCCAGCCTTAAATCAATACCAGATTTTATTCTGGGAAAGGAAAGCGGCACGGGCGTAATACCGACCACATTACCCTCAATAAACCATGTGACGAAGGTGTGTACAAATTATGGTCACTAACACCATATTCCCTATACGTCAAGTGGCGTGACTGGGGCTCCTTAGTTTTTTTTTTTTTTTTTTTTTTTTTTTTTTTTTTTTTTGTGTGTGTGTGTGTGTGTGTGTGTGCTGTTGATGAGTGAGTGACAGGACTCTCATTTCTGGCTTAGATTGTTCGTTTTTGGAGACTATTCCTTGAACATTGACAATCATGAAGATACAGACTTTCATTAATGGATGCATACGCAGAATAAAAGGATGGAAATGGCAGGACAAAATCACTAACATAGAATCATGGAAATGTACCTGTCAAATACCAGTGGATAAAGAGATACAGCGAAGACGATGGCGTTGGATAGGGAACACACTACGGAAGCCAACTGAGAGTATTACACTTTAGGCCCTTTTTTTTTTAATCCCCAGGGGAAAAGACAAAGAGGAAGACCAAGAAATTCTTGGAGAAGACAGACAGAAGCAAAGATGAAGATGATGGGGAAGACATGGAATGATCTTAAAAGAATGGTAAGAAACAGAACGACTTGGAAAGTGCTTGTTGAAGACCTATGCTCCACAGGGAGCTGAAAATGTTTGTTGAAGACCTATGCTTCACAAGGAGCTGAAAGTGTTTGTTGAAGACCTATGCTCCACGGGGAGCTGAAAGTGTTTGTTGAAGACCTATGCTTCACAAGGAGCTGAAATTGTTTGTTGAAGACCTATGCTTCACAAGGAGCTGAAAGTGTTTGTTGAAGACCTATGCTCTACAGGAAGCTGAAAGTGTTTGTTGAAGACCTATGCTCTACAGGAAGCTGAAAGTGTTTGTTGAAGACCTATGCTCTACAGGAGCTGAAAGTGTTTGTTGAAGGCCTATGCTCTACAGGAAGCTGAAAGTGTTTGTTGAAGACCTATGCTCTACAGGGAGCTGAAAGTGTTTGTGTGAAGACCTATGCTCCACATGGAGCTGAAAGTGTTTGTGTGAAGACCTATGCTCCACAGGGAGCATAGGGTGTTTGTGTGAAGACCTATGCTCCACAGGGAGCTGAAATGTAGAAGAAGAGGAAGAATTCCTTGAAAACCTGGTATTGTTTTCGTTTTGCTTTCATGGTTTGGCCGTGGTACGGGTGTGAGGGACATAGATCTTTGTTTTTGTTCTAGCACGTGCGTGTTTTTCAAGATGGATAAAGTATAAGAACTCGCAGATTAACCATTTGAAGATGATGAAGTGCTTGAAGGAGAAATGAAAACAACAAACATAGAAATATGGTATCTTTAAAGCTTTATGTAATTTTTTTTCCCTGGCAGCCGTGTGCACAGGGGTCCCTCGCCGCACAGGCAGATAACTCCGACTTCGGAGGTACTCATATTTTTCCCGTCGATGAGTAATTGACGTTTCAAGCCGGGCCTCGCTGCTGAGACCAGGGGTGGTTGCCGCAGAGAGAAATCATAAATAAAAATCCCAACCGGTGTAGCCGAGATTTGAACACACATCCTCTCTGTCTCGATGCCGGCGTCTTGCCTCGAGACCAACCAGTCCCCCTGCTTTACGTAATTGATGGATACACAAATTTGAACGACGTTTCGTCTCAATATGCCGTGCAGCAGAAACAAACAAAGAACACTCACGCACATATATGTGGGTAAATAAAGCTAGTCATACATCATCATCATCAAACACTCACGCACATATATGTGGGTAAATAAAGCTAGTCATACATCATCATCATCAAACACTCACGCACATATATGTGGGTAAATAAAGCTAGTCATACATCATCATCATCAAGTACCGGGCCTACTGGCGTAGGTGATCATGTCTCTCCACAACGTTCGATCTCGGCAGCTATTTATCATTTCTGTTGTTGACCTTCTGCTAAGCCATTCTCTTAAGCTGTCTGTTATTTTTTCTCTTTGCTTCCCACTATCTCTTCGTCCCTCAATTTTCCCAGTTGTTACAATATATTCCAGTTCTTCTCTTTTCATTACATGGCCAGAAAATGATGATTGTTTCTTCCTAATATTGGAAATCATCTCTCTTTTTGCTTTGACCTCTCTCAGAACATCTTCATTGCTCTTCTTAGCTGTCCATGGTACTCTCAACATTCTTCTGTAAAACCACATTTCTACAGACTCCAGTGATTTTCTTGTCTGTTGTCTTGTTGTCCATGATTCGCATCCATAGTCATACATAGGTAACTAATAAAGAAGCAACCAAAACAAAATAATATAAAACTAGCACGTGAAACAAAAATTAAAATGTCTTCCATGTAAACTGCACCATGATTCACCTCATTTTCATTTCTCCTTCACATTCAGCTTTAATGCAGCTTCGCATTTGTATGCATTTATTTACATTTCTTTGCCCTGAAGAAGTTGAGGAATACAAATAAAAATAAATATATTATGGTGATACAACGATGTGGAAGAATAGGAAATGGGCGGAGGGAGAGAGAGAGAGAGACAGAAAGAGAGAGAGACAGAAAGAGAGAAAGAGGGAGAAAGAGAGAGAGAGAGAGAGAAGAGAAAGAAAGAGAGAGAGAGAAGGAGAGAGAAGGAGAGAGAAAGAGAAAGAGACAGAAAAAGAGAGAGAAAGAGAGAGGGAGAAAGAGAGAGAGCGAGAAAGATAGAGAGACAGAAAGAGAGGGAGAAATAGAGACAGAGACAGAAAGAGAGAGAGAGAGAGAAAGATAGAGAGACAGAAAGAGAGGGAGAAAGAGAGACAGAGACAGAAAGAGAGAGAGAGACAGAAAGAGAGAAAGAGGGAGAAAGAGAGAGAGACAGAAAGAGAGAGAGAGAGAGAAAGAGAGAGAGAGACAGAAAGAGAGAGAGAGAGACAGAAAGTGAAAGAGAGAGAGAGAAAGAGAGAGAGAGAGAGAGAGACAGAAAGAGAGAGAGAGACAGAAAGTGAAAGAGAGAGACAGAAAGTGTGAGAGAGAGAGAGAGAAAGAAATAAAGAGACTGACTGACTATAAGTAAAACATCTGCCTCTGGACAATAGGTCCCGAGTTCGATTCCCGCCACAGAAGGTGGATATCTTTCTCTTTGGATCTGTCGTTTCTTGGTGTCTTTACCCCTCCCTGATCTTTGATTAATAAGATCCAAGAGTCTTTTCATGTAACATAAAAAATAGTGGAGCAATTAATTACCCTGGATGGAAATAACAGGACAAAATCACTAGCTTAGAATTTTGAAAAAAAGCACCAGTCAAATACCAGTGGTTAAAGAGATACAGAGAAGACGATGACGCTGGATAGAACACACACTGCTGAAGCCAACATGAAGTATTACACAAAATGCCTTTTTTGGAATCCCCACGGAAAAAGACAAGGAACACGTGAATATTCTTGGAGAAGACAGATGGAAGTAGAGATGACGATGATGGGGAAGACATGGAATGATCTTAAAAGAATAGCAAGAATCAGAACCGTTATTTGAAGACCTACGCTCGACATGGAATTGAATGGTAGAAGAATAAGAAGAAGAAGAAGATGAAGTAGAAGAAGAAATAGAAGAAGATGAAGTAGAAGAAGAAGAAATATAAGAAGAATTACCCAGAATCCTCTTGTATACTGCAGTAAATGCATGCGAAAATACAACGGAAGGAACAAAAGAATGTATTACTTAGCAAGGAAAGACTAACAGCCTCATTTCTCTTTTGTTCAGTTTCATGTGGATTCTATGAAGACGTTTGTTGTTGTAAAAGCATTGACGTTTTCCAGCAATTTCTTTTTAACTGCTTGACTGGCTTCCACAGTGTGTTCACTAAAGCGTGGTTCGAGTAATTGGTCGTTACAACAAGATGGGAGAATGGTATAACAATACTAGTTTTTGTTTCCTTAAAATGGCACGTTTCAGTGGGAATATAGAATAAGGCTGTAAAAATTAGAACGTAGGAAGTTGTAATTAAGCGTGGCACAAGTAGGGGAGATGAATGAGGTGACGAAATTCATTCATTTACTGAATGCCGTCTCCGCATCGAAGGTTGGCTGACACGGAGCGCCATCTCGCTCTGTTTCTTGCTTTGATGATGCAGGTTGTCATAGGCTGACCTGTCCATCTTTTGATGTTACTCGTCCATTTGTACATGCCTTGGTCTGCCTCTTTTACCTTGTATTTTCCCTTCCAAGATTACTTTTAGTAGGCTGTTGTGTCTTTTAACAGGCAAACAAAATCCCATTTGTCATGTTTTAATTCCGTTTAGTAGTTCTACTTTAATTTTTAGTTGTTTTAAAATTTCATCTTTTGCTCTCTTTTCTTTCATTGAAATTCTACCTATTCTTTAATTAATCCACATTTCAATGTTGACGTAATAGAGATATGTTTTATATTTGATTATTTTTCTTATCTTTTTATATACTTTTCGGTACAACGTCATCGTAATGGCTACCTAGACCGGCCGTGCGCAAATCTAACGGTTTGCTGTTTGGTGTGCGACGGGTTTAAATTGGCGACTGACTGTGTGTCTCTATGTTCAGAGTTGGAGTCTTCAACGATGGCCTAACGTCATCAAGTGCTACGACGATCATCATTCTCAAGAGGAAGTGACTTACCGGTATATGGGGATAGGCGGCGGGAACAGTTGGAGGTTGTGCATGAAAAGTGTTCCTTGTTGCAGTTTCCTCGTATTACAAGTTGCATGTCTGTGTTAGTCACCTCGAGTGACTCGGGCAGATGCTGCTCGTAAACCTGGGAGGGCCGACCATCTAAGGGCAGAATCCCCCTACAGAAAAGATCATCTGCTGCCGTGCAGGAAGATTGGGGACAATCAAAGACTAAGGAAAGCAAACCTGAACAAAATGCTGGCTGAAATCGGATGCACTGGGCCACTGGCGCAGAACACAGTGCAACGTTTTAACAGGTATTCAAGCGGAGTGGATCTAACAGGCTCAAACAGACAGCTGTCTTCGTGTGAGAGTCTGGAGTCCTACTCTGATTGAGTCCTGATCGCAGATATATATATATATATATACTTTTCACGGAGACGTTTCGAAACATTTTGTCTCTCTTCTGTAGAAGAGAGCGGTTGGAATATATTGTAACAACTGGGAAAATTGAGGAACGAAGAGGTTGAGGGAAGCAAAGAGAAAAAGATACCAGACAGCTTAAGTGATTGAATTGGCAGGTCAACAACAGAAATAAATAACTGTCGAGATCGAAAGTTGCTGAAAGATATATATATATATATATATATATATATATATATATATATATATATATATATCCCACCATCTGTATATCATATATATCATTAGTGGTGAACAGTGTGGTTTTGTTAGAGGTAAAGGAACGAGCAATGCCATATACATCATAAGATCTTTAGTAGAAATAGCCATAGAGGTGAAAACAGATCTATACCCATGTTTAATAGATTATACCAAAGCATTTGACAAAGTAAAGCACAAAGAAATAATCAACATTTTAGAAGGTATAAACTTTGACAGCAAAGATCTAAGAGAAATAAATAACATGTACTGGCAACAAACAGTGGCCATAACAACTGGAAATCAATGTGGAGGCGAAGGCGTGCCTCACAGCACCAGAGCTGGAAGTTGTCCGCGACCCACAGCTGACGGCTTGCGACAGGATCGGTGAACCAGAACCATCTAGACTCTGCTCCACCTCTACGTGGTTCCTATAGTAACAGACAAACCTGTCTATTCTGACCAAGAGAGTAGGTATCGAAGAGGGAAGACAACCCGGTACTCAAAAATGTTGTGCTAAGGTCGGATATTTTGGGCCAAAATACGCAAATATAACAGTTATACTGCAAACCACAATACAAGGCAGACACGCCCACTTAATGTCCTTTCAAGGACGGATGACGAAGAGGTGTACTCCTTTAGTCATCTGGCGAACGCAAGCAAGTAATTGGGAATGTTTCAACAAATAAAACTGGGTGTTAGGCAAGGTTGTGTGCTGTCACCAGATTTATGTAATATGTATTGTGATATTATTTTAAGATCCATACCTGGAAAAACAATTGGAGGTCATAATATAAATAAAATAAGGTATACTGATGACACAGTTTTAATCTCTATAAGTGAAAACGAGTTACAAGAAATGTTAGACATTATAGTGAAAGAAAGTAAAAATAAATTACTCAGCCCTAATAGCAAAAAGACAAATGTAATGGTAGCAACAAAGAAAAAGACATCACATCAGTGCAAAATAAAGACAAGTGGAACAATATTAAAACAGGTAAATGAATTTAAATATTTGGGAACGTTGTTCTCAGATGGTAGATGTACATCAGAGGTGAGATGTAGAATAAATAGCTCAGGCAAAAGCAGCTTTCCAAAAAATGAGGAAGATACTATGCAATCCATTTTTGACAATAGAAACAAGAAAAAAGAGTTCTTAAATGTTATGTAGAGCCAGTCTTGGCATATGGTTGTGGATCATGGTCAATATGACAGCAGACGGGAAGATCACTGGAGGCTGTGGAGATGTACATTTTCAGGAGAATGTTGAGAGTGCCATTGACAGCTAAGAATAGTAATGAAATATACTGAAGGAGGCTAAAGAGAGAGCTGATTTCCAGCGTTGTGAAGAAACAGTCATCATTTTTTGGCCATGTGGTAAGTGTAGTGAGAGGGAAACAGCTGGAGTATATAGTGATAACCGGGAAAGTTGAGGGACAAAGATATAGGAGGCAAAGACAGAAGATACAAGACAGCTTAATAGAATGGCTTGGCAGAAAGTCAACAACAGAAATGATAGGTAACTGTCGAGATCGAAGGTTGCGGAGAGATCACCTACGCCAGCAGGTATGGTACTTCATGATAATGATCATGCTGGTGATGATGATGATGGTGATGATGATGATGATGATGCCATGTGTAATCTAGGTTTTTTTCGAGGAATTGTTGTTGTTTTAAACAAATTTGCCATGACTGTAATATAAAATCTGTTCATTTCAACCCTCAACAGCCAATTCACGTGCTCGGCGTTGTCTCCATTTTCCGTTAGGTCTAGGCATTAGATCACATATCACGAATGGATCAGCCCTGTGATTCCAATATAGTGTATTTGACTATGATGTAAACGTCACACATATCGAGGCTGCATCGAGGAGAGAAAAAGGAGAGGGAGGGAAAGATAGAGGAGTGAGGAAGTGCAAAAAGTGGAGAGAACGGAAGAGAGATAGACAGAATAAAGAAATGGGGAAACAGAGGGAGAAGATAGGAAAGGGAATGAGGTATAGGGAGGAATTGGGTCATAGAGGAAAAGAGAAGAGACTGAAATGGAGAGAAAGAGGGAGAATGGTTAAGAAATACAGATATATCAATTGAGGAAATGAGAGAAGAGGGAAAGAGAAATGAGGGAAAAGTGAAAGAAAGAAGATAAGTGAGATGAAACAAGAAAGTGAAAAAGAGAGAGAGAGAGAAATGGTGTGATCGAAAGAAGAAAAAGAAAAGAAAACACGAGAATGTGGGGAAAGAGAGGGAGAGAGGAAAACGGAAAAAAATATATTAAAACGGAAGAATGAGAGAAATTGAGTAAAATTGTGAGAGATTGATAGAAATGGTGTTTAAGAAAGAGAAAAGAAATAAGAGAAAAAAATAGGAAACGAGAAAAGGAAAGATAGAGGGTGGAGGAATACAGACAAATAAATATATAAAAGGGAGAAAACGAGAAAAATAAAATAGCTGCAGACAAAATGAGAGAAAAATAGGGGAGAATTGAAATGGATAATAAAAGAGAAAGACAGAGTGATAGAGAGAAGGGGTTTGAAAGATATTCCGACATAAATTGAAAGAGAAAGAAAAGTGAATGGGGGGACCCAGTAGTAGAACGTGGTAGGAATCGAGATAAAGAGTTCAAACGAATAGGAAATTGGAATTGATTAATGAATTAATTAGTGAGACGTAGCGAACGTGACCAGCGGTCGCTAAAATATTCAGTACAGGGAGATAGGCGCAACTGTGGGTCCTGATGGGGCACCCCTTCTGGTTGAGTCAATGTGATCTGTTTTAAATGCGTCTATTTATTCATTTATTCAATACCCCACACCATAATGCATTACAATATGGGCTTTTTGATAGGTCAAAGTTACTCATTGCCCTTGTTATGTGCAACTCTCGACATGCGGGACTTCGTAGGCATGTCATGTTATTTCATCCGGCACGCGGTAGATGCTCATATATATATATATACATATATTGTATCACAATATTTGGAGAACAGATAACCCAGACTCATCACTATTATTACCTCCCTCAACTAATTGAACAACGTAATTGTCTCCCTTTCAGTGAAACCACATTACCTCAAAAATAATGTGCCGATACACCATCTTCCCCATACGCCACTTGGCGTGACGGGGCTCTTTACTTTTTTTTTTTTTTACATCGTAATATGACTCCATCAACAGCTGAATACACATTCCAGGTGTGCAGTCTTTATGAACAGTAAGGTGGGAAATTGGCTTCCGATGACCGAAGGATTGAAACCCAAATATTAAATATTTTTGTTATTGGAAGAACGTTGCCAGACACCGTCGATGAACAGCTCGGGGCCTGCAACATCGGAGACAGAACGACTACCAACCTTCATTTTACACATGACATAGATGAGCTAGAAAGTGATCCATCCATCCATCAATCCATCCATCCATCCATCCATCCATCCATCCATAAATCCATCCGTCCGTCCATCCATCCATCCATCCATCCATCCATAAATCCATCCGTCCGTCCGTCCGTCCGTCCGTCTGTCAGTCCGTCCATCCGTATGTCTGTCTGTCTGCCGTTCGCCTGAAGTATTGTCTATATCTGCAGTGTCGTTTCCTGTATAAATTTTACCGTCTTTTGTAATTCTTGCAGTGGCCCATATAGTTTTGTCTGTAGTGTTGTATCTATGGGCCAATGGATTTTCCTCAGTCTACTATATTCAGTGCAGTCTTGAAGTATGTGTTCAGCAGTCTGGGGCGCATGTCCATATGAACATGTAGTAGAGGTAAGTAAAAGTAAAGAGCACCGTCCCGCCAGGTGGCGTATAGGGAATATGATGTTAGTGACCATAAGTTTTACAGACCTTCGGCACATAATTTTAGGGGTAATGTGGTCGGTATAACGCCCGTGCCGCTTTACTTTCCCAGAAAAAAATCCGGTACCCGTTTAAGCCTGGGTAAACCCGGAAGCCGTCGGTTGGCATCGAACCCTACCTCTTGTCCTTTGTAGTCCAGTTCACTAACCACTGTGCTATCGCGGCTCCCATGTAGTTGAGGTGTCTATCTTGAATTTTGTATACATATGACTGTGGATTCGATCGTGTCCTGTTCTGACGCGTTTAATGATAACTTGGGGGGCATCTTGATTTGGGGTTTGTGGTCCTCTGATTGATTTGATTATCTGTTTCATCTGATGATGTATGTAACCGGTGTAGCTGGTTGTGTGCCTGTTACGCTTTCTCTTGTCACCTAATCTGTTTTCTCATTTCCTGGAGTTCCACAGTGAGATGGGATCCACTGCAGGTCGACCCTGTGATGCTTGCAGAGTTCAGTCAATAAGGTCTGCAGATGCAGTAATTTTTTTTATTATAGGCCTAGAGTGCTGATCTTGCATCTGTCAAAAACACTACAGGCTGTGTGCTAAGATTACTGTTCAGCAGTTTTTCTATTGCCAACTTTATTGCTTGTATTTCTGCATCATAATTGTGACAATATGTTCCTGTTGCTATTTTATTCATATCCCTAGTGTTATTTGGGTACTCTATATATCTGTATACACCCGAATCCATAGGTCCTGTGGGTATTCTTCATCCAAGAAACTATCTCTCTCTCTCTCTCTCTCTCTCTCTCTCTCTCTCTCTCTCTGCGATCAAGACTCAATCAGAGTAGGATTCCAGACGCTCTCATGAAGCTGTCTGTTTAAGTGATTCGATTGCCCCTTATAGTTTCTCTTCCAGGGAGGTGGGTGTGGACCAGATTGTCCTTCTCAGGTCTGTGTACTGGGGCAATCCTGTAGAACATGTTTTGTAGTCATATTGTCCAGTGTACAGTGGCATAGGCTGGTTGTACCTATTTTGAATTTGGTTAACATGTGATTTCTCATTCTATTGTGACCATTGTGTAGGCGAAGTATGATCCCTCCTTGATAGTTGGTGGTATCCGTCCCTCTCGTATGCTTTGGGTGTTCTCGTTTCCATTTGTCATGGTACTAACCTTTGAGGATGGATCAGACCAAGAAACTGAGAGTTATTTTACGCTATACACTATTCTGATTCTCTTTGTCAAGTATTCCTTTAACTTTTTTTTCATATTTGTATTGACATTCGGATTCCTCTGTCCAGGAGGTCTGTTCTGGTATGGGCATTAGTGGGCTGACAACTCTTGGTATATCCGATGTTTGTCTACAAATTCGTTTGGCTTTGTGGATAAAACTGCTTCTCTTAAGCCGTCCCAATGCAAGATTTTGGAATCGGTCATAATAAGGTAAAGTATGAGACTTGAACCGGCGTCTTAGCACGCGAGTTTACACCCATATGTGCTCGGCCGCCTATCCAGAAATGTTCGGAAATTTCTGTATAGTGTAGCCTCAAGCATCGAAACTCAGATGCGAGGCAACATTCCTCACCTTCCCAGGGTAATACCCTGGTACCCATTTCTGTCAACGGCTGGGTCGACCGTGGGGGTATTTTTTTTTCCAACCACGAGTACAACTCACACTGCTCCCAGCGGGAATTGAACACGGGTTGTCCGAACGTCGGTAGTCCAGTCGGGTGGTTTTCCCAACTCGGCTACCAAGGCCCCCAAATATCGGTCATTCATTGGATATCTTGGCATGCATGGGAATTTGTCTGCCTGTATCAGCACTTTTGTTTCCATCCGTTCTTTTGGTGCTGATATCCTCCACAACTTCACCATCTCCAATAACTGTGTTGATTTCATAAGTGATGTAACAAAAAGAAAAACCCCGAGTAAGCTCGAAAGAGAACATATATTGGCGAGTTAGGCAGACGTTTTTAAGGTAGGGTTCGCGAACACTTGTACAATATCGAACACGATTTCCCTGCTCTGGTCGCCTCCAAGTTTAGATCTCCAGCCATGATACCTTTGAGAACTTTCAGGTTACTGGTATCGTCTCTTGTTCCTCTGATTCCTACGAGCGGTTTGCTTTGGTGTTCGAAAAAGAACGCAGTGTCAAGACAAAGAAATGCACATAAATGCATCAAAATGAGAAGTTGCAGTGAAGCTAATTGTGAGGAGAATTTAAATATATATATAGAAAAAAATATATAAAACCGGTATGGTTAAAGCATCACGTAACGAGTGGACAACACAAATCAGAATAACGTTTCGGCGCAAAGGCGGCCTTCAACACGGACAAACATACAACACAGGCAGGGAGTTCTCGGGAATGACGTGGGGAAAATATATTATTGGAGACACGAGGGGTAAATAGACTTAAGAGATTGAAGTGATTTCATTGGCGGGGGAAATGAAGTAGGGAGATTTCCATTGGTTGAGACATGAGATATTTAAGAGCCTGCGCAGAGAGAAAACGACAAGAGATCACATGTAAGCTAAGTAGGTAGGATGGTCGGCCACGCCACTAGGCCGTGGAGCTAATTTATAAGTAACAAAGCAAACGATCTTTTTAGTTTTGAGCATGTAGGTTGACGTTTTCAAATAAAGGGCGTGTAAAATAAGTAGGCGTGAAAGACACAGTCGATCTAAGTTGTCAGAGAAGTTGATCCGTCGTTTTGGTTAGAAGTGTAAAGGATGAAGTTTTCAGAAAGATTCTTAGAGGCAGTTACCTGTAATCCAAGTTATTTGAGAAGTGGATATATTTTAGTAATACCAGGGCGAATGCCAATTTTTGCTTGCCGTGTGTAGGAACAATCATACAGTTGACATTTAAGAAGTTGAATGTAGTTAAAGAAACGAGTGAGACAGGATCATCAGTACAGAAAGCTGGATATTTTCTAATCATACTGTGGAGCGACAGTGAGCAGACTAGTGTGGAAGTGGCTGTAATGAGATATTCCATGAAATGGATTTAATGACGTGAACGTAACGTTGGTTGTTAAGTTTCTGTACAATATTCAGAATATGTGGGCAGAGATAATTGATCCAATACGTGAAGAGAGAGTCCTGACATTCATTACAAATAGATAGGAGGTAATTGAAACTTCCTTAGAATTACTTTGATACCTGGGCGGTGATCCACGCCGCTGGGAGGTTGTGTTGATAACCTATGTTCGGTGGACTATATAAAGAAAGTATTTCTATTTCTATGTTCGGTGGACTATATAAAGAAAGTATTTCTATTTCTATGTTCTGGGGACTATATAAAGAAAGTATTTATATTTCTATGTACAAGAGACTTGTGTGTGCAGTCAATTATGTATGAACTGGTGTGTGACGTTTCTGGCTCAACAGACGAACCAGAACACAACGCGAAGTACAAAGATTGATAGTTTACACATAACAACTGAGCACAATTGAGAAGTGAAGGGCTGGCGGACACATAAAGGAGTCCACCTCTTCGTCATCCGCCCTTAAAAGGATGTTAAGTGGGCGTGTCTGCTTTGTGTTGTGGTTTTCAGCATGACATTTTTAGTACAGGTTTGTCTTCCCTCTTCGATCCCTACACGCTTGGCCAGACAAGACATGTTAGTCTGCTACTGGAGGCACCACGGAGAGGTGGAGCAGGGTCTGGATGGTTCTGGTTCACCGATCCTGGCGCAAGCCATCAGCTGTGAGTCGCTGACAATTTCTAGCTCTACTGCTGTGAGTCTCGCCTTTGCCTCCATAACAATGGTTTAATGTAGCTACAGAAAAATAAAATACCTACAGCATTTTTTGTGTTTTAATATTTTAATAATGACATTTTCACAATTCATCACAATCACACCACTAATCATTTACTTACTCCGAACTTATTTCTTTTTTTTCCCCGTTCGGTAGCTTTCACTTTAGGAGTCGCGATGGTTCAGTGGTTAGTGAACTGGACTGCAAAGGACAAGAGGTAGGGTTCGATCCCAACCGACGGTTTCCGGTTCACCCAGCCTTTAATGGGTACCGGATTTTTTTAATGGGAAAGTAAAGCGGCACGGACGTAATACCGACCACGTTACCCCAAAAATCATGTGCTGAAGGTCTGTAAAATTTATGGTCACTAACACCATATTCCCTAAACGCCACTTGGTGTGACGGGGGCTCTTTACTTTTTTTTTTTTTAGCATTCACCTTTAGCGAATTCCCTAGTTATTAGCAGCTGTGTGCACAGGGATCCCTCACCGCACAGGCAGATATCTCCGTCTTTGGAGGTACCAATATTTGTTTCCGTTGATGATTAATTCACGTTTCAAGCCGGACCGCGCTGGGAGGCTCCTCACTGAGCGACTTTGTCAACAAAATTTACCGATGCATCTTGGGAAATGCTGTGACAAGTGGTGGAGCGGGTATGGGGGAATTCCTGACTGCAAAGAAACTGAATGAATGGATAGATTCAATAAATGATAATAACATATGACAAAGGACAGTTCAGCTGCATAACTTTCAGTGCCGCTTGGCCTTATGTCTTTTGACGTGTGCTGTAACTGCTACGACGGGGGCTGCAGTTTCCTTTCTTTGTTCGGGCCCTTGAATGAGATCATTTTTAACTCGGATGATTCCACTGGTACGGGCGGTTGAGCAACTATGGATCTTAATTCGTTTGCAGTGATACCGGGGCCTTCGACTAAACATAACTATTCGATTATGAACAGTTCTTGGCATGTTAATGTTATTTGAGATATAGCATAGTGTTATTTTTCTATGTTGAGAATATGTCTTTATTTTGCCTTTATTACAAGAGCTGCGGCAGAGAGGCCACATTCACACAAATAAGAGGAAGCGAACGAGAATCAAAGTACGCATTTGATTTAATCCGCAGAGTGTAACACAGATCACTAAGTAGAGTGTAACACAGATCACTAAGTAGAGTGTAACACAGATCGCTAAGTAGAGTGTAACACGGATCACTAAGTAGAGTGTAACACGGATCACTAAGTAGAGACTAACACATATCACAAAGTAGAGTGTAAAACAGATCACTAAGTAGAGTGTAACAGAGATCACTAAGTAGAGTCTAACACTTATCACTAAGTAGAGTGTAACACAGATCACTAAGTAGAGTGTAACACAGATTACTAAGTAGAGTCTAACACTTATCACTAAGTAGAGTGTAACAGGGATCACTAAGTAGAGTGTAACAGAGATCGCTAAGTAGAGTGTAACAGAGTTCACTAAGTAGAGCACAGTGTAACAGAGATCACTAAGTAGAGTGTAACACAGATCACTAAGTAGAGTGTAACACAGATTACTAAGTAGAGTCTATCACTTATCACTAAGTAGAGTGTAACAGGGATCACTAAGTAGAGTGTAACAGAGAACTTACTAAAAGTTATACAAGGAAGGATTCAGAATACTGAATTAGATTGAGCAGCAATTCGGATTCAGGAAAAACAGTGGGACAAAAGAAGCTATATTCAGCATGAGGACATTGATTGAAAATTACATAGAAGTAAACAAACCAATATATGCCTGCTTCATAGACTACACTAAAGAATTTGATAGAACACACCATAAGCCACTTATAGACTGCTTAAAGATATAAATCTGGTAGATAAATCTAAGTACAGCAAAGTGTAACAGAGATCACTAAGTTGAGCAGAGTGTAACAGAGATCATTAAGCAGAGTGTAACAGAGATCACTAAGTAGAGGAGAGTGTAACAGAGACCACTAAGTAGAGCAGAGTGTAACAGAGATCACTAAGCAGAGTGTAACAGAGATCACTAAGTTGAGCATAGTGTAACAGAGATCATTAAGCAGAGTGTAACAGAGACCACTAAGTAGAGCAGAGTGTAACAGAGATCACTAAGTAGAGCATAGTGTAACAGAGATCACTAAGTTGATCATAGTGTAACAGAGATCATTAAGTTGATCATAGTGTAACAGAGATCACTAAGTTGAGCATAGTGTAACAGAGATCACTAAGTTGATCATAGTGTAACAGAGATCATTAAGCAGAGTGTAACAGAGATCACTAAGTTGATCATAGTGTAACAGAGATCACTAAGTTGAGCATAGTGTAACAGAGATCACTAAGTTGATCATAGTGTAACAGAGATCACTCAGTTGAGCATAGTGTAACAGAGATCACTCAGTTGAGCATAGTGTAACAGAGATCACTAAGTAGAGCAGAGTGTAATAGAGATCACTAAGTAGAGCAGAGTGTAGCAGAGATCACTAAGTAGAGCAGAGTGTAACAGAGATCACTAAGTTGATCATAGTGTAACAGAGATCATTAAGCAGAGTGTAACAGAGATCACTAAGTTGAGCATAGTGTAACAGAGATCATTAAGCAGAGTGTAACAGAGATCACTAAGTTGAGCATAGTGTAACAGAGACCACTAAGTAGAGCAGAGTGTAACAGAGATCACTAAGTTGATCATAGTGTAACAGAGATCACTAAGTTGATCATAGTGTAACAGAGATCATTCAGTTGAGCATAGTGTAACAGAGATCACTAAGTAGAGCAGAGTGTAATAGAGATCACTAAGTATAGCAGAGTGTAACAGAGATCACTAAGTTGAGCATAGTGTAATAGAGATCACTAAGTAGAGCAGAGTGTAACAGAGATCACTAAGTAGAGCAGAGTGTAATAGAGATCACTAAGTATAGCAGAGTGTAACAGAGATCACTAAGTTGAGCAGAGTGTAACAGAGATCACTAAGTTGAGCAGAGTGTAATAGAGATCACTAAGTTGAGCATAGTGTAATAGAGATCACTAAGTTGAGCAGAGCGTAACAGAGATCACTAAGTTGAGCATAGTGTAATAGAGATCACTAAGTTGAGCAGAGTGTAACAGAGATCACTAAGTAGAGCAGAGTGTAACAGAGATCACTAAGTTGAGCATAGTGTAATAAAGATCACTAAGTAGAGCTGAGTGTAACAGAGATCACTAAGTAGAGCAGAGTGTAACAGAGATCACTAAGTTGAGCAGAGTGTAATAGAGATCACTAAGTTGAGCATAGTGAAACAGAAATCACTAAGTAGAGCTGGGTGTAACAGAGATCACTAAGTTGAGCATAGTGAAACAGAAATCACTAAGTAGAGCTGGGTGTAACAGAGATCACTAAGTAGAGCAGAGTGTAACAGAGATCACTAAGTTGAGCATAGTGTAACAGAGATCACTAAGTTGATCATAGTGTAACAGAGATCACTCAGTTGAGCATAGTGTAACAGAGATCACTAAGTAGAGCAGAGTGTAATAGAGATCACTAAGTATAGCAGAGTGTAACAGAGATCACTAAGTTGAGCATAGTGTAATAGAGATCACTAAGTAGAGCAGAGTGTAACAGAGATCACTAAGTAGAGCAGAGTGTAATAGAGATCACTAAGTATAGCAGAGTGTAACAGAGATCACTAAGTTGAGCATAGTGTAACAGAGATCACTAAGTAGAGCAGAGTGTAACAGAGGTCACTAAGTTGAGCATAGTGTAATAGAGATCACTAAGTTGAGCAGAGTGTAACAGAGATCACTAAGTTGAGCATAGTGTAATAGAGATCACTAAGTTGAGCAGAGTGTAACAGAGATCACTAAGTAGAGCAGAGTGTAACAGAGATCACTACGTTGAGCATAGTGTAATAGAGATCACTAAGTAGAGCAGAGTGTAACAGAGATCACTAAGTTGAGCAGAGTGTAATAGAGATCACTAAGTTGAGCATAGTGTAATAGAGATCACTAAGTTGAGCAGAGTGTAACAGAGATCACTAAGTTGAGCATAGTGAAACAGAAATCACTAAGTAGAGCTGAGTGTAACAGAGATCACTAAGTTGAGCATAGTGAAACAGAAATCACTAAGTAGAGCTGAGTGTAACAGAGATCACTAAGTTGAGCATAGTGAAACAGAAATCACTAAGTAGAGCTGAGTGTAACAGAGATCACTAAGTAGAGCAGAGTGTAACAGAGATCACTAAGTTGAGCATAGTGTAATAGAGATCACTAAGTAGAGCAGAGTGTAACAGAGATCACTAAGTAGAGCAGAGTGTAACAGAGATCACTAAGTTGAGCATAGTGTAATAAAGATCACTAAGTAGAGCAGAGTGTAACAGAGATCACTAAGTAGAGCAGAGTGTAACAGAGATCACTAAGTTGAGCAGAGTGTAATAGAGATCACTAAGTTGAGCATAGTGTAATAGAGATCACTAAGTTGAGCAGAGTGTAACAGAGATCACTAAGTTGAGCATAGTGTAATAGAGATCACTAAGTTGAGCAGAGTGTAACAGAGATCACTAAGTAGAGCAGAGTGTAACAGAGATCACTAAGTTGAGCATAGTGTAATAAAGATCACTAAGTAGAGCAGAGTGTAACAGAGATCACTAAGTTGAGCATAGTGAAACAGAAATCACTAAGTAGAGCTGAGTGTAACAGAGATCACTAAGTAGAGCAGAGTGTAACAGAGATCACTAAGTTGAGCATAGTGTAATAGAGATCACTAAGTAGAGCTGAGTGTAACAGAGATCACTAAGTTGAGCATAGTGTAATAGAGATCACTAAGTAGAGCAGAGTGTAACAGAGATCACTAAGTTGAGCATAGTGAAACAGAGATCACTAAGTAGAGCTGAGTGTAACAGAGATCACTAAGTAGAGCAGAGTGTAACAGAGATCACTAAGAGAGCAGAGTGTAACATAGACTACTAAGCAGAGTGTGAAAAGCATGCTCACATACTCACTCTCCATTCACCAATATCAATTGACTGTTCTATTCTACTCTATCCATAAAATCAATTGCGTTGCAATAGGCGCATTCCCATTCTCGTTCCACTGCGGGGCCACGCATTCTAGAAGCATGTGCTGACTGACTGTTCCTGTAACGTGATGGTTATAGGTACATCTTGCATTTCCCACAAGGCCCAACGTCTCCAACTCATCAGTCTCGCAATATATACATCATTGCCCCAACAATCCTCCTACTTTTCTCTTATAGAATGAAGACCATACTTGGCTTTTTTTTCGAGTCAGACCACCACACTGAGAACCAGAACTGCTAGCGAGCTTATTGGCTATTAATTTACTGGACTCCTTTAGAGTAGAAGGGCGTCATCTACCAGGCGTGTGGATCCATACCAAAATCAATAACTGGATTCCTTTATAGGATATGTAAAACGATAAATGATTACAGAATTAACACTATCTTGTCGAAACTCCTATGTTAAGCCAGTCCTAACATATTGCTGTAAAAATGGAGAACAACAAAAATGACAATCACTAAGGTACAGACCTTCATTAACGGATGCTTGCGCAGAATGCAATAAGAGTATGAAAATGGCAGGACAAAATTACTAACATAGAATTATGGGAGAGTACCAGTCAAATAAAAGGTCTCAGTCTGAATAGTAAGAAAACAGAAGTAATGGTTATATCGAAGAAACAATCATCACCATCATGCAGCATTAAAATCATCATCATCATCATCGAGTGCTGTCTCCGCAACAAAGGTTGGCTACCATGATCGCCATTCCACTCTCTTTCTTGCTTTGATGGTGCAGGTTGTCATAGATTGACTTGTCCATCTTTTGATGTTACTCGTCCATGATAGTCTTGGTCTGCCTCTTTTACCTTGTATTTTCCCTTCCAATATTACTTTTATAGGCTATTGTGTCTTTTAACGTGTCTCAAAAATTAGCATTAAAATAAACTAGGCAAATCTGAAACAAGTGCAACGTTTGAAATTCTTGGGCACAATGATAACATCAGATGGAAGGTGCATCAAAGAAATAAAAAGCAAAATAGCTCAGGCCAAAATAGCATTTCAGAAAATGAAAAATATCTTATGCAATAAATCTACGTCAATAGAAATGAGAAAGAGAGTTCATCGGTGCTATATAGAACCAATTCTGACCTATGGAAGCGAATCATGGACAGTAGACAAACAAATGAAAAGACGATTAGAGGCCACAGAGATGGGATTTCTCAGAAGAATGATAAAAGTTCCCTGGACAGCTAAAAAGACTAATGAGGAAGTTCTCAAAGAGGCCAACACAAAAAGGGAGCTCTTAAAAAACATCAGAAAGAAACAATCAACAATTTTCGGGCACATCATAAGAAGAGAAAATTGTTGGAATACTTGGTTACAACTGGCAAAATAAAAGGAAAGAGAGATCGCGGACGACAAAGAGAGAAAATACTGGATAGCTTGGTGTCATGGCATGGAAAACAGTCAACAACAGAACTGATACGATGCACTGTATATAGAAGATTGTGGAGGGACATGATCGCCTATGCCAACTGGTATGGCACATGATAATGACCAGTCAAATACGAGTCGCGATAGCTCAATGGTTAGTGAACTGGACTACAAAGGACAAGAGGTAGGGTTCTATTCCAACCGACGGCTTCCGGGTTCACCCAGCCTTAAATGAGTATCTGATTTTTTTCTGGGAAAGTAAAGCGGCACGGGTGTAGCACCGACCACATTACCCCAAAAATCATGTGCCGATGGTCTGTAAAATTTATGGTCACTAACACCACATTCCCTATACACCACTTGGCGTGACTGAACACTTTACTTTACTTGTACTACCAGTCAAATACTAGTGGGTAAAGAGATAAGACGATGGCGCTGGACACACACAATGCGGAAGCCAACTGAGAGTATTACGCGACAGACCCTTTCTTGGAATATTCTAGGATGAAGACAAAGAGGAAGTCAAAAATATTCTTGGAGAAGACAGATGGAAGCAAAGATGAAAATAATGGGGAAGATATGGAGTGATCTTAAAAGAATGGCAAGAACCGGAATGTCTTGGAAAGTGTTTGTTGAAGAACTATGCTCAACATGGAGTTGAAAGTGCTTGTTGAAGACCTAAGCTCCACAGGAGTTAAAAGTGTTTGTTGAAGACCTATGCTCCACAGGGAGTTGAAAGTGTTTGTTAAAGACCTATGCTCCACAGGGAGTTGAAAGTGTTTGTTGAAGACCTATGCTCCACAGGCAGTTGAAAGTGTTTGTTGAAGACCTATGCTCCACAGGAGTTAAAAGTGTTTGTTGAAGACCTGTGCTTCACAGGAAGTTGAAAGTGTTTAGTTGAAGACATGTGCTTCACAGGAAGTTGAAAGTGTTTGTTGAAGACCTGTGCTTCACAGGAAATTGAAAGTGTTTGTTGAAGACCTGTGCTTCACAGGAAGTTGAAAGTGTTTGTTGAAGACCTGTGCTTCACAGGAAGTTGAAAGTGTTTGTTGAAGACCTGTGCTTCACAGGAAGTTGAAAGTGTTTGTTGAAGACCTACACTCCACAGGGAATTGTTGTTGTTGTTGTTGTTGTTGTTGTTGTTGTTGTTGTTGTTGTTGTTGTTGTTGTTGCGTTCGCCAGCTTTCAACTCTGACAAAGTCCCTGGAGACTAAGAACTGAATTTTGCGTGTTAATCCATTTCCCTGGCAACCGTGTGCACAGGGGTCCCTCGCCGCACAGCTGATAACTTCGACTTCGGAGGTACTCATGTTTTTTCCGTCGATGAGTAACTGACGTTTCAAGCCGGGCCTCGCTGCTGAGACCAAGGGTGGTTGTCGCAGAGAGAAATCATAAATAAAAATCCCAACCGGTGGAGCCGAGATTTGAACCCACAACCTCTCTGTCCCGAGGCCGGCGTCCTACCTCGAGACCAACCAGTCCCCCATGGACTTGGAATATGAGGAAACTGCAACAAGGAACACTTTTCATGCATAGCCTGCAATGGTTCCTGCCGCCTATCCACCATATACCAGAAGTTCACATCCTCCCGAAAGTGATGATCGTCATATTTCTTTAAAAATGTACAGCGTTTGATGATGTTAGGCCATCGGTGTTGACTCCAATTCGAACATACAAACACACAGTTAGTCATCAGATTATCCCCGTTGCACATCAAACAACAGATTAAGATTAGCGTAACGCCCGTCTAGGGATTTACGATGAGCCATTACGATGACGCAGCACACATAACAATGGCGCGAGCACAGCAATGACGCGCCCTTCAGATTCTTGATTACTCTAGTGAATGTAGCCTACGACGAACAGAACACGGTGCAAATTCCCTAAAGAAATAAAACTGCGGCTGACGAAGTAGTTTACATTAATAAGTAACATGGAAATAACTTGCGTCAAGGAAATCCAACATTCAATAACGATCATGAACGGCACCAATGTGACGTAAAGCGCAGAACAAGCCTAGACGATGCAAGGTCTCATTCACAACACTTGATTTGTCGAAGATTGAATATCGCCGGCGTACGACATTGTTTTATCAGCGGAGATGTAATAAGTAGATCATTATCTTGACTTTAACGCATAGGAGTGCGGTGGAGAATTGAAATTAATCAGACATCGAATGCACTTTCTGCAGCGATCGAGAGAACGTGGTCTAGATCATCTTAGAAACGGAACTCAAGGAATTAAAAGTGTTTGCTGAAGACCCATGGTCGACAGGAAGTTGAAAAGAAGAAGATGATGAAGATTATAAACCCGTTTATGTACTAACAAATATTAAGCCAATGCTAATGTGGGTGTTGTCATTTAATGATTTCTAACTATCAAAGGCGTTCTTCTCGAGAGTGCATGGAAAAAAGCCCAAGGGGAAGACTCAGAAGAAGACAGATAGATGCAGTGACAGAGACATGTAACAACAAAGGAAAGTCACTAATTCAGACAGTTCGAGCAGCTCAAGAACGACAAATGATATAAACCACGACACCTTTTCGGTACCTGTGAGAAAGAGAAAAGAAGAACCATTAAGTTTGTACACGACTATATCCACGGCGCTTTGTCAATGTTTGGAAATACCGCTGGGGGCCGTATTGAACATTTTAGGAACCACTGACATAGATCAAGTCTCCCCACAGTTGTACGTCTCTACAGTTGTCTATAGGAGCATCCAATCAATATGCCCGACCTACACTGAAAGCTAAATTTAATCAGTGAAGGGTTGGGGGGAAAGTGGGAAGGAATAGACGTCACTTCACAAAACTTGTCGAAGCCAAATTATCATAATTTTGAGGCCAAACAAAATTACAAAGAAAGGACTGTCTCCTCGGGAGTAAGCCAAAATTTAAAAAAATGTAGGCCTAAACAATAGGTAGACGCTGGAATTAGATTGGCGATGTCTTCAGAGCGCATCTGGACAACGTCAATAGACACGTTAAGCTCTAAATCCCCAATGAGGAAGTGCAGTGGTCGGTGTATTAGACGGACAATGATGGACGATTCGTGGCTGGTGTGTTTGGGTCTACGCTTTGTCCTGGAACTGTATTCTGAAATCCAGGGACAAATAATAATAAATGAATATTATTATAGAGGGAAACTTCCGAGGCGATAATCAGCGAATCAGTTCAGAGGATGTGGTATGTTGACAGCACACGGTAAAATGACAAATAATCATCAACAGAAAAAACAAACAAACAACAATATATGGACCGAAGCAGGATCGAACCCGTAGTGCAAGGAAGTTAACAACAAAACAGGTACAATGTTTGCTCATCATCATTATCGTGTCTCGCGTGTGCATCGAAGAATAACTACTATGGAGCATCATTTTAGTTCGCCTCTTGCTTTAATAGTAAAAAAAAGTAAGGTACCCCCGTCACGCCAAGTGGCGTATAGGGAATATGGTGTTAGTGACCATAAATTTTACAGACCTTCAGCACATGATTTTTGGGGTAATGTGGTCTGTATTACGCCCGCGCCGCTTTACTTTCCAAGAAAAGAATCCGGTACCCATTAAAGGCTGGGTGAACCGGAAGCCGTTGGTTGGGATCGAACCCTACCTCTTGTCCTTTGTAGTCCAGATCACCAACCACTGAGCTATCGCGGCTCCCTAACATTTCTTTTAACTCGTTTTCACTCTTAGCGATTAAGACTGTATCATCAGCCTACCTTATTTCATTTATATTATGCCCTCCAGTTGTTGTTTTTTTTCAGGCATGCCCCTTATGGATCTTAAAATAACCACTGAGCTATCGCGGCTCCCATTGCTTTAATAGGCAGCCGCAATAAAGTATTAACTAACTGGTCCAGCAGAACATCATCATTACACAAGCCACAATAAAGTATTAACTAACTGGTCCAATCAGCAGAACATCTTCATTACACAAGCCACAATAAAGTATTAACTAACTGGTCCAATCAGCAGAACATCTTCATTACACAAGCCACAATAAAGTATTAACTAACTGGTCCAATCAGCAGAACATCTTCATTACACAAGCCACAATAAAGTATTAACTAACTGGTCCAATCAGCAGAACATCTTCATTACACAAGCCACAATAAAGTATTTACTAACTGGTCCAATCAGCAGAACATCTTCATTACACAAGCCACAGTAAAGTATTAACTAACTGGTCCAATCAGCAGAACATCTTCATTACACAAGCCACAATAAAGTATTAACTAACTGGTCCAATCAACAGAACATCTTCATTACACAAGCCACAATAAAGTATTAACTAACTGGTCCAATCAGCAGAACATCTTCATTACACAAGCCACAATAAAGTATTAACTAACTGGTCCAATCAACAGAACATCTTCATTACACAAGCCACAATAAAGTATTAACTAACTGGTCCAATCAGCAGAACATCTTCATTACACAAGCCACAATAAAGTATTAACTAACTGGTCCAATCAGCAGAACATCTTTATTACACAAGAGACTACTCCGTGCCGCCTCTTCGCACGTTCCTTTCTCTGAAGCCCGTCAGTACACGTTAGCAAAAGCACTGATGATGGCTCCACTTCAGATGCACGAATTCCGTAAACTGAACCTATTGAAGACAAGAGAGCGAGTAAAATTCTGTTTGGTGACTTCTAGGTTCACTTAGCCTAAGGTTGGTACCCTATTTGTCTGGCAAAGAAAAACGGCATTGGCGTGATACTGACCACTTTGCCCCAGAATATATCGATGGTAAAAGATATTTGGAATCCCCAGGGGAAAAGACAAAGAGGAAGACCAATGAATTCTTGGAGAAGACAGATAGAAGCAGAGATGAAGATGATGGGGAAGACATGGAATGATCTTAAAAGAATGGCAAGAAACAGAAGAACTTGGAAAGTGTTTGTTGAAGACCTATGCTCCACGGGGAGCTGAAAAGTAGAAGAAGAAGATGAAGAGAAAAGAAGAAGGAAAGAAATTTACACACAAACGCTAGATTTACTATAGACATTGTAGTGAAGGAACGCAAAAATAAAGGACTCAGCCTTCATAGGAAAAAGACAGAAGTAATGGTAACAACAAAGAAAAAGACATCACCTCAGTGCAGATTAAAGACAAGTGGAACAATATTAAACAGGTAAATGAAGTTAAATACCTGGGAATAATGTTAGCCTCAGATGGTAGATGTACAACAGAGGTGAGATGCAGAATAGCTCAGGAAACTTTCCAAAGAATGAGGAAGATACTATGCAATCCTTCTTGGCAATAGAAACAACAAAAAGAGTTCTTAAATGTTATGCAGAGCCAGTCTTAACATATAGATGTGACTCATCGACAAAAGAACAACAGACAAGAAAATCACTGGAGGGTGTAGAAATGTGGTTGTACAGAAGAATGTTGAGAATACCATGGACAAGACAGCTAATTTCCAATATTAGGAAGAAACAATCATCATTTTTTGGCCATGTAATGAGAAGAGAACAACTGGAATATATTGTAACAATTGGAAAAATTGAGGGACGAATAGATAGAGGGAAGTAAAAAGAGAGAAGATACCAGACAGCTTAAGAGAATGAGTTGGCAGAAGGTCAACAACAGAAATGATAAATAACTGTCGTGATCGAAAGTTGTGGAGAGACACGATCACCTACACCAGCAGAATTTGTTCTTGATGATGGTGATGATGATGATGATGATGTTGTATATAGTATGTTGTTGATACATTGTATATAAAATATGCTATTATATGTTGCATATAAAATGATGTTGATATGTTGTATATAAAATGATGTTTATTGTATATAAAATATGTTGTTTCTGTGTTGTGTTCAAAATGGTGTTGATATGTTGTATATAAATGATGTTTATTGTATATAAAATATGTTGTTTCTGTGTTGTGTTCAAAATGATGTTGATATGTAGTATAAAAAATGTCCTGTTATATGTTGTATATAAAATATTGTTGATCTATGGTATACAAAATGTTGTTTGTATGTTGTATACAAAATGCTGTATATAAAATATGTTGTTATATGTTGGATTTAAAATGTTGTATATGAAATATGTTGTTTAAATGTTGGATATAAAATATGTTGTATACAAAATGTTGTATATAAAAAGTTGTATAAAATATATATAAAATATTGTGTTTATGTGTTGGATATAAAATGTTGTATATAAAATATGTCGTTTATATGTTGCATATAAAATATGTTGTTCATATGCTGTATATAAAATGTTGTATACAAAATATGTTGTATACAAAAAATTTGGTTATTTGGTTATGGAAGGCCCCGGTTACACTGCAAACGAATTAAAATCCATAATCGCTCAACCGCCCGTGCCAGTGGAATCATCCGAATTTTTATCTCATCTTCCAAACAAAGAAAGGTAACTGTACCATCGTAGCAGTCTCAGCACACGCCAAAAGACATAAGGCGAAACCGCGCAGGAATTGAACACAGCCAACTGTTCCCTGTCATACGATATCATCATTCATCGTAAACAATTGGAATATCGAAACATGATCAAAACGGATGAGACACACAGCTCACGGTGTGCACAGAGCACTTAACTCAGTAGCTCCTGCAACAAGCCGGACTTGGAATATGAAGAAACTGCAAGAAGGAACACGTTTCATGCATAGCCTTCAATAGTTCATACAAAATATGTTGTTAATATGTTGAATACAAAATATGTTGTATACAAAATATGTTGTTTCTGTGTTGTATATAATAACCGAAATCGCGTTGTTGATGGATGGGCAGTAACAAAATGTACAGTAATAGTACAATGTGACTTGTCACGTTCCATAGCCGTATATTTACTCGAATAGCTCTGATACAGGGAAAGGAGGTTTTACCAACATCTGTAAATACATTTATTTGTTTTTTCTTTACAGCAGTTTACTCGCGTGTATTCTTTTATGGGGAGCAGATCAAGAAGAATGTGGTTTCAAGACATCAAGGAGACCTTGAACATGGCAATAGAAGAATTAGGAGATCTGGCTAGAGGCAAAGATTCTTTCAGAGGAGATGTAGTGAATGCAACATTCTGTGGGAGATCTGGCTAGAGACAGAGATTCTTTCAGACGGGCTGTCGTGACCGCAACGTTCTGTGGGAGATCTGGATAGAGACAGAGATTCTTTCAGACGGGCTGTGGTGAATGTAACGTTCTGTGGGAGATCTGGCTAGAGACAGAGATTCTTTCTGACGGGCTGTGGTGAATGTAACGTTCTATGGGAGATCTGGCTAGAGACAAAGATTCTTTCAGACGGACTGTGGTGAATACAATGTTCTGTGGGAGATCTGGCTTGAGACAAAGATTCTTTCAGACGGACTGTGGTGAATACAATGCTCTGTGGGAGATCTGGCTAGAGACAGAGATTCTTTCAGATGGGCGGTGGTGAATGCAACGTTCTGTGGGAGATCTGACTAGAGACAAAGATTCTTTCAGACGGACTGTGGTGAATGTAACGTTCTGCAAAGGACATGCGATCTGATAATGATAACCTGTCTTCTGCTCTTAGACTACACCAGATCTAAGGGATTGAAATGAGAATGTTAAGGCGGTAACCTCAAACATAAGTGGCTATTTTCATGTAATTTGTTTTGGGTCTAGAATAAAATTTCCAAGCAATTTTGAAGATCTTGAAACGGGGACTATCTTGTATTTCCGTCCAACGGAAAAATGAAACTGTTTGATATATCCACGATATCCAAGGTTTCCAAGGTATCAAAGTTATCCAAGGTGTCCAAGGTATCAAAGTTATCCAAGTTGTCCAGGGTATCCAAGGTGTCCAAGGTATCAAAGTTATCCAAGGTGTCCAGGGTATCCAAGGTGTCCAAGGTATCTAAGTTATCCAAGGTGTCCAGGGTATCCAAGGTGTCCAAGGTATCAAAGTTATCCAAGGTGTCCAGGGTATCCAAGGAGTCCAAGGTATCAAAGCTATCCAAGGTGTCCAATGTATCCAAGGAGTCCAAGGTGTCCAAGGTATCCAAGGTGTCCAAGGTATCAAAGTTATTCAAGGTGTCCAAGGTATCCAAGGTGTCCAAGGTGTCCAAGGTATCAAAGTTATTCAAGGTGTCCAAGGTATCCAAGGTGTCCAAGGTATCAAAGTTATTCAAGGTGTCCAAGGTATACAAGGTATCAAAGTTATTCAAGGTGTCCAAGGTATCCAAGGTATCCAAGGTATCCAAGGTGTCCAAGGTATCAAAGTTATTCAAGGTGTCCAAGGTATCAAAGTTATTCAAGGTGTCCAGGTATCAAAGTTATTCAAGGTGTCCATGGTATCAAAGTTATTCAAGGTATCCAAGGTGTCCAAAGTATCAAAGTTATTCAAGGTGTCCAAGGTATCAAAGTTATTCAAGGTTTCCAAGGTATCAAAGTTATTCAAGGTGTCCAAGGTATCAAAGTTATCCAAGGTATCCAAGGTATCAAAGTTATTCAAGGTGTCCAAGGTATCAAAGTTATTCAAGGTGTCCAATGTATCAAAGTTATTCAAGGTGTCCAAGGTATCCAAGGTATCCAAGGTGTCCAAGGTATCAAAGTTATTCAACGTGTCCAAGGTATCCAAGGTGTCCAAGGTATCAAAGTTATCCAAGGTGTCCAAGGTATCCAAGGCGTCCAAGGTATCGAGGTGTCCAAGGTATCAAAGGTGTCCAAGGTATCCAAGGTGTCCAAGGTATCCAAGGTGTCCAAGGTATCCAGGGTGTCCAAGGTATTCAAGGTGTCCAAGGTATCAAAGTTATCCAAGGTGTCCAAGGTATCAAAGTTATCCAAGGCGTCCAAGGTATCAAAGTTGTCCAAGGTGTCCAAGGTATCAAACTTATCCAAGGTATCCAAGGTGTCCAAAGTGTCCAAGGTGTCCAAGGTGTCCAAGGTGTCCAAAGTGTCCAAGGTGACCAAAGTGTCCAAAGTGTCCAAGCTGTCCAAAGTGTGCAAGTTGTCCAAAGTGTCCAAGGTGTCCAAAGGGTCCAAGGTGTCCAAAGTGTCCAAGCTGTCCAAAGTGTACAAGGTGTCCAAAGTGTCCAAGGTGTCCAAAGTGTCCAAGGTGTCCAAAGTGTCCAAGCTGTCCAAAGTGTGCAAGGTGTCCAAAGTGTCCAAAGTGTCCAAAGTGTCTAAGCTGCCCAAAGTGTGCAAGGTGTCCAAAGTGTCCAAGCTGTCCAAAGTGTGCAAGGTGTCCAAGGTGTCCAAGGTTTCCAAAGTGTCTAAGGTGTCCAAGGTGTCCAAGGTGTCCAAAGTGTCCAAAGTGTCCAAGGTGTCCAAAGTGTCCAAAGTGTCCAAAGTGTCCAAGGTGTCCAAAGTGTCCAAAGTGTCCAAGGTGTCCAAAGTGCCCAAGGTGTCCAAGGTGTTCCAAGTGTACAATGTGTCCAAAGTGTTCAAGGTGTTCAAGGTGTCCAAAGTGTCCAAAGTGTCCAAGGTGTCCAAAGTGCCCTAGATGTCCAAAGTGTTCCAAGTGTACAAGGTGTCCAAAGTGTCCAAAGTGTCCAAGGTGTCCAAAGTGTCCAAAGTGTCCAAGGTGTTCCAAGTGTACAAGGTGTCCAAAGTGTCCAAAGTGTCCAAGCTGTCCAAAGTGTCCAAGGTGTCCAAAGTGTCCAAAGTGTCCAAGGTGTCCAAGGTGTCCAAGGTGTCCAAAGTGTCCAAAGTGTCCAAGGTGTCCAAAGTGCCCAAGGTGTCCAAGGTGTTCCAAGTGTACAAGGTGTCCAAAGTGTCCAAAGTGTCCAAGGTGTCCAAAGTGTCTTAGGTGTCCAAAGTGACAAAGTGTCCAAGGTGTTCCAAGTGTACAAGGTGTCCAAAGTGTCCAAAGTGTCCAAAGTGTCCAAGGTGTCCAAAGTGTCCAAGGTGTCCAAAGTGCCCAAGGTGTCCAAGGTGTTTCAAGTGTACAAGGTGTCCAAAGTGTCCAAGGTGTCCAAGGTGTTCCAAGTGTACAAGGTGTCCAAAGTGTCCAAGGTGTCCTAAGTTTCCAACGTGTCCAAAGTGTCTAAGGTGTCCAAAGTGTCCAATGTGTTTAATGTGTCCAAGGTGTCCAAAGTGTCCAAGGTGTCCAAAGTGTCCAAAGTGTCCAAAGTGTCCAAAGTGTCCAAAGTGTCCAAAGTGTTCAAGGTGTCCAAAGTTCCCAAGGTGTCCAAAGTGTCCAAGATGTTCAAGGTGTCCAAAGTGTCCAAGGTGTCCAAAGTGTCCAAGTTGTCCAAAGTGTCCAAGGTGTCCAAAGTGTCCAAGGTGTCCAAAGTGTCCAAAGTGTCCAAAGTGTTCAAGGTGTCCAAAGTGTCCAAGGTGTCCAAAGTGTCCAAGGTGTTCAAGGTGTCCAAAGTTTCCAAGGTGTCCAAAGTGCCCAAGGTGTCCAAAGTGTCCAAGGTGCCCAAAGTGTCCAAGGTGTCCAAGGTGTCCAAGGTGTCCAAAGTTTCCAAGGTGTCCAAAGTGTCCAAAGTGTCCAAGGTGTCTAAGGTGTCCAAAGTGTGCAAGGTGTCCAAAGTGTCCAAGGTGTCCAAAGTGTCCAAAGCGTCTAAAGTGTCCAAAGTGTCCAAGGGTCAAAGTGTCCAAGGTTTCCATAGTGTCCAATGTGTCCAAAGTGTCCAAGGTGTCGAAAGTGTCCAAGGTGTCCAAAGTGTCCAAGGCGTCTAAAGTTTCCAAAGTGTTCGTGGTATCCAAGATGTCCAAGATGTCCAAGATGTTCAGGGTATCTAACGTATCCAAGGTGTTAGAGGTATCCAAGGTGTCCAAGGTATCCAAGGTGTCCAAGGTGTCCAAGGTATCAAAGTTATTCAAGGTGCCCAAGGTATCCAAGGTGTCCAAGGTATCAAAGTTATCCAAGGTGTCCAAGGTATCCAAGGTGTCCAAGGTATCCAAGGTGTCCAAGGTATCCAAGGTGTCCAAGGTATCCAAGGTGTCCAAGGTATCCAAGATGTCCAAGGTATCCAAGGTGTCCAAGGTATCAAAGTTATCCAAGGTGTCCAAGGTATCAAAGTTATCCAAGGTGTCCAAGGTATCAAAGTTATCCACGGTGTCCAAGATGTCCAAAGTGTCCAAGGTGACCAAAGTGTCCAAGCTGTTCAAAGTGTGCAAGGTGTCCAAAGTGTCCAAGGTGTCCAAAGTGTCCAAGGTGTCCAAAGTGTCCAAGGTGTTCAAAGTGTCCAAGGTGTCCAAAGTGTCCAAGGTGTCCAAAGTGTCCAAGGTGTCCAAAGTGTCCAAGCTGTCCAAAGTGTTCAAGGTGTCGAAAGTGTCCAAAGTGTCCAAAGTGTCCAAGCTGTCCAAAGTGTGCAAGGTGTCCAAAGTGTCCAAAGTGTCTAAGCTGTCCAAAGTGTGCAAGGTGTCCAAAGTGTCCAAAGTGTCCAAGCTGTCCAAAGTGTGCAAGGTGCCCAAAGTGTCCAAAGTGTCCAAGCTGTCCAAAGTGTGCAAGGTGTCGAAAGTGTCCAAGGTGTCCAAAGTGTCCAAGGTGTCCAAAGTGTCCAAAGTGTCCAAAGTGTCCAAGGTGTCCAAAGTGTGCAAGGTGTCTAAGGTGTCCAAAGTGTCTAAGGTGTCCAAGGTGTCCAAGGTGTCCAAAGTGTCCAAAGTGTCCAAGGTGTCCAAAGTGTCCAAGGTGTCCAAAGTGTCCAAGGTGTCCAAAGTGTCCAAAGTGTCCAAGGTGTCCAAAGTGCCCAAGGTGTCCAAGGTGTTCCAAGTGTACAAGGTGTCCAAAGTGTCCAAGGTGTCCAAATTTTCCAACGTATCCAAAGTGTTCAAGGTGTCCAAAGTGTCCAATGTGTCAAATGTGTCCAAGATGTCCAAAGTGTCCAAGGTGTCCAAAGTGTCCAAGGTGTCCAATGTGTCCAAAGTGTCCAAAGTGTTCAAGGTATCCAAGGTGTCCAAAGTGTCCAAGGTGTCCAAGGTGTTCAAGGTGTCCAAAGTGTCCAAGGTGTCCAAAGTGCCCAAGGTGTCCAAAGTGTGCAAGGTGTCCAAAGTGTCCAAGGTGTCCAAGGTGTCCAAAGTGTCCAAGGTGTCCAAAGTGTCCAAAGTGTCCAAGGTGTGTAAGGTGTCCAAAGTGTCCAAGGTGTCTAAGGTGTCCAAAGTAGCCAAGGTGTCCAAAGTGTCCAAGTTGTCCAAAGTGTCCAAGGTGTCCAAAGTGTCCAAGGTGTCCAAAGTGTCCAAGCTGTCCAAAGTGTGCAAGGTGTCCAAAGTGTCCAAGGCGTCCAAAGTGTCCAAGCTGTCCAAAGTGTGCAAGGTGTCCAAAGTGTCCAAAGTGTCCAAGCTGTCCAAAGTGTGCAAGGTGTCCAAGGTGCCCAATGTGTCCAAAGTGTCTAAGGTGTCCAAGGTGTCCAAAGTGTCCAAAGTGTCCAAGGTGTCCAAGGTGTCCAAAGTGTCCAAAGTGTCCAAGGTGTCCAAGGTGTCCAAAGTGTCCAAAGTGTCCAAGGTGTCCAAAGTGCCCAAGGTGTCCAAGGTGTTCCAAGTGTACAAGGTGTCCAAAGTGTCCAAGGTGTCCAAAGTGTCCAACGTGTCCAAAGTGTTCAAGGTGTCCAAAGTATCCAATGTGTCCAATGTGTCCAAGGTGTCCAAAGTGTCCAAGGTGTCCAAAATGTCCAAGGTGTCCAAAGTGTCCAAAGTGTCCAAAGTGTCCAAAGTGTTCAAGGTGTCCAAAGTGTCCAAGGTGTCCAAAGTGTCCAAGGTGTCCAAGGTGTTCAAGGTGTCCAAAGTGTACAAGTTGTCCAAAGTGCCCAAGGTGTCCAAAGTATTAAAGTTATTCAAGGTGTCCAAGGTATCAAAGATATTCAAGGTTTCCAAGGTATCAAAGTTATTCAAGAAGTCCAAGGTATCAAAGTTATCCAAGGTATCCAAGGTATCAAAGTTATTCAAGGTGTCCAAGGTATCAAAGTTATTCAAGGTGTCAAATGTATCAAAGTTATTCAAGGTGTCCAAGGTATCCAAGGTATCCAAGGTGTCCAAGGTATCAAAGTTATTCAACGTGTCCAAGGTATCCAAGGTGTCCAAGGTATCAAAGTTATCCAAGGTGTCCAAGGTATCCAAGGCGTCCAAGGTATCGAGGTGTCCAAGGTATCAAAGGTGTCCAAGGTATCCAAGGTGTCCAAGGTATCCAAGGTGTCCAAGGTATCCAGGGTGTCCAAGGTATTCAAGGTGTCCAAGGTATCAAATTTATCCAAGGTATCAAAGTTATCCAAGGCGTCCAAGGTATCAAAGTTGTCCAAGGTGTCCAAGGTATCAAACTTATCCAAGGTATCCAAGGTGTCCAAAGTGCCCAAGGTGTCCAAGGTGTCCAAGGTGTCCAAAGTGTCCAAAGTGACCAAAGTGTCCAAAGTGTCCAAGCTGTCCAAAGTGTGCAAGGTGTCCAAAGTGTCCAAGGTGTCCAAAGGGTCCAAGGCGTCCAAAGTGTCCAAGCTGTCCAAAGTGTACAAGGTGTCCAAAGTGTCCAAGGTGTCCAAAGTGTCCAAGGTGACCAAAGTGTCCAAGCTGTCCAAAGTGTGCAAGGTGTCCAAAGTGTCCAAAGTGTCCAAAGTGTCTAAGCTGCCCAAAGTGTGCAAGGTGTCCAAAGTGTCCAAGCTGTCCAAAGTGTGCAAGGTGTCCAAGGTGTCCAAGGTTTCCAAAGTGTCTAAGGTGTCCAAGGTGTCCAAGGTGTCCAAAGTGTCCAAAGTGTCCAAGGTGTCCAAAGTGTCCAAAGTGTCCAAAGTGTCCAAGGTGTCCAAAGTGTCCAAAGTGTCCAAGGTGTCCAAAGTGCCCAAGGTTTCCAAGGTGTTCCAAGTGTACAATGTGTCCAAAGTGTTAAATGTGTCCAAGGTGTCCAAAGTGTCCAAAGTGTCCAAGGTGTTCAAAGTGCCCTAGATGTCCAAAGTGTTCCAAGTGTACAAGGTGTCCAAAGTGTCCAAAGTGTCCAAGGTGTCCAAAGTGTCCAAGGTGTTCCAAGTGTACAAGGTGTCCAAAGTGTCCAAAGTGTCCAAGGTGTCCAAAGTGTCCAAGGTGTCCAAAGTGTCCAAAGTGTCCAAGGTGTCCAAGGTGTCCAAGGTGTCCAAAGTGTCCAAAGTGTCCAAGGTATCCAAAGTGCCCAAGGTGTCCAAGGTGTTCCAAGTGTACAAGGTGTCCAAAGTGTCCAAAGTTTCCAAGGTGTCCAAAGTGTCTTAGGTGTCCAAAGTGTCCAAAGTGTCCAAGGTGTTCCAAGTGTACAAGGTGTCCAAAGTGTCCAAAGTGTCCAAAGTGTCCAAGGTGTCCAAAGTGTCCAAGGTGTCCAAAGTGCCCAAGGTGTCCAAGGTGTTTCAAGTGTACAAGGTGTCCAAAGTGTCCAAGGTGTCCAAGGTGTTCCAAGTGTACAAGGTGTTCAAAGTGTCCAAGGTGTCCAAAGTTTCCAACGTGTCCAAAGTGTCTAAGGTGTCCAAAGTGTCCAATGTGTTTAATGTGTCCAAGGTGTCCAAAGTGTCCAAGGTGTCCAAAGTGTCCAAAGTGTCCAAAGTGTCCAAAGTGTCCAAAGTGTTCAAGGTGTCCAAAGTGTCCAAGGTGTCCAAAGTGTCCAAGGTGTTCAAGGTGTCCAAAGTGTCCAAGGTGTCCAAAGTGCCCAAGGTGTCCAAAGTGTCCAAGGTGTCCAAAGTGTCCAAGGTGTCCAAGGTGTCCAAAGTTTCCAAGGTGTCCAAAGTGCCCAAGGTGTCCAAGGTGTTCCAAGTGTACAAGGTGTCCAAAGTGTCCAAGGTGTCCAAAGTGTCCAACGTGTCCAAAGTGTTCAAGGTGTCCAAAGTATCCAATGTGTCCAATGTGTCCAAGGTGTCCAAAGTGTCCAAGGTGTCCAAAATGTCCAAGGTGTCCAAAGTGTCCAAAGTGTCCAAAGTGTCCAAAGTGTTCAAGGTGTCCAAAGTGTCCAAGGTGTCCAAAGTGTCCAAGGTGTCCAAGGTGTTCAAGGTGTCCAAAGTGTACAAGTTGTCCAAAGTGCCCAAGGTGTCCAAAGTATCAAAGTTATTCAAGGTGTCCAAGGTATCAAAGATATTCAAGGTTTCCAAGGTATCAAAGTTATTCAAGAAGTCCAAGGTATCAAAGTTATCCAAGGTATCCAAGGTATCAAAGTTATTCAAGGTGTCCAAGGTATCAAAGTTATTCAAGGTGTCCAATGTATCAAAGTTATTCAAGGTGTCCAAGGTATCCAAGGTATCCAAGGTGTCCAAGGTATCAAAGTTATTCAACGTGTCCAAGGTATCCAAGGTGTCCAAGGTATCAAAGTTATCCAAGGTGTCCAAGGTATCCAAGGCGTCCAAGGTATCGAGGTGTCCAAGGTATCAAAGGTGTCCAAGGTATCCAAGGTGTCCAAGGTATCCAAGGTGTCCAAGGTATCCAGGGTGTCCAAGGTATTCAAGGTGTCCAAGGTATCAAAGTTATCCAAGGTATCAAAGTTATCCAAGGCGTCCAAGGTATCAAAGTTGTCCAAGGTGTCCAAGGTATCAAACTTATCCAAGGTATCCAAGGTGTCCAAAGTGCCCAAGGTGTCCAAGGTGTCCAAGGTGTCCAAAGTGTCCAAAGTGACCAAAGTGTCCAAAGTGTCCAAGCTGTCCAAAGTGTGCAAGGTGTCCAAAGTGTCCAAGGTGTCCAAAGGGTCCAAGGTGTCCAAAGTGTCCAAGCTGTCCAAAGTGTACAAGGTGTCCAAAGTGTCCAAGGTGTCCAAAGTGTCCAAGGTGACCAAAGTGTCCAAGCTGTCCAAAGTGTGCAAGGTGTCCAAAGTGTCCAAAGTGTCCAAAGTGTCTAAGCTGCCCAAAGTGTGCAAGGTGTCCAAAGTGTCCAAGCTGTCCAAAGTGTGCAAGGTGTCCAAGGTGTCCAAGGTTTCCAAAGTGTCTAAGGTGTCCAAGGTGTCCAAGGTGTCCAAAGTGTCCAAAGTGTCCAAGGTGTCCAAAGTGTCCAAAGTGTCCAAAGTGTCCAAGGTGTCCAAAGTGTCCAAAGTGTCCAAGGTGTCCAAAGTGCCCAAGGTTTCCAAGGTGTTCCAAGTGTACAATGTGTCCAAAGTGTTAAATGTGTCCAAGGTGTCCAAAGTGTCCAAAGTGTCCAAGGTGTCCAAAGTGCCCTAGATGTCCAAAGTGTTCCAAGTGTACAAGGTGTCCAAAGTGTCCAAAGTGTCCAAGGTGTCCAAAGTGTCCAAAGTGTCCAAGGTGTTCCAAGTGTACAAGGTGTCCAAAGTGTCCAAAGTGTCCAAGGTGTCCAAAGTGTCCAAGGTGTCCAAAGTGTCCAAAGTGTCCAAGGTGTCCAAGGTGTCCAAGGTGTCCAAAGTGTCCAAAGTGTCCAAGGTGTCCAAACTGCCCAAGGTGTCCAAGGTGTTCCAAGTGTACAAGGTGTCCAAAGTGTCCAAAGTTTCCAAGGTGTCCAAAGTGTCTTAGGTGTCCAAAGTGTCCAAAGTGTCCAAGGTGTTCCAAGTGTACAAGGTGTCCAAAGTGTCCAAAGTGTCCAAAGTGTCCAAGGTGTCCAAAGTGTCCAAGGTGTCCAAAGTGCCCAAGGTGTCCAAGGTGTTTCAAGTGTACAAGGTGTCCAAAGTGTACAAGGTGTCCAAGGTGTTCCAAGTGTACAAGGTGTTCAAAGTGTCCAAGGTGTCCAAAGTTTCCAACGTGTCCAAAGTGTCTAAGGTGTCCAAAGTGTCCAATGTGTTTAATGTGTCCAAGGTGTCCAAAGTGTCCAAGGTGTCCAAAGTGTCCAAAGTGTCCAAAGTGTCCAAAGTGTCCAAAGTGTTCAAGGTGTCCAAAGTTCCCAAGGTGTCCAAAGTGTCCAAGGTGTTCAAGGTGTCCAAAGTGTCCAAGGTGTCCAAAGTGCCCAAGGTGTCCAAAGTGTCCAAGTTGTCCAAAGTGTCCAAGCTGTCCAAAGTGTCCAAGGTGTCCAAAGTGTCAAAAGTGTCCAAAGTGTTCAAGGTGTCCAAAGTGTCCAAGGTGTCCAAAGTGTCCAAGGTGTTCAAGGTGTCCAAAGTGTCCAAGGTGTCCAAAGTGCCCAAGGTGTCCAAAGTGTCCAAGGTGTCCAAAGTGTCCAAGGTGTCCAAGGTGTCCAAAGTTTCCAAGGTGTCCAAAGTGTCCAAAGTGTCCAAGGTGTCTAAGGTGTCCAAAGTGTGCAAGGTGTCCAAAGTGTCCAAGGTGTCCAAAGTGTCCAAAGCGTCTAAAGTGTCCAAAGTGTCCAAGGGTCAAAGTGTCCAAGGTTTCCATAGTGTCCAATGTGTCCAAAGTGTCCAAGGTGTCGAAAGTGTCCAAGGTGTCCAAAGTGTCCAAGGCGTCTAAAGTTTCCAAAGTGTTCGTGGTATCCAAGATGTCCAAGATGTCCAAGATGTTCAGGGTATCTAACGTATCCAAGGTGTTAGAGGTATCCAAGGTGTCCAAGGTATCCAAGGTGTCCAAGGTGTCCAAGGTATCAAAGTTATTCAAGGTGCCCAAGGTATCCAAGGTGTCCAAGGTATCAAAGTTATCCAAGGTGTCCAAGGTATCCAAGGTGTCCAAGGTATCCAAGGTGTCCAAGGTATCCAAGGTGTCCAAGGTATCCAAGGTGTCCAAGGTATCCAAGATGTCCAAGGTATCCAAGGTGTCCAAGGTATCAAAGTTATCCAAGGTGTCCAAGGTATCAAAGTTATCCAAGGTGTCCAAGGTATCAAAGTTATCCACGGTGTCCAAGATGTCCAAAGTGTCCAAGGTGACCAAAGTGTCCAAAGTGTCCAAGCTGTTCAAAGTGTGCAAGGTGTCCAAAGTGTCCAAGGTGTCCAAAGTGTCCAAGGTGTCCAAAGTGTCCAAGGTGTCCAAAGTGTCCAAGGTGTCCAAAGTGTCCAGGTGTCCAAAGTGTCCAAGGTGTCCAAAGTGTCCAAGCTGTCCAAAGTGTGCAAGGTGTCCAAAATGTCCAAAGTGTCTAAGCTGTCCAAAGTGTGCAAGGTGTCCAAAGTGTCCAAAGTGTCCAAGCTGTCCAAAGTGTGCAAGGTGTCCAAAGTGTCCAAAGTGTCCAAGCTGTCCAAAGTGTGCAAGGTGTCGAAAGTGTCCAAGGTGTCCAAAGTGTCCAAGGTGTCCAAAGTGTCCAAAGTGTCCAAAGTGTCCAAGGTGTCCAAAGTGTGCAAGGTGTCTAAGGTGTCCAAAGTGTCTAAGGTGTCCAAGGTGTCCAAGGTGTCCAAAGTGTCCAAAGTGTCCAAGGTGTCCAAAGTGTCCAAGGTGTCCAAAGTGTCCAAGTTGTCCAAAGTGTCCAAAGTGTCCAAGGTGTCCAAAGTGCCCAAGGTGTCCAAGGTGTTCCAAGTGTACAAGGTGTCCAAAGTGTCCAAGGTGTCCAAATTTTCCAACGTATCCAAAGTGTTCAAGGTGTCCAAAGTGTCCAATGTGTCAAATGTGTCCAAGATGTCCAAAGTGTCCAAGGTGTCCAAAGTGTCCAAGGTGTCCAAAGTGCCCAAGGTGTCCAAAGTGTGCAAGGTGTCCAAAGTGTCCAAGGTGTCCAAGGTGTCCAAAGTGTCCAAGGTGTCCAAAGTGTCCAAAGTGTCCAAGGTGTGTAAGGTGTCCAAAGTGTCCAAGGTGTCTAAGGTGTCCAAAGTAGCCAAGGTGTCCAAAGTGTCCAAGTTGTCCAAAGTGTCCAAGGTGTCCAAAGTGTCCAAGGTGTCCAAAGTGTCCAAGCTGTCCAAAGTGTGCAAGGTGTCCAAAGTGTCCAAGGCGTCCAAAGTGTCCAAGCTGTCCAAAGTGTGCAAGGTGTCCAAAGTGTCCAAAGTGTCCAAGCTGTCCAAAGTGTGCAAGGTGTCCAAGGTGTCCAATGTGTCCAAAGTGTCTAAGGTGTCCAAGGTGTCCAAAGTGTCCAAAGTGTCCAATGTGTCCAAGGTGTCCAAAGTGTCCAAAGTGTCCAAGGTGTCCAAGGTGTCCAAAGTGTCCAAAGTGTCCAAGGTGTCCAAAGTGCCCAAGGTGTCCAAGGTGTTCCAAGTGTACAAGGTGTCCAAAGTGTCCAAGGTGTCCAAAGTGTCCAACGTGTCCAAAGTGTTCAAGGTGTCCAAAGTATCCAATGTGTCCAATGTGTCCAAGGTGTCCAAAGTGTCCAAGGTGTCCAAAGTGTCCAAGGTGTCCAATGTGTCCAAAGTGTCCAAAGTGTCCAAAGTGTTCAAGGTGTCCAAAGTGTCCAAGGTGTCCAAAGTGTCCAAAGTGTCCAAGTTGTCCAAAGTGCCCAAGGTGTCCAAAGTGTCCAAGGTGTCCAAAGTGTCCAAGGTGTCCAAGGTGTCCAAGGTGTCCAAAGTGTCCAAGGTGTCCAAAGTGTCCAAAGTGTCCAAGGTGTCTAAAGTGCCCAAGGTGTCCAAGGTGTCCTAGGTGTCCAAAGTGTCCAAGGTGTCCAAAGTGTCCAAAGCGTCTAAAGTGTCCAAAGTGTCCAAGGTCCAAAGTGTTCAAGGTTTCCAAAGTGTCCAAGGTGTCCAAAGTGTCCAAGGTTTCCAAAGTGTCCAATGTGTCCAACGTGTCCAATGTGTCCAAAGTGTCCAAGGTGTCCAAAGTGTCCAAGGTGTCCAAAGTGTCCAAGGTGTCCAAAGTGTCCAAGGTGTCCAAAGTGTCCAAGGTGTCCAAAGTGTCCAAAGTGTCCAAGGTGTCCAAATTGTCCAAGGTGTCCAAAGTGTCCAAGGTGTCCAAAGTGTCCAAGGTGTCCAAAGTGTCCAAGGTGTCCAAGGTGTCCAAAGTGTCAAAGGTGTCCAAGGTGTCCAAAGTGTCCAAGGTGTCCAAAGTGTCCAAGGTGTCCAAAGTGTCCAAGGTGTCCAAAGTGTCCAAGGTGTCCAAAGTGTCCAAGGTGTCCAAAGTGTCCAAGGTGTCCAAGGTGTCCAAAGTGTCCAAGGTGTCCAAAGTGTCCAAGGTGTCCAAGGTGTCCAAAGTGTCCAAGGTGTCCAAAGTGTCCAAGGTGTCCAAAGTGTCCAAGGTGTCCAAGGTGTCCAAAGTGTCCAAGGTGTCCAAAGTGTCCAAGGTGTCCAAGGTGTCCAAAGTGTCCAAGGTGTCCAAAGTGTCCAAGGTGTCCAAGGTGTCCAAAGTGTCCAAGGTGTCCAAAGTGTCCAAGGTGTCCAAAGTGTCCAAGGTGTCCAAAGTGTCCAAGGTGTCCAAGGTGTCCAAGGTGCCCAAAGTGTCCAAGGTGTCCAAAGTGTCCAAGGTGTCCAAGGTGTCCAAAGTGTCCAAGGTGTCCAAAGTGTCCAAGGTGTCCAAGGTGTCCAAAGTGTCCAAAGTGTCCAAGGTGTCCAAAGTGTCCAAGATGTCCAAGGTGTCCAATGTGTCCAAGGTGTCCAAGGTTTCCAAAGTGTCCAAGGTGTCCAAAGTGTCCAAGGTGTCCAAGGTGTCCAAAGTGTCCAAGGTGTCCAAAGTGTCCAAGGTGTCCAAAGTGTCCAAGGTGTCCAAGGTGTCCAAAGTGTCCAAGGTGTCCAAAGTGTCCAAGGTGTCCAAAGTGTCCAAGGTGTCCAAGGTGTCCAAAGTGTCCAAGGTGTCCAAAGTGTCCAAGGTGTCCAAGGTGTCCAAAGTGTCCAAGGTGTCCAAAGTGTCCAAGGTGTCCAAGGTGTCCAAAGTGTCCAAGGTGTCCAAAGTGTCCAAGGTGTCCAAAGTGTCCAAGGTGTCCAAAGTGTCCAAGGTGTCCAAGGTGTCCAAGGTGCCCAAAGTGTCCAAGGTGTCCAAAGTGTCCAAGGTGTCCAAGGTGTCCAAAGTGTCCAAGGTGTCCAAAGTGTCCAAGGTGTCCAAGGTGTCCAAAGTGTCCAAAGTGTCCAAGGTGTCCAAAGTGTCCAAGGTGTCCAAGGTGTCCAATGTGTCCAAGGTGTCCAAGGTTTCCAAAGTGTCCAAGGTGTCCAAAGTGTCCAAGGTGTCCAAGGTGTCCAAAGTGTCCAAGGTGTGCAAAGTGTCCAAGGAGTCCAAGGTGTCCAAAGTGTCCAAGGTGTCCAAAGTGTCCAAGGTGTCCAAGGTGTCCAAAGTGTCCAAGGTGTCCAAGGTGTTCCAAGTGTCCAAGGTGTCCAAAGTGTCCAAGGTGTCCAAAGTGTCCAAGGCGTCTAAAGTTTCCAAAGTGTTCGTGGTATCCAAGATGTCCAAGATGTTCAGGGTATCTAACGTATCCAAGGTGTCCAAGGTGTCCAAGGTATCCAAGGTGTTCAAAGTATCCAAGGTATCCAATGTATCCACGGTGTCCAAGATATACAACGTGTCCAAAGTATCCTAGGTATCCAATGTATCCAAGGTATCAAGGATACCATTTGTTGCCCAAGGTGTCCAAGGTATTCGAGGTGCTCAAGTTATCCTTATTTGTGCAAGATATCCAAGGTATACAAAATATCCAAGTGCCCATAGTATCCAAATTGTCTCTTCAACGGATTTGATATGTTATGAAAAAGATAACATAGATCAGCTCCTGTTAAGAAATAATTCAACAGTTTCAGTGCAATCGCTTTCAAGGTAATCAATGCCATTTACCCATCGCCTCAGATATAAGCATGCGCTCTGGAATTATCATTGTCGAATGACGTCAACTCTGTGACGTCTACTCATTCAGTGCTAATTAATGCGATCATCATCATGTGACATACCGGTTGGCGTAGGCGATCGTGTCCTCCCACTATCTTCTATCTACAGTGCCTCGTAACAGTTCTGATGTTGACTGTTTTCCATGCCATGACACCAAGATATCCGGTACATATGCGATATAGTGATGTTATGGACTTATCCATGCAGAGCATACTTCTGCATTTAAATACCCCACAACTGTTGGCGTGTTACTGTCTATATCTTATAATACTGCACAGTACAAGTTAATGATTATTTCATAAAATGCATATCAACAAAATATCTTTAATTGCATTGCATGAAGTTGCAAAAAAGATATAATTAACCTTTTTTTTACTGTTCTTGTCGAATCCAAATTTTTATAACATTCCATCAGGTAGGTAATTAGCCATATTTTTAAACATGGTCGCACTATTCTATTCATGAAATCAGTTTCATTCCAGTCTCTCTCTCTCTCTCTCTCTCTCTCTCTCTCTCTCTCTCTCTCTCTCTCTCTCTCTCTTTCTCTCTGTGCAAACAAGACTCAATCAGAGTAGGATTCCAGACTCTCTCATAAAGTCAGCTGTCTGTTTTAGCGAATCGATTGCCCCATATAGTTTTTCTTCCAGGGAGGTGGGTGTGGAGCACATTGTCCTTCTCAGGTCTGTGTACTGGGGCAATCCTGTAGAACATGTTTTGTTGTCATGTTGTCCAGTGTACGGTGGCATAGGCTGGTTGTACCTATTTTGAATTTGGTGAACATGTGATTTCTCATTCTATTGTGGCCAGTGCGTAGGCGAAGTATGATGACTTGATCCCTCCTTGATAGTTGATGGTATCCGTCACTCTCGTTATGCTTTGAGTGTTCTCGTTTCCATTTTTCATGGAACTGACCCTTGAGGTGGATTTGGCTTCATCATAACTGAGCGGATGGTTCTCTTGTGTCAATCTCCCTCCCTCATTCCAGTCCAGGAAACCACATATCCGTTCCAGCGAATGTAGACTAATAGTTCCTGTAAGTTGTTAAATGTAGACTAATAGTTCCTGTAAGTTGTTGAATGTAGACTAATAGTTCCTATAAGTTGTTGAATGTAGACTAATAGTTCCTGTAAGTTGTTGAATGTAGACTAATAGTTCCTGTAAGTTGTTGAATGTAGACTAATAGTTCCTGTAAGTTGTTGAATGTAGACTAATAGTTCCTGTAAGTTGTTGAATGTAGACTAATAGTTCCTGTAAGTTGTTGAATGTAGACTAATAGTTCCTGTAAGTTGTTGAATGTAGATGATTTTCCCTTCTTCTTCTTCTTCTTCTACCTTTTCAGCTCCCTGTAGAGCATATGTCTTCAACAAACACTTTCCAAGTCCTTCTGTTTCTTGCAATTTTTTTAAGATCATTCCATGCCTTCTCCATCATCTTCATCTCTGCTTCTGTCTGTCTTTTCCAAGAATTTCTTGTTCTTCCTCTTTGTCTTTTCTCCTGGGGATTCCAAAAAAGGGCCTGTTGTGTAATACTCTCAGTTGGCTTCCGCAGTGTGTGTCCTATCCAACGCCATTGTCTTCGCTGTATCTCTTTATCCACTGGTATTTGACTGGTACATTTCCATAATTCTATGTTAGTGATTTTGTCCTCTCATTTCCATAATTCTATGTTAGTGATTTTGTCCTCTCATTTCCATAATTCTATGTTAGTGATTTTGTCCTCTCATTTCCATAATTCTATGTTAGTGATTTTGTCCTCTCATTTCCATAATTCTATATTAGTGATTTTGTCCTCTCATTTCCATAATTCTATGTTAGTGATTTTGTCCTCTCATTTCCATAATTCTATGTTAGTGATTTTGTCCTCTCATTTCCATAATTCTATGTTAGTGATTTTGTCCTCTCATTTCCATAATTCTATGTTAGTGATTTTGTCCTCTCATTTCCATAATTCTATGTTAGTGATTTTGTCCTGCCATTTTCATCATTTTCCCACTAAGCACTCCGAACCGAACCGACCCGACCCCTTTTCCGCCCTTAAACTCCTCAATCTCTAAATGGAAACAACTTTGTCACACCCATTCTTCTTCTCTTCTCTTCTCTTCTCTTCTCTTCTCTTCTCTTCTCTTAACGGAGTGAAGGACAACTTTGTCACATCCATTCTTCATCTCTTCTCTTCTCTTCTCTTCTCTTAACGGAGTGAAGAACAACTTTGTCACATCCATTCTTCTTCTCTTCTCTTCTCTTCTCTTCTCTTAACGGAGTGAAGAACAACTTTGTCACATCCATTCTTCTTCTCTTCTCTTCTCTTCTCTTCTCTTCTCTTCTCTTCTCTTCTCTTCTCTTCTATTAACGGATTGAAGAACAGCTTTGCGATGTCCTCTTTGTCCAGAGTAAGACCACACTCAGTGTCGGAGCAGCCAGCGAACTTGTCGGTTACTCAAACATCGGACCTCGAATTAATGGACGGACAATACGACGTTTGGGAGCCGCGATAGCTCAGTGGTTATTGAACTGAACTACAAAGGACAAGAGGTAGGGTTCGATCTCAACCGACAGCTTCCGGGTTCACCCAGACTTACATAGGTACCGGATTTTTTTTTCTGGAAAAGAAAAGCGGCACGGGCGTAATACCGACCAAATTACCCCAAAAATCATGTGCTGAAGGTCTGTAAAATGCATGGTCACTAACACCATATTCCTTATACGCCCCTTGGCGTGACGGGGGCTCTTTACTTTTATATATATATATGACGTTTGTTTCCTGTGTTTGTTCCTTGTCTTCTACAGCACGTCTCTGTGTCCTCGTTTAGGAACAGCTAACATACGCCGACCAATGAGAAAAGGGAAACATAACCATATAAATCTTCATTAGATACATTAACAATGATTGTTTGTGCTTCGGTCCGTATTGTAGGCGGGACGCAACATTGAAATGTTACTGTAGTTGGGCAGGGAGCCCGGTAAGATGATTAGTCAACAGGATTACTAAGAACAAGAGATAGGGTTAAAATCTGATTGACAGCTTCTTGGTTCGTAGTTTGCTATATAGCACAACACAATGGATCTCATCATAATCAATGCGTGCCGCCTTCGTATCGAAGGTTAGCTACCATGGAGCGCCATTCTGCTCTGTCTCTTGCTTTGATGGTGTAGGTTGCCATAGGCTGACTTGTCCATCTTTTTATGTTACTCGTCCAAATTAGTCTTGGTCTGCCTCTGCCTCTTTTACCTTGTATTTTCCCTCCAAGATTACTTTTAGTAGGCTGCTGTGTCTTTTAACATGCCATAAAAAATCTCATTTGTCTTGTTTGAATTGTGTTTAGTAGTTCTCTTTTCATTTTTAGTTGTTTAAGACTTCCTCGTTTGTTTTCTTTTCTTTCCATCCGATTCTACCTATTCTTCTATAAATCCAAATTTCAAAGGCTTCAATTCTTTGCTCTGTTTTCTTGTCTAATGTCCATGTTTCTGCACCATACAGGAATGTTGAAAAGATATAACATTTTGCTATTTTTAGTTTTAGCCCTGGTGTTATTTGTTTTGATGTTAGTATATTTTTCAAGCTTTACGTTGTCAAATGCTTTCATGTAGTCTATAAAGCACATATATAGATCTTTCTTTACCTCTATAGATCTTTCTATCAATGTTCTTAAGATGTATATTGCATTATTGGAAGGAAAGGGCACCAATGCAATATACATCTTAAGAACATTGATAGAAAGATCTATATAGGTAAAGAAAGATCTATATATGTGCTTTATAGACTACACAAAAGCATTTGACAAAGTAAAGCATGTGGAAATAATAAATATGTTGGAGAAATTAAACATTGATGGCAAGGATCTGCGAATCATAAAAAAACATGTACTGGCAACAAACAGCAGCTGTACGAATTAACAACCAAACAGGACAATTTCAATATATAAAACAAGGAGTCAGACAAGGCTGTGTTCTGTCACCGGATTTGTTTTCACTTTACAGCGAACATATTATGAGATCAATAGTAGACAAAAAAGGAATTGAAGTCAACGGTCACAACATAAATAATTTGCGATATGCGGACGACACAGTTTTATAGCAGAGACAGAGAATGAACTACAAGAAATGAAACACATAATAGTAAAAGAAAGCAACAAGAAAGGTCTCAGTCTGAACAGTAAGAAAACAGAAGTAATGGTTATATCGAAGAAACAATCAGCACCATCATGCAGCATAAAAATAAACAGGATAAATCTGAAACAAGTGCAGCGTTTGAAATATTTGGGCACAATAGTAACATCAGATGGGAGATGCACCACAGAAATAAAAAGCAGAATAGCTCAGGCCAAAATAGCATTTCAGAAAATGAAAAATATGTTATGCAACAAATCTGTCAACAAAAATGAGAAAGAGAGTTCATCGGTGCTATATAGAACCAATTCTGACCTATGGAAGCGAATCATGGACAATTGACAAACAAATGAAAAGACGATTATAGGCCACAGAGATGGGATTTCTCAGAAGAATGTTGAAAGTTCTCTGGACAGCTAAAAAGACCAATGAGGAAGTTCTCAAAGAGGCCAACACACAAAGGGAGCTCTTAGAAAACATCAGAGAGAAGCAATCAACATTTTTCGGGCACATCATGAGAAGAGGAAAGTTGGAATACTTGGTTACAACTGGCAAAATAAAAGGAAAGAGAGATCGCGGACGACAAAGAGAGAAAATACTGGATAGCTTGGTGTCATGGCATGGAAAACAGTCAACAACAGGACTGATACGATGCACAGTAGATAGAAAATTGTGGAGGGACATGATCACCTACGACAAACGGTATGGCACATGATGATGATGGTGATGATGATGATGATGATATTTTTCATGACATTAAAATTACTTTTTTGCCATTCCTATTATTTCCTTTATTTCGGTTGTACATTTTCCATCACTGGTTATAGTATGTCCAAGTCAGTTTTAGCTCTGAACTGTTTCTACGCCCACATTTTAAGGACGATGAAGAGAAATGGACGGGAGAAAGCTGGGGAAGGTTTTATTTCTAGTGAGTAGAGTGTGAATTGCCGGGGATAGGGGGGGGGATATATTTTGAAAGATGCCACAAAAGCTTCATCATCATCATCATTGAGTGCCCTCTCCGCATCGAAGGTTGGCTACCATGGAGCGCCATTCCACTCTGTCTCTTGCTTTGATGGTGCAGATTGTCATAGGCTGACTTGTCCATCTTTTGATATTACTCGTCCTTGTTAGTCTTGGTCTGCCTCTGCCTCTTTTACCTTGTATTTTCCCTTCTAATATTACTTTTATTAGACTGTTGTGTCTTTTAACATGACCACAAAATTTCATTTGTCTTGCTCTAATTGTGTTTAGTTGTAACTACATTTTTAGTTGTTCTAAAACTTGCCACAAAAGCTTATACACTGTAAAATGTCTCGAAGAAGGAGACAGGAAAGCAAGGAAATTAAATAATTTAAGAATCACTGGTAGTATCTGTAATTTCAAAGTTCTTGTAATCCAACCGACTCTCAATGACTCATCCCGGAGAATCCTTAATGATTTTCAGTCACAGCGGCTAGACGTGTCTTTCATTACAGACACCTGCGGATTTAGCAAGGGCCGTAATGAAAACCCAAGGGCGTTAATCTCAGAAAGGTGTCTTGAGACTCAACCATCAAGGGACGCAATCTAGACTAGACCATCAAGGGATGAAACCTACACCATCAACGAGTGGAAAATTTTCATTTAGAAAGGTAGCGATGATAAACCACATTATCATTTTCTGTTAGGCTTGTGTTCTAATTGTGTTCTAGACGCAAGGATTCTCAGACGGGGTGTTATATGGCCCCCGAGAGGCTAGGCTTGGGAAGGGGGAGGTAACAACAATAGGTGTAAAAAAGGAGGGGGTACAGCACGTGTCTAGGCGGCCAAGTATTAAAAAAAAAAAAAAAAAGTAAAGAGCCCCCGTCACGCCAAGTGACGTATAGGGAATATGGTGTTAGTGACCATAAATTTTACAGACCTTCAGCACATGATTTTTGGGGTAATGTGGTCGGTATTACGCCCGTGCCGCTTTACTTTCCCAGAAAAAAAACCGGTACCCATTAAAGGCTGGGTGAACTGGAAGCCGTCGGTTGGGATCGAACCCTAACTCTTGTCCTTTGTAGTCCAGTTCACTAACCACTGAGCTATCGTGACTCCCGGTCAAGTATTTTTTTTTCGGTCGCCAGCTTTTACCTCTGACGAAGTTTCTAGATAGTAGGAACTGAATTTTACGTGTTAATCCATTTTCCTCTGGCAGCCGTGTGCGCAGGGGTCCCTCGCCGCACAGGCAGATAACTCCGACTTCTGAGGTACTCATATTTTTTCCGTCGATGAGTAATTGATGTTTTAAGCCGGGCCTCGCTGGTGAGACCAGGTGTGGTTGCCGCAGAGAGAAATCATAAATAAAAATCAAGTGTAGCCTGGATTTGAACCCACAACCTCTCTGTCTCGAGGCCGGCGTATTGCCTCAAGACCAACCAGTCCCCGGTCAAGTATCTCTCTCTCTCTCTCTCTCTCTCTGCGATCAGGACTCAATCAGAGTAGGACTCCAGACTCTCACACGAAGACAGCTGTCTGTTTAAGCCTGTTAGATCCACTCCGATTGAATACCTGTTAAAACGTTGCACTGTGTTCTGCGCCAGTGGCCCAGTACATCCGATTTCAGCCAGCATTTTGTTCATGTTTGCTTTCCTTAGCCTTTGATTGTCCCAAATCTTCCTGCAAGGCAGCAGATGATCTTTTCTGTAGGGGGATTCTGCCCTTAGATGGTCTGCCTTCCCAGGTTTACGAGCACCATCTGCCCGAGTCACTAGAAGTGACTAACACAGACATGCGACTTGTAATATATCAAGTCAAGTATAAAAATGCAGATATTTACCGAACTCAATGCTCCGATATCACAATTTTATATTCACTCAGAGCGACTTGTTTCCTTAGCGGGGCCTATAAGAAAAGGGATATCAAAGGTTACCACTCATGATGGACATATCGCCTTTGATTTCTGCGGAAAAGGGAGAAGGAAGAAAAACTGGGAGGAGTGGGAATGGTCAAGGGAAAGAATTGCTGTAGTAAAGCTAAATATGAGGGGAAATTTACATTAAAATTGAAAAAATAAATGGTATGATTAAGGCTTTGATCATCATCAAGTACCGTGCCTGCTGGCGTAGGTGATCATGTATGATAATTATTTATCATTTCTGTTGTTGACCTTCTGCCAAGCCATTCTCTTAAGCTGTCTGGTACTTTTTTTTCTTTGCTTCCCTCTATCTCTTCGTCCCTCAATTTTCCCAGTTGTTACAATAAATTCCAGCTGTTTTCTTCTCATTACATGGCCCAAAAAATGATGATTGTTTCTTCCTAATGAGGTCACGTTCGCTGGACCGCTGCAGAAGTTGCATTAGGGAACTGATTAGCTTCGGTTCTACGGTGTAATTTTCTGCGTCTGAGCTAATCAACTGATCCAGATAGCAAAGTTCGCCGATGATAACAGGTTGTACTCACCTCATTGTTCTTCATTGTCAAGTCAAAAGTTTGTGAATACGACCTTCCCCTGCCTAGCGTTATATGTGAATTACGTCAATACATCGTGTAATGTTCCAAAACCGTCGATGTAATTGTATGACGCCAAGTTCTTGCATTGTACAACTCCTTGCTAAGCTCTGCTCAGTCTAGTCAGTAGCAGTTTTCACTTTGGAGATTGAGCATCAGCTTTTCGTGTGCTGCTGGCTGCTTTTACTATAGTAACTGGGATATTGTGAGTGCAGCCATTGTTGTGTGAGCTACGTCAAGTTATTTGCGCAGCCCTAGGACGGTCGTACTCTAATCAATGAAAGACGGAGTGGGGTTTCGTACATGACTTGTCAGCATCGGTGAGATTCCGGAAGTTCGTGATAACTAGGAGGGTCTTATAGTCTGTTGTTTGATGTGTGATGGTGATGGTCCAATCACCAACTACTTACTACACCAAGCTTGGGCAGATGGTGCTCGTAAACCTGGGAGGGCCAACCATCTAAGGGCAGAATCTCCCTACAGAAAAGACAATCTGCTGCCTTGCAGGAAGATTGGGGACAATAACAGGCTAAGGAAAGCAAACCTGAATAAAATGCTGACTAAAATCGGATGCACTGGGCCACGGGTGCCGAACACAGTGCAACGTTTTAACAAGTAATCAATCAGATTGGATCTCTAATTATGATAGAAACTACCGTGACCGGAAAGGCTTCAAGAAACAGCTGAATAAACAGAAAGCTGATTCATGAGAGAGTCTGGAATCCTACTCTGATTGAGTCTTGATCGCAGAGAGAGAGAGAGAGAGAGAGAGAGAGAGAGAGAGTTTCTTCCTAATATTGGAAATTAGCTCTCTTTTTACTTTGGCCTCTTTCAGAACGCTTTCATTACTCTTCCTAGCTGTCCGAGGTATTCTCAACATTCTTCTGTAAAACCACATTTCTACAGCCTCCAGTGATTTTCTTGTCTGTTGTCCTGTTGTCCATGATTCACATCCATATGTTAAGATTGTCTCTACATAACATTTAAGAACTCTTTTTCTTGTTTCTATTGTCAAAAATGGATTGCATAGTATCTTCCTCATTTTTTTTGTTTAAAAAAAAGGTTAAGACTTTACGTGATTGATTTCTGGGGCCAGGTTGTTGTCTTTCCTATCTCTTTCTCGTACCCTCCCCCCACCCTGCCCCACTCAACCGCTGCCCAACCTTGCCGTTCTCTTCCCTGTATAGTCTTATATACAAGATGGGCGAACTTCGGGGTAGAAATTAGATTAACATTTTCTTACAAGTTGTTCAATCTGAGTCTTGTAGAACGAAGCTTTCGTCAGTCCCTTCTTCTTTCTTCTTTTCTCTTTTCACTGATACCTAAAAGGTGTCGTGGTTTATATCATTTGTCGTTGTTGAGCTGCTCGAACTGTCTGAATTAGTGATTTTCCTTTGTTGTTACCTGTCTCTGTCACTGCATCTATCCATTTTCATCGATGTCTTCCTCTTGGTCGTTTTCCATGCATTCTCATGAAGAACGCCCTTGATGGTGATTGATAAGGATTCATTCTGACCAGGTGGCCAAACCATTTAATTTGTTGTTGTTCTATATATTCTTGGCAGGGTTTAGTTCCTACCATTTTTCTTATGGTTTCATTTGGTATTCTATCTCTTCTTGTGTTGGTTGTTACTTTTCTCAAGCATCGTATCACACATGTATTGATCTTTCTTAAATGGAATTTAGAAAGGGTCCATGTTTGACTTTCATAGCATAAAGTTGGTATGAAAATGCTATTTATTATTTGTTGTTTAGCTGGCATAGAAATGTGTGGATGTCTTAGCATTATGGTGAAAACCAAATAACCAACTTTCGCAGTTGCTGTGTTTACATTCTAAGCATCGTGATAATATGTAACAATTGATTTTGCGAGAATAAACAAAAATATGTCTTGAGAAGTTCTAGCGCTTTTTTATTTATCCCCTTCGATGTGGAGACGGCACCAAATGTTGGCGAACAAGGAAACCAGCCATAGAGTGTACGATAAAGGCAATAAAAATAGAGTAGCGCTGCATGGCGACGAATGGTCGTTAATCGACGTAGATTCGGCGAATGATGACGATGAATCATGTCCGCAAATTCGCAAAAACGTCTTCATAACTAATTAAACCATCCCCCCATTAACACAAAGTCAAGCCTGGCACCGCCCACGGAAGTGGAATTTGACATCTGACCTCTGACCTACCGGTCATCATCTGCCAACCCCCCACCCCCCACAGATTCTGTCCTGGACACCGACAGACATTGCACGCTAGGGACTGGTCGTTTGTCATTGTTCAACTGTCCATCTTCTGACTTCTAAGCCCCGGCTAAAATGTCAACAGACAAAGGATACAATCCGATGACCTTCCTTGCTCCATTCTCCTCTCCCAGCGATAGTAACCGAGGTTATCAAAACGCCATTTCTGACAAATTTACTTCAAACACCGGCCGGCATTAGCGACTAATGGAGCGTTCATAAACGGAGAAAAACAGTCTCAATTTCCAGGACAGAGTTTCAATAAAAAAAAATAATAAAAGGCCCGAAGTGTTCCATTGTTGGTAAAACGAACCCGAATCGGTTTCATTTAATAGTTTGACAATTGAAGCCATATTATTTTTATATTAAGGGAGGATATCAACTTTGTTTGTCGCAACTATGCTTGTTGCAGGAGCTACTGAGTTAAGTGCTTTGTGCACACCGTGAGCTGTGTGTCTCATCCGTTTTGATCATGTTTCGATAGTCCAGTTGTTAACGATGAATGATGATATCGTATGACATGGAACAGTTGGCTGTGTTAACTTTCTGCGCGGTTTCGCCTTATGTCTTTTGGCGTGTGCCAAGACTGCTACGATGGGGACTACAGTTGCCTTTATTTGTTTGGGAGATGAGATATTAATTCGAATGATTCTGCTGGCACGGGCGGTTGAGCAATTATAGATTTTAATTCGTTTGTAATGATACCGGGGCCTTCCATAACTATCTATCTATCTATCTATTGACCTTTCGAGCCGTAGCCGGCCCATAGGGCGTAGACCAAGATACACCTTCTCCTATCTGAATTTTTGTTCTAGCAGTTTTCTTTTAAAGATATTTTATAAAATCTCGCCACCTGTCTCTGTTCTGTGCAAGCAGCTCTATCTCATTGAGGGAGCCGAATCCTGCTGCTCTTGCCTCTCTCATCAACGTTCTTCTCAGTATCTCCCTGGGTCTTCCTCTTTTTCTCTTACCTGTTGTTTCCCACATGAGGGCTTGCTTTGCTATTCGGTTATTATCTCTTCTCATCACATGTCCAACATATGACCATCGTCTTTTCTTGATTACTGAAGATATTAGTGGTTGATTGGCAGATTCCATAACCAAATATATCAACTTTGTGACTAGTTAATAAGGATTTGATTCACATCCAAATAAAAGCATCAATTTATATCTCCCCTCGACACCGAAGGGCAAATGAGGAAGGAAGGAAAGAAAGTTGATATCTCTTATGGTGAATGTGTTCCAACAATGCTGGTTTACTTTTATGGGACTTGTGGTTTGAACATGCCTGTGTTAAATATTAAAGCTGCGAGAAGAATGGAGTAGGATTGTGCCTGTCAGTTTTATTTTTGATGCAGCAGAGGTTATTGTAACTGACTGTAATTCCAGAATATTGAAGGTTAAGTTGACTTTTGGATAAAGGATCAGTAGATCTCGCTTGCTTGCGTTCGTCCGATGGCTAAAGGAATGTACATTTTCATCATCCGCCCTTAAAATGACGTTAAGTGGGAGTGTCTGCGTTGTGTTGTGGTTTGCAGTATAACAACTGTTATATGTGCGCCTTTTCGGTCCGGTGCATCCGACTTCAGTATGACATTTTCGAGTGCCGGGTTGTCTTCCCTCTTCGATCCCTACTCTCTTGGCCAGACTAGACAGGTTAGTCTGTTACTAGAGGCACCATGGAGAGGTGGAGCAGGGTCTGGATCGGTCTGGATCACCGATTCTGACGCAAGCCATCAGCTGTGGGTCGCTGACAACTTCCAGCTCTGGTGCTGTGAGGCGCACCTTCACCTCCAATAATTGACTTTAAAATTAGGAAAGAAAAGATACAAGAGAAAAGAGCAAAACTCTAATATATATAACATATATTCATCATCATCATTGAGTGCTGTCTCCGCATCGAAGATTGGCTATCATGGAGCGCCATTCCACTCTGTCTCTTGCTTTGATGGTGCAGATTGTCATAGGCTGATTTGTCCATCTTTTGATGTTACTCGTCCATGTTAGTCTTGGTCTGCCTCTGCCTCTTTTACCTTGTATTTTCCTTCCAATATTACTTTTAGTAGGCTGTTGTGTCTTTAAACATGCCCCAAAAATATCATTTGTCTTGTTTGAATTGTGTTTAGCTGTTCTCTTTTCATTTTTAGCTGTTTTAAGACTTCATCATTTGTTTTCTTTTCTTTCCATCCAATTCTACCTATTCTATAAATCCACATTTCAAAGGCTTCAATTTTCTGCTCTGTTTTCTGGTCTAATGTCCATGTTTCTGCACCATACAGGAATATTGAGAAGATGTAACATTTTGCTATTCTTAGTTTTAGCCCTGGTGTTATTTGTTTTGATGTTAGTATATTTTCCATGGCATTAAAATTACTTTTGGGTTACTTTACAGTTAGACCTGTCATTTCAATATTGGCATACCAGCCATAACAGAAACTGCTCGGAGATCAGTGAAACTGTGTACTATTGAAGATCAACATGTTTGCTTTCAATCGTCGGTGATGATGCAGCAGCCCGTAGCTGACATCCATGTCTTACTCCCGTGTCTACAGGTAAACACACAACACAAACACGCGCGTGTGCACACACATACTGGCTCCAACTATCTTCCCTACTCCCTCCCATTCTCACTCTCCATCCAACACTCTCACTCCCCCACTCACCTGCACACTCTCTATCTCCCATAATCTCTTCTCCCACCTTTACACTCTCCCCCACACGCTCACACTAATTCCTCCACTCACACACTCTCTCTCCCACGTCCATGCTCTCTCTTCCACTCCTACACACTCTCTCCCACTCCCGCACGATCTCTTCCACTCCCACTCCCAACTCTCTCCTCCACTTCCACGCACTCTCTCCCACTCCAAATTTCTCTCTCCCACTTCCACACTCTCTCCCCCACTCCTACACTCTCTCCCACTCCCACACTTTCTCCCACTCCCGTACTCCCTCTCGCCCACACTCTCTCCCACACTCTGTCCCACTCTCTTCCATCTTCCAGATCAAGAAACACTCATGTCCAAGGTGGCGCTGCTGACCATATGCCCAACCTTCATTAACAAGCACCCCCCCCCCCCTTCTCCCTCCTCTCCGAACCGGAACTAATTTCCAGCTCTTTGATGGCCAGACTTTGACGACATTAGTCACCAAATTACTAGCTCCACAATCAGACCAAATAACTGACATGGCAACTCAAAGGTCGTGGGGTTAATCTTCTACTACAAACACTCTGGGTCGATTCTAAGTGGCGGTTTAAACGAAATCTCAGACGACTTGAAACTGTCGAGCCTGTCAGCGAGTGCCAGAAACGTTGACAGCTCGCTTGGATTGCGTCCATGTGAATGGTTAATATTAGTACCAAGGGCGTAGACAGCGCCAATTTCTGTACCTAATTGAAGCTTTTTAGGTCATAGCTTATTTTTGAAATCACGACTGAAAAAAAGACGAAAGTTATGAAAGAATAAACTCTTAATAAGAAAAAAAGCATACCTGGATTGAAAAGCAGTTGAGGAAGTAGATCGCTTCATATATCTTGGAAGTCACGGATCAAAAGGGAGGCACAGGGAACGAAATTAGAATCAGAATAGCAAAGGCAGCAATGACTTTCAGAAAACTTGATAAAATATGGACATCAGAAATACCAAGCACTAAAAAAAAGCTCAGGATTTTTTTATCAAATGTGTTATGCACACTTAATTTTGCACGCGCGAGCTGGAAAACAACAAAAGAAATAGGAAATAAATTGGATGCATTTGAGAACAAGTGTCTCGGGAAAGTATTTCGTATAATATAGATTTCTAAACTACTTCAGAAACACGAGAACTGAAAAAGCATCAAAACATATCATCTAGAGTCAAGAGAAGAAGGTAGCCATATGTTGGTCATGTGATGAGAAGAGACAACAATAGAATCTCAAAGCAGGCCCTTAGATGGGAACCAGAGGGTAAAAGAAAAATATATAGATACACTAAAAAGAACACCGAGGCAAGAAGCAACAACAACGCGCGTTAACTTCATTACCGTGGTTGAGAGGCTAGTCCAGAGCAGATGTGTAGTGAGATACACTGCGGGTGCTGTGTAAAGTCTGACACACAACAGAAAAGATCCTGGAACATTGCGAGTCTGGAACCACTGCCATAATGCGCCGTCTCCGGTTCTAAAGAACAATAGATAGATGGAGGCTATACGAGCTCGTAGTAGTCAGTCATCAACAACTCTTCGTCGTCTGCTCTACGTGGGACGTTAAATGGGCGTAACTACGTTACGTTGTCGTTTTCAGCAAGCTGTGAGGTTTCACGTTTTCGCCCACCACATCCGACTTCAATAAGGCATCTTTAGATACCGAGTTACCTTCCCTTTTCGACCCCAACTCGACTGGCCAGACTTGTAGTCTGTTTCCTGGCCCGCTACGATGGGACATGCAGTCGACTTCTATCCATATCGACGTCTTCTAGGTCCACCCAGCCATAACCCTTTCTATCTGTTGATACTTTGATGGCAGAGAATGTGGTGGGAAGACAATATTAGAGAATGGAGAGGATTTACTTTGCCAACATCTCAGATCTCAGAATGCGGTTCTTAACTGTAAATACTGTGGGAAATTGTGTCGACGTCACCAAGATTGTTTCTACAGTTGCCAAGGTTACAGTACTGATGATGACGTGTTACCCATTCTACGGTTACTGTCGTTCAGTATTATGGGTTTCTTTAATGCAGGTATCATAAGAACCAGTCTTAATATATGGATGTGAATCATGGACAATAGGACAACAGACAAGAAAATCACTGGAGTCTGTAGAAATATGGTTTTACAGAAGAATGTTGAGAATACTATGGACAGTTAAGAAGAGTAAGGAAAACGTTCTGAAAGAGGTCAAAGCAAAAAGAGAGCTAATTTCCAATATTAGGAAGAAACAGTCATCATTTGTTGGCCATGTAATGAGAAGAGAACAACTGGAATATATTGTAACAACTGGGAAAATTAAGGGACGAAGAGATAGAGGGAAGCAAAGAGAAAAAAATACCAGATAGCTTAAGAGAATGGCTTGGCAGAAGGTCACCAACAGAAATGATAAATAACTGTCGAGATTGAAAATTGTGGAGAGACATGATCACCTACGCCAGCAGGCCAGGTACTTGATGATGATGATGACGATGATGGTGATGAGGATGATCATAACAAGTCTTAGTTCTTGATCAACGGTCCCTACACCTGCATGTTTAACCTTCAATCTTCAACTTCTGTATTGTCTGTATTCTGCGAGCCTTGAGCATTTGCTGTTGCTGACGATGATGAACATGAGGATGATAATGGCGATGAGGATGATGATGAGTGTGAGAAAAATTATGATGATGATGATAAAAGTGATGATGATGATTATGATGATAAAAGTGATGATGATGATGATGATGATGATGATAATGGTGATGATGATGATGATGATGATAATGGTGATGATGATGATGAGTGTGATGAGGATGATGATGATAAGTGTGATGAGGATGATGATAATGGTGATGATGATGATAATGGTGATGATGATGATAATGGTGATGATGATGATGAGTGTGATGAGGATGATGATGACAAGTGTGATGAGGATGATGATAATGATAATGGTGATGATGATGAGAATGTGGGTGATGATGATGATGATGATAATGAGGAAGATGATGGTGATAATGAGGAAGGTGATGGTGATAATGAGAATGATGTATGTGGTTGATAATGACAATAATTATGGTGATGAGGATTATGATATTGGTGATAATGATGATGATTGTGACTAAGATAATGATGATGATAATGGTGATGATGATCAGAATGAGGATGATAAGGATGACGATTGTAAGAATGACGATAAGATGGGGATATCATATTACAAGTCGCATGTCTGTGTTAGTCACCTCTAGTGACTCGGGCAGATGGTGCTCGTAAACCTGGGAAGGCCGACCATCTAAGGGCAGAATCCCCCGACAGAAAAGATCAACTGCTGCCTTGCAGGAAGATTGGGGACAATCAAAGGCTAAGGAAAGCAAACCTGAAAAAATGCTGGCTGAAATCGGATGCACTGGGCCACTGGCGCAGAACACAGTACAACGTATTAACGGGTGTTCAGTCAGAGTGGATCTGACAGACTCTAATTGTGATGTTCTGTCTGTGGGGGCGATCAACACACTTAGCCTGACAGCTGACTTCATATGAGAGTCTGGAATCCTTACTCTGATTGAGTCCTGAACGCAGAGAGAGAGAGAGAGAGAGAGATGGGGATGATAGCTATGATGAGATGGGAATGATGATTAGGATGATGTTGAGAAGGAGGATGATAAGGATGATAGTGATGAGCGTGATGATGATGTTGAGAATGAGGATATTAAGGCTGATAATGAGAATGAGGATGAGTTGATAATGATGAGAATGAGGATGATGAGAATGTGGATGAGATGATGATGAGAATGAGAATGATGATGAGTTGATAATGATGATAATGAGGATGATGAGAATGAGGTTGATGTGTTGATAATGATGAGAATGAGGATGATGAGAATGTGGATGAGATGATGATGGTGAGAATGATGATGATGAGTTGATAATGATGAGTTGATAATGATGATAATGATGATGATGATGAGTTGATAATGATGAAAATGAGAATGAGGATGAGATGACGATGTTGAGAATGAGGATGATGATGAGTTGATATTGATGAGAATGAGGATGATGAGAATGGTGAGAATGAGAAAGATGATAATGAGGATGATGATGAGAATTTAGATGAGGGGATGAGGATGCTGAAGATGATGATGATGATGATAATGACGATGATGATGATGATGGACGGCGGAAATTCTCGTTGTTAAGTGGGTATTTATCTTCTTTTCATTCGAGATTGACATATCGGTGATAGGTCATTGTTTTTCACTGTCGCGCCAGGCAGACGGAAATGTCCATTCCGAATTGTACAAAGTCTGTAACTGTGGATGGGGCGGAAGAGTCAAAAAGCGAAAACAGCAAAGTGTGTCGTACATAAAGGTATGTTCAGGACACGAAAAACGAATGTGGCTGACCACCGTGAAAGAGATTGGACTCTCATCATGTACTAGTCCAAAGGAAGCCATGGGAGATTGGACCCTCATCATGTCCAAAGGAAGCCATGGGAGATTGGACCCTCATCATGTCCAAAGGAAGCCATGGGAGATTGGACCCTCATCATGTCCAAAGGAAGCCATGGAGAGGAGTTCGAACTTATGTCGAAGGAAAGAACGAACTTATAGAATGCCTGAAAGGAATACATCTAGATGACATGGACATACGACTAATATGTCATCTATACTGGGAGAAAACAGCAATAATAAAATATAACAGAGAGAACTTTACACACATGGATATAAAGAGAGGAGTAAGACAGGGATGCATCCTATCACCAAGCTTGTTCAATCTATACACTGAGCAAATCTTTAAAAACATCATAGAGATGTCAGGCCTACAAATTAATGGAAAGATAATCAATAACCTAAGATATGCTGACGATACTGTACTACTAGCAGAAAATCCTAAAGACCTACAACAATTACTTAATGAAATAAACATGACAAGCAAAAAATATGGACTAGATATGAATATCAAAAAGACTAAAACTATGATCATAAACAAAGAAAATACTCAAAACCCACAAGTGGATATCAAAATTGAAGGAATAGACCTAAGGAATAGACCTTGAGACAGTTCAGAACTATAACTACCTTGGACATACTATAACCAGTGATGGAAAATGTACAACTGAAATAAACAAAATAATAGGAATGGCAAAAAGTAATTTTAATGTCAAGAAGAACATACTAACATCAAAACAAATAACACCAGGGTTAAAACTAAGAATAGCAAAATGTTACATCTTCTCAATATTCCTATATGGTGCAGAAACATGGACATTAGACCAGAAAACAGAACAGAGAATTGAAGCCTTTGAAATGTACATATATAGAAGAATAGGTAGAATTGGATGGAAGGAAAAGAAAACAAACGATGAAGTCTTAAAACAACTAAAAATGAAAAGAGAACTACTAAACACAATTCAAACAAGACAAATGCGATTTTTGGGGCATGTTAAAAGACACAACAGCCTACTAAAAGTAATCCTGGAGGGGAAAATACAAGGTAAAAGAGGCAGAGGCAGACCAAGACTAACATGGACTAGTAACATCAAAAGATGGACAAATCAGCCTATGACAACCTGCACCATCAAAGCAAAAGACAGAGCAGAATGGCGCTCCATGGTAGCCAACCGTCGTTGCGGAGAAGGTATTCGATGATGATGATGATGTGTTGATGAAGACGATGATGGTGATGATGATGTTGATGACGATGAATATGGTGGTGATGATGGTGATTGTGATCTACCTAATTCATCTCATCTTCACTTCCAACATTTGCATGGTTCTTACAAAGTGAAGACTTCTCAATCTTTAAATCAAACAAAAGAGACGATGTTACTTGATTTTTACAATACTGTCCATCATCATCATGCACCCTGCCTGCCGGTTTGATGATTATGTCTCTCTACAACTTTCTATCTCTCATCAACATCAAGTGCCATACTGGTTGGCGTAGGTGATCATGTCCTTCCATAATCTTCTATCCCCCGTGCATCGTTTAATTTCTGTTGTTGACAACAACAGAACTGATACGATGCACTGTAGATAGAAGATTGTGGAGGGACATGATCACCTACGCCAACCGGTATGGCACATGATGATGATTGATCTCATAATATTTTTGCTGTAAATTGAAAACAAATCCAGCGATAGGACACAGCCTAGTCTGACTTTCTATCTCTGTAGTTCTTCATTAACGTCCTGTACTAGATCAGAAATGAAGAACTGAGAAAAAAAGCTAGCAATAATTCCCGTCATAGAATATATAACAAAGCTTGTCAAATCATCGGACAGTTATCGCCACTATTGTCCAACAAGGAAATAACTCTGGAGGCAAAACGAGCACTATATAATACAATCTTCATCCCAACGTTGTGCTACCAATGCCAAACCTGGACCCTGGATGCAAGAACAATAAGAAAAATAACCTCTACAGAGATGAAATGTGTTAGACAAAAGACAGGAAACAGTCTGAGAGATAAGATCAGAAATGAAGAACTGAGAAAAAAAGCTAGGAATAGCCCCAGCCATAGAATATGTAAGGAAACAACAGATAAAATGGTTTGGCCACGTGACAAGGCAGAAAGATCAAAACACAACACAACGAGCCTTCAACAAACGTTGTGAGAACACCAGACCCAAGGGTCGACCACGAAAAAGATGGGTCGATGGAATATTAGAAGCGCTAGGAAACATAACAGCAGCAGAGGCGAACAGAAGAGCAAAAGACCGCAAATTATATCTCCCCTCGACGCTGAAAAGCAGATGAGGAAGGAAAGAAGAAGAAGAAAGAATATATTTAAAAATAACAGATAAAATGGTTTGGCCACGTGATAAGGCCATGACAACCTGCACCCAAATCAAGAGACAGAGCAGAATGGTGCTCCATGGTAGCCAACCTTCATTAGGGAGATGGCACTCAACGATGATTATTTATTAATTCCATTGCAAACCATTCAGACCCTGCTCCACCTCTCCGCGGTGCCTCCAGTAACAAACTAACCTGTCTAGTCTGGCCAAGCGAGCAGGAATCGAAGAGAGAAGACAACCCGGTACTCAAAAATGTCGTGCTGAAGTCGGATGTATTGGGCCGAAATGTGTAAATATAACAGTTATACTGCAAACCACAACACAACGCAGACACGTCCAGTTAACGTCCTTTAAAGGGCGGATGACGAAGAGGAATTCTACAATCTACGAATACTCTAGAATACTTTAGTCATCGGGCGAACGCAAGCAAGCATTCTATTGCGGGCTTCCTACCAAACCACTCACTTTCTTGTATAACTTTCCCTTGATTTTTCTCCCAGCTCCCACAATACCCTTCTCATAACATGACACAAAGATGACGGATAAAGTCCTAGTTTAAGTCCATCAATTATTTCCGAGAATTGAGTGATCTCCCTCTAGTTGGCGTCACGACAAAGCTACTATATTAGGGTTTAGATTGATGTCTGTACTCTCGCATTGTTGCTCTTACCTCTACAATTAGGTGTCTTGTAATGCTCATCATCATCATCGAGTGCCATCTCCGCATCGAAGGTTGGCTACCATGGAGTGACATTCCACTCTGTTTCTTGCTTTGATGGTGCAGGTTGTCATAGGTTGACTTGTCCATCTTTTGATATTACTCGTCCATATTAGTCATGGTCTGCCTCTGCCTCTGTTATCTTGTTTTTTTCCCCACCAAGATTACTTTTAGTAGGCTGTTGTGTCTTTTAACATGCCCCAAAAATCGCATTTGTCCTGTTTGAATTGTGCTTAGTAGTTCTCTTTTTAGTTGTTTTAAGACTTCCTCATTTTTTTCTTTCCTTCCATCTATTTCTACCTATTCTTTTATATATCCACATTTCAAAGGCTTCAATTCTCTTTTCTGTTTTCTTGTCTATGCTTCTGCACCATCATATTAATATTGAGAAGATATAACATTTTGCTATTCTTAGTGATTTATTGAGTGTGGAACTTAGTGATTTATTTTATTAAGTGTGGAACTTAGTGATTTATTAAGTGTGGAACTTAGTGATTTATTAAGTGTGGAACTGAGTGATTTATTAAGTGTGGAACTTAGTGATTTATTAAGTGTGGAACTTAGTGATTTATTAAGTGTGGAACTGAGTGAGTTATTATTATTCCCTGATGATATTTGTTTTGATGTTAGTATGTTCTTCTTGACATTAAAATTACTTTTTGCCATCCCTATTCTTTTGTTTATTTCAGTTGTACATTTTCCATCACTGGTTATAGTATGTCCAAGGTAGTTATAGTTCTGAACTGTCTCCAGGTCTATTCCTTCAATTTTGATATCCACTTGTGCGTTTTGAGTATTATCTTTGTTTATGATCATAGTTTTAGTCTTTTTGATACTCTTCCGAATTGAAATAAATGTGCTTAAACTTGAACCTTGCATAGTGACGATGGTCTTCATTTAGGTATAATCTTCATTGCTATTTTGAAACTGCTCACTGTATTCACCCGGCCGGTTAGCTCAGTTGGTTAGAGCGTCGTGCTAATAACGCGAATGTCGTGGGTTCGATCCCCATACTGGCCAGAGTGATTTTTTTTTTTTGGGGGGGGGGGGGGGGCCTCTGGACACGAGAGAAGGTGCTCAGAAAAACAGCATCCAGCATAAGTCAAGTATCAGTTCCCTCCCCAGCCTTACTTGGCGGTATGGGGAATATCGTGTGTTAGTGACCATATATTTTTTTTATGACACACGGCAATTTATTAGAGTATTATTATATTTTATTACTGCTGCTTCGTTCGCCAGCTGACGAAGTCCCTAGAGACTAGGTACTGAATTTTGCGTGTTAATCCGTTTATCCCTGGCAGCCGTGTGCACAGGGGTCCCTCGCCGCACAGGCAGATAACTCCGTCTTCAGAGGTACTCATATTTTTTTTTCCGTCGATGATTAATTGACGCTTCAAGCCGGGTTTCCCTGCTGAGACCAGGGGTGGTTGCCGCAGAGAGAAATCATAAATAAAAATCCCAACCGTTGCAGCCGGGATTTGAACCCACAATCTCTCTGTCTCGAGACCAGCATCTTGCCTCGAGACCAACCAGTCCGCCAATTTGGGAATGAAACCTGCGAAACAATATTTTGTATTGCTCTTCTGTGGGAGCCGCGATAGCTCAGTAGTTAGTGGTTAACTGGACTACAAAGGACAGTCGGTCTGGTTCGATCCTGAGCTATGACTTTCAGCTTCACCCAACCTTAGATGGATACCGGACTTTTTTCTGGGAAAGTAAAGCTGCCCGGATGTAATACTGACCACATTATCCCCAAAAATTATGTGTGGAAGATCTATAACAAAAAAAGTATGGTCACTAACAACGTATTCGCTAAATGTCACATGGCGTTACGGGGCTCTTTATTGATTATTTTTTTTAATTGCTCATCTATAAGTTATGGCTATTATAATTTGCAGTACTATAATTGCTTTTTTTTTCATTTTTGGCCATGTAATGAGAAGGCATTACCGTGTGTTACCGGGGCCTCATTATGTGGGAAGTAAAGAATAGTGACACTGTGACCTTCCAGGCATGTCGTAAGAGGCGACTAAGGAGGTTGATCGATGGCTTGACAAGCTGTCATTGTAAAAAATATTGTTATGGAAACAGAGCCATAGATTTCAGAAGCAGTGATCTCTGCAATATGTGCCACTTTGGCACGCAGGGTTTCTGCTTTTGAGATTGTGGTTCTGCCCTATGTGCCGTCTTCGGCTCGAAAGGACAATAGATAGATAGAATGAGAAGGGAACAATTGGAATATATTGTAACAACTGGGAAAATTGAGGGATGAAAAGATAGAGGGAAGCAGGAAGAAAAAGATACCAGACAGCTTAAGAGAATGGCTTGGCAGAAGGTTAACAACAGAAATGATAATTAGCTGTAGAGATCGAAAGTTGTGCAGAGACATGATCACCTACGCCAGAAGGTATGGCACTTGGTGATGATGATGAATGCTCTTAGCCTTTCAATCTGTGAAAATTACAGAATTGACAAAGAACAGAATCAACACAAAAAGCAAGATTGAACGTGAAAAGGGAGAGCAATGGAAATTAACACATTATCTGTTTTAAAGTGTAATTACTTCCCTTGCGTACGTTCAAGTATTGATATTGATCACGTCAGCATTCGAAATTGTATCGACAAGTCAATGAAACCAATCTTTCGTTTTTTTTTTTTTATTTTGCACTTAAACAAACAAATCGAAGCCTTTGAAATGTAGATCTATAAAAGAATAGGGTGGAAAGAAAAGAAAACAAACAATGACGTCTTAAAACAACTAAAAATGAAAAGAGAACTACTAAACATAATTCAAACAAGACATGATTTTTTGGGGGCATGTTAGGCACAGCAGCCTACAAAAAGTAATCTGGAAGGGAAAATACAAGGTAAAAGAGGCACAGGTAGACCAAGACTAACACGGACGAGTTATCAAAAGATGGACAAGTCAGCCTATGACAACCCGCATCATCAAAGAAAGAGACAGAATGGAAGGGCAAACACCATGGTAGCCAACCTTCGACTTTTTTTTTTTTTTTGCATTCGCCAGCTTTCACTTCTAGAAAAGTCCCTAGAGACTAGGTACTGCATTTTACGTGTTATTCCGTTTTTCCGCACAGAGGTCCCTCACCCCACAGGCAGACAACTCCGCCTTCGGAGGTGTTTATTTGCATATAAAAGGTAAAGTTGAGAATTTCTCACTCGCTACCGAAACCCATCATTTCCTCAATAGCTCTACCAATAGGTCAGTGAGCACTCTCACCTCCAGGGTACACCAACACATCTACCAGCTATCCTGTGTGGACTCACAGGTACTGTACACCAATAGTCACGAATAACAACCATTTTCTGTAGGCACCATTAGCCAAATGACAGCGATCAGCAGAGAGGCATGTCAGGCAGGCATGACACACAGACAAAGGCATACTCCTATTCAAATTTTGTTGAATTATCTTCACTGGTGTTGTAATTAGTAAGTCTTGTAATTAGTCTTTGCACTTATTATTGCACTAGTAATTATTGCACTTTTCTCATTATCCAAGATATACTATTTACTTTTCTGTAGCACTTTGTTTCAAATGAATACATTTTCTTCTTTGCTGGTTGAGATTGTCCATGAATCACAATATTATGCTGCTATGGGTGTAAGATACATGCTCTCAGCAGTTCATATTTGACTGACTAGTTGATTTTGTGTCACATGTTTTTCATGCTGTTTAGTCTTCGTGTTTCTATTGCTAATCTTCTATTGGCAGTCTCCATTGTTAGTAATCACAGATCCAAGATATTAATAATCTGTTACAATTTCAAATTCTTCACTGTCGAGGATAATTGAGTGCTGTGAAGTAGTCTCAGTGGCTAGACCATCATCCCCCAAACAAAGAGAAAACAACTGACAAACATTCTGACACACATAAACAGAAGCCTCAGTGGCTAGACCATCATCCTCTCAAAGCAAAGAGTAAACAACTGACAAACATTCTGACACACATAAACAAAAGCCTCAGTGGCTAAACCACCATCCCCAAACAAAGAGAAAACAACTGACAAACATTCTGACACACATAAACAGAAGCCTCAGTGGCTAGACCACTATTCTCTCAAAACAAAGAGAAAACAACTGACAAACATTCTGAGACACATAATCAGAAGCCTCAGTGGCTAAACCACCATCCCCCAAACAAAGAGAAAACAACTGACAAACATTCTGACACACATAAACAGAAGCCTCAGTGGCTAGACCACCATCCCCCAAACAAAGAGAAAACAACTGACAAACATTCTGACACACATAAACAGAAGCCTCAGTGGCTAAGCCACCATCCCCCAAACAAAGAGAAAACAACTGACAAACATTCTGACACACATAATCAGAAGCCTCAGTGGTTGAGTGCACCTGCTGTTGATCACACGTTTCTGGATTCAATTCACAGAAGTGGCCACATTTTTTTTTTAAATTAACAAGGCTTCAGGCTCACCCAGCCTCTAAAAATAGGTACCTGATTTTTTTTCTGGGAAAGTAAAGCTATCACGGGCGTTATACCGACCACAAAAATCATGTGCTGAAGGTCTGTAAAATTTATGGTCACTAACACCATATTCCTTATACACCACTTAGTGTGACGAGGGTACTTTACTTACTTTTTAAGGACAGTATGACAGGATTCTGTCCACAAAACCCACAAATGTGCATCTGATCATGGAGAAATACAGTCACTAATGCTATTGAAGGTTTTTTGTATACAAATGTAAATACACTCCTCTTCTGTGCCTCAAAGACATTGATGTTAATACAACAAAGCATTTGTAAATGTTTGAGGACAATTCTCAACATCAAATGGTATGACAAGACCAGAAATGACATCTGGAAAAGAACAAAACAATAATCAATCGAGTAACAGATTATGAATAGAAAATGGAGATGGACTGGACACACACTAATTAAACTTGAAGCCATCATGAATCTTAAATAATAAGCATTTCTTTTTTATTTGCTTGCTTGCTTGCGTTTGCCTGATGACTAAAGTATTCTAGAGTATTCGTAGTCTGTAGAATTCCTCTTTGTCAACCGCCCTTAAAACGACGTTAACTGGACGTGTCTGCGTTGTGTTGTGGTTTGCAGTATAACTGTTATATTTGTGCCTTTCGGCCCAACACATCCGACTCCAGCACAACATTTTTGAGTACCGGGTTGTCTTCCCTCTTCGATCCCTGCTCGCTTGGCCAGACTAGACAGGTTAGTCTGTTACTGGAGGCACCATGGAGAGGTGGAGCAGGATCTGGATGGTTTTGGTTCACCAATCAAATAATAAGCATTTCTTTTTTAATAAATGTTTTGGAACATAATTATTGAAATATGTAATTTTTTTAATGAATTTTTAAAATAATTTTTTTCTAATAATTTTGCAAATAAGAAATGTATAAATAATTATTTTTTTTTAATTTGCAACTAAATATAATTACAACTTTTTAAATTTGCAACTAAAAAAAATTACAACTTTTTAAATTTGCAACTAAGAAAAATTACAACTTTTTAAATTTGCAACTAAGAAAAATTACAACTTTTTAAATTTGCAACTTAAAAAAATTACAACTTTTTAAATTTGCAACTAAAAAAAATTACAACTTTTTAAATTTGCAACTAAAAAAAATTACAACTTTTTAAATTTGCAACTAAAAAAAATTACAACTTTTTAAATTTGCAACTAAAAAAAATTACTTTTTAAAATTTCAAAACATATGTACACACATCTCAGAGACTAATGAGAAAATATGAATATACAATTATCTCATATTAATGGAGTAACAAATAAAAATACATATCTGAGACTGATAGGTAATCAAGAGTACACAGAGAGAGAGAGAGAGAGAGAGAGAGAGAGAGAGAGAGAGAGAGAGAGAGAGAGAGAGAGAGAGAGAGAGAGAGAGAGAGAGAGAGAGAGAGAGAGAGAGAGAGAGAGAGAGAGAGAGAGGGAGGGAGTGTGTGTGTGTGTTTTTAAAAAAAAAAGATTACAACTGGCAAACAGTAAAATCAGTAATAGTTTTCACACACGAGCATGTAAACACACACACACAATATAAACACACAGACAGATTCAGATAAACGTTATTGCCGGACCTGGCCACTACAATCACTAAAATACTGATACCAGATGGCGGTTTATTCAGTGGTCGTCAAACTGTGCTCCGCGGAGCCCAGGTGCTCCATGAACATTATCATCATCATCAAGTGCTATGCCTGGCGTAGGTGATGTTTCTCCACAAACTCTACCCACAGTACAACTCATCAACTTCGCCACTGTTGTACCACAATGTTAACCTCTCTAATATTATTTCTCTATGTCGTCCGAGATCTCTCTTTCCCTCTTTTCATTGGAGCTTTGTAAAACAGGAATACCCTTCAGGAATAAATATTCCTTTAGTGACTACCAACTTATGTGAGACTGGGTTTTCAGTATTGGCATTTCAGCCAATCAAAACCAAATACAGTTCACATTTGGATTGTGAGAAAGAAATTAGAATAGCATTGTCCAAACTTGTGTCCAGATTTGAAGACCTAATGAGGATGAAACAAGTTCATTCTTCCCATTGTTCTTTTCTTCTTCTTCTACCTTTTTAGCTCCCAGTGGAGCATAGGTCTTCAACAAACACTTTCCATGTCGTTCTGTTTTTTGCCATTCTTTTAAGATCATTCCATGTCTTCCCCATCATCTTCATCTCTGCTTCTATCTGTCTTCTCCAAGAATTCCTTGGTCTTCCTCTTTGTCTTTTCCCCTGGGGATTCCAAAAAGGCCTGTTGTGTAATACTCTCAGTTGGCTTCCGCAGTGTGTGTCCTATCCAGCATCATCATCTTCGCTGTATCTCTTTATCCACTGGTATTTGACTGGTACATTTCCATAATTCTATGTTAGTGATTTTGTCCAGCCATTTCCATCCTTTTATCCTGCGTAAGCATCCATTAATGAAAGTCTGTATCTTCGTGATTGTCAATTTTGTTGTTCTCCATGTTTCACATCCATATAATAGGACTGACTTAACATTGTTACAGGATACAAATACAGTCGAACCTGGTCTTAGGACCACCTGTTTAAAGCGTTTCCCTGGTTATAGGACCGGGTCTACAATTTCCCCGAGTTTTTTACTATATGCTAACACTGATTACGGCGCTCACCGTATGACGCGACCAGAGACCAGGCTAATTAACCGCCGCCAATGTTATTTATCCCGTTTACGACACGCGGGTAAGTCCTTCTCCGTCTCGCTGGGAGCCATAAACGATCGACACAGGTGTCTACAGGTGTGGAAGTTTTCCTGTATTTAGTGAGTCCCAGATTACAGTGGGACGTGTTACGTTTATCAGTCAATACTGGTGTGAGAAACACGGCAGACACAGATCTATGATTCGTGAAGTGACATCACTTCGCGGTTCCGTCTAGACCAGAGTAGACCATTGCGTGGCCCGTATAAATTACAGGAATTAACTAAAGAATTAGTCATTGCCCGCTTAGAGTGTATTCACGTACATGTACAGTATCTCAGTGAATTATTTTTGTGGATTTTAAAAGTGTTACACACAATATAGGAAATGGCCAGTGTCAAAAGTGTAAAACCAAAAGCATTAACGCTGGAAGAACGAATATCAGTGATTCGACAAAATATTTTTGTGTGTTTAACTATCGTGTTTTATGAAAAGTGTCCAACCAGTGGCTATTGTAGACCGACATGTGCACTATGTTCTACTCATGGATTATGCTGATTTGCAGGTTAGTTTTCATAGTGCTTAGGATAAAATTTTTTTTATTGTTCTATTTATTATGTGAAACCTGTGAGGCAGGACCACCTGTCCTATGGGACCAGTTTTTGAAAGTCCCGTGAATGGTCGCCTTAGACAGGTTCAACTGTATCACAATGTCAGTTGGTTCAGTTATTTTTTGTATTTCAATGACAAAAATGGAGCCGATCTGTTTAATTTATACCCAAAACATGAGTTTATTTATCTGCACAATCAACATAACATGTTAAAAATGCTGTTAAAATACTTTTACAATGTTTTTTCTTTACATTATTGATATAAAGTTTATATGCCAGTCCTGGACCCTAGATGCAAGAACAATAAGAAAAATAATCTCTACTGAGATTAAATGTGTCAGACAAATGACAGGAAACAGTCTGAGAGATAAGATCAGAAATGAAGAACTGAGAAAAAAGCTAGGAATAGCCCCCGCCATAGAATATATAGAGACACAACAGATAAAATGGTTTGGCCAGGTGACAAGGCAGAAAGATCAAAACATAACACAACGAGCCTTCAGCAAACGTTGTGAGAACACCAGACCCAAGGGTCGACCACGAAAAAGATGGATCTATGGAATATTAGAAGCACTAGGAAACATAACAGCAGCAGAGGCGAACGAAGAGCAAAAGACCACAAATTATATCTCCCCTCGACGCTGAAAGGCAGATGAGGAAGGAAAGAAGAAGATATAAAGTGCTGCCATTGTGATGTGTGGTTAAGAGTTAGGGCTCCGTTGACCAAGGTTTGACAACTGCTGGTTTATGTTTATCAACAATTACAAATCTACAGATCTCAATCACACACCGAGCTCATTTGTTCAACTTGCATCACTCCTTGATAACATCAACACTACACATATTAATCTGTTCTTGTGTGGTTGAATCACTTTCCTTTCTCTCATGATCCCATAACGTGGTTACCATCTTCCTTCACATATCCCTGACCTGCTGCCATAGACTGCAGTACCAGAAACATAAACAGCAAGTTCCGTGTTCTATTAATGTCTCTCCTCCACTTTCTGCAATAAACACATAAACCAGTGGCAGTGTGAATTGTACTCGTGATTGGAAATTAAAAAATACCCCCATGGTCGACCCAGCTGTTGGCAGAAATGGATACCAGGGTATTACCCTGGGAAGGTAAAGAATGCCGCCTCGCATAGTGAGTTTTGATGCTTGAAGCGACACTATACAGAAATCTCCTAACACTTCTGGATAGGTGGCCGAGCACATATGGGTGGAAACTCGCGTGCTAAGATGCCAGTTCAAGTCTCGTACTTTACCTTTACCCATAAACCAAGCTTAACGTATGATCTACATAAGAAAACAAACACAGATACATGTCATGTCTGTATGTTGTTAGTGCCCATTTTTTTTACAGGACAATCAACACATTTAAGGATGATGGATCACTATCTACTTTCCGCAAACAACCAACACCCATTTTCAAAGGCTTCTTCTTCTTCTCTCCTTTCAGCTCCCTGTGGAGCATAGGTCTTCAACAAACTCTCAAAATACTCTCAGCTGACTTCCACAGTGTGTGTCTTATCCAGCGCCATCGTCTTCGCTGCATCTCTTTATCCCCCTGGTATTTGACTGGTCACTTCTTCTACCTTTCAGCTCCCTGTGGAGCATAGGTCTTCAACAAACACTTTCCAAGCTCTGTTTCTTGCCATTCTTTTAAGATCATTCCATGTCTTCCACATCACTGCCATCTCTGCTTCTGTCTGTCTGCTCCAAGAATTTCTTGGTCTTCCTGTTTGTCTTTTCCCATGGGGATTCCAAAAAAGGCCTGTTGTGTAATACTTTCAGTTGGCGTCTGGAGTGTGTGACCTATCCAGTGCCATCGTCTTCGCTGTATCTCTTTATCCACTTCGTATTTGACTGGTATATTTCCATAATTCTATGTTAGTTATTTTGTCCTGCCATTTCCATCCTTTTATTCTGCGTAAGCATCCATTAATGAAAGTCTGTATCTTCATGATTGTCATTTTTGTTGTTCTCCATGTTTCACAGCCATTTTCAAAGGCTATGAACAGGAAAAAAAATTGAGGAAGGAGGGGTGTGTCCCTCCTGGCCTTAAAAGTATTAGGAAATGTGTTAATGCCTTTATCTTTTAAAAATCAACGGCATATTTCTAAAAATAGATGATGTGGTTGTTGCCACAGTAGGCTGGCCTACTTTCCCAGAAAAATCAAGTACCCATTTAAAGCTTGTAGTTATCTGACCTTGACATCAAACTTGATTTCTTGTCCGTAGAGGTCCAGTTAGTTAATACTGACCTACTGTGGCTCCTTTTGCACTGACTGTGTGAAATATGCATCTGTTTCATCAACAGGTTTTCTCGCAATAGTGAGTCTCGAAGTTCACCATTATGCTTGCTTGCATAACTTCATTGCATCTATTATTTCCCTTTAGAATTTCTTTTTTTAATCGTGACCATGGAGTGACCTGTCAATGTATCAACCATCAGTGATTGCTTGCGTTCGTCTGATAACTAAAGGAGTACACCTCTTTCATCCGCCCTTAAAAGGACGTGGGCATGTCTGAGTCGTGATGTGGTTTGCAGTATAACTGTGATATTTACGCCTTTCGGCCCAACACATCCGACTTCAGTATGATATTTTTGGGTACCGGATGTCTTCCCTGGGAGCAGCAATAGCTCAGTGGTTAGTGAGCTGGACTACAAAGGACAAGAGGTCAGGTTTGATCATAATAGACGGGTTCCAAGTTCAACCAGTCCTTTAATGGGTACCGGATTTTTTTCTGGGAAAGTAAAGCGGCACGGGCATAATACCGACCACCATACCCCAAAAATTATGTGCTGGAGGTCTGTAAAAATTATGGTCACTAACACCATATTCCCTATATGCCACTTGGCGTGACAGGGCTCTTTACTTTTTTTTTTACTATTTTCTTCCCTCTTCGATCCCTATTCGTTTGGCCAGACTAGACACGTTAGTCTGTTACTGGAGGCACCACGGAGAGGTGGACCAGGGTCTGGATGGTTCTGGTTCACCGATCCTGGTGCTAGTCATCAGCTGTGGGTCGCTGACAACTTCCAGCTCTGCTTGCTGTGAGGTGGGCCTTCGCTTCCGTCCACCATTATGATCCTAAATTTAAAGTTCCCTGCATGAAATGGCCCGCCAATACTTGTCAAGCTGAGATCACATAAAATTGCAGGGTAAAATATGCTAATTGTTTTTTAGGACGCCAAAGGTGTCTTGCTTTAAGATTACCTACATTCAAGTGAAAAACACTATGAGTCATATGTGATGTCTAGCAGCACTGGAAAGATGAAAATCAAGATCAAGGTTACATAGTTTAGTCAACAGATCACCCTGATTGTACACTAGACATTTCCATAAGTTATTGAGTTATTTGAGGATCATTATCATTGCACTCCAAACATGTTCATAGGTTCTTAAGGGGCCTTGGTAGCCTAGTTGGGAAAGCCACCTGACTGGGCAACCGACGTATGGACAACCTGTGTTCGATTCCCGCTGGAAGTAGTGTGAGTTGAACTCGTAGTTGGAAAAAATTACCCCTGCGTCGACCAAGTCGCTGGCAGAAATGGGTACCAGGGTAGTCCCTGCTCAGATTATGTCTGAATTCTGTCCATTTGTTTTGCTTAGCTTCTTTGATAAAAATTTTAATTTGTTTTTTCCGAACTAAGGCATATTTTTCATTATTCTTCTTGGTTCTTATTCTCCCTCCAATTTTTAAACAGTTTCCTCTTTTTTTTTATTTACTTCTCTGATATCTTCATCCCACCATCGGTTGGTATTTTCTCCATCTTTTTTCGGGTGAATGCAAACTAACAAATGAACCAAGCATGCATAAACATACAAACACATCATCAGCTAGTAGAACTTACCTGGTCTTGCTGTGCTATTATTAATCAATGCTGACCTCATCTCCTACAAGAAAAGAAAATGAAAACAAGTGTCAGATGAAATGGTTCACACAAGGAATCAAAGAAAACTGTCAAAAATGTGTGTTCATAATGAAATAAAATCATTGACAATACATAATTACAAAGAATAATGGACAATACACAATCAAAGAGAATCATGAACAATGCACAATCAAAGAGAATCATGAACAATGCACAAGCAAAGAGAATCATGGACAATACACAATCAAAGAGAATCATGGACAATACACAATCAAAGAGAATCATGGACAATGCACAAGCAAAGAGAATCATGGACAATACACAATCAAAGAGAATCATGGACAATGCATAATCAAAGAGAATCATGGACAATACACAATCAAAGAGAATCATGGACAATGCATAATCAAAGAGAATCATGGACAATACACAATCAAAGAGAATCATGGACAATGCACAAGCAAAGAGAATCATGGACAATACACAATCAAAGAGAATCATGAACAATGCACAAGCAAAGAGAATCATGGACAATACACAAGCAAAGAGAATCATGGACAATACACAATCAAAGAGAATCATGGACAATGCACAAGCAAAGAGAATCATGGACAATACACAATCAAAGAGAATCATGGACAATGCACAAGCAAAGAGAATCATGGACAATACACAATCAAAGAGAATCATGGACAATGCATAATCAAAGAGAATCATGGACAATACACAATCAAAAAGAATCATGGACAATATATAATCAAAGATAATCATGGACAATACATAATCAAAGATTATCATGGACAAATAATAATCAAAACGTTCTCCTTGGTCTCCCTTGTTTTCTTTACCCATCGGGTGTTCACATGAGGGGCTGACAAGGGAGATGAAGTGTTGGTGTACTGTAATCACAATCTCATAATCTTCTACGGCAACAGATTATTCTAGTGCTTCAAAGATAAAAGACACTTATCTTAAACAACATAAAGGCAGTCACCTGCTCATTGCATGCTAGATTCCAAATACCTCCTGTCTTTTGTTTACTGTTTCATTAACTATTGTGTATTCACCATTTCATAATGAATTAATTTTTTTAATGTTTCTACAACTTCCTCTCCAATGTGTCGAAGGAATAGAAAGAGGTTGAATAATGTTATTTTCAACTAATTTTATTTGTCTCACAACGGCTGACAATAATACCAAAATTAGCTCACACTATTATAGATTGCTTTCATATGCACCATATATATATCTATCTAGCTATCTATTGTCCTTTCGAGCCGAAGACAGCACATAGGGCAGAACCACAATCTCAAAAACAGAAACCTTGCATGCCAAAATGGCACATATTGCAGAGATCACTGCCTCTAAAATCTATGGCTCTGTTTCCATAACAATACGTTTTACAATGACAGCTTGTCAAGCCATCGATCAACCTCCTTAGTCGCCTCTTACGACATGCTTGAAAGGTCACAGTGTCACTACTCTTTACTCATAATGAGACCCTAGTAACGCACAGGAAATACACACATACTATATATATATCTATCTATTGTCCTTTCGAGCCGAAGACATCACATAGAGCAGAACTACAATCTCAAAAACAGAAACCTTGCGTGCCAAACTGGCACATATTGCAGAGATCACTGCTTCTGAAATCTATGGCTCTGTTTCCATAACAATACTTTTTACAATGACAGCTTGTCAAACCATCGATCAACCTCCTTAGTTGCCTCTTATGACATGCCTGGAAGGTCACAGTGTCACTATTCTTTACTTCCCACATAATGAGGCCCTGGTAACACACGGGAGATATATATATACACACAAATATATACCTACTCAAATAATAAGCAAGATAGTGTTCCCATATCAGTAATATCAAATGGGATTTGTCTGATAAAGGTGAAAGACAAATGGGAAACTTAAATGCTAAAATTTAATGCATGCAACAGTCTCAACAGGGTATTTCACAATTCAGATGGGATATAATGTGTTCCGTTAGTACTGAAAGGGTTAATTAAAAAATGAATGCTACACTTACCTTGTATAAATCTTTAAACCTAAAGTCTTTCTCTATAAACAAAGTAAGAAAACAAAGGGCTCAAGATACAGTGACAGATCTAGAAACAATAATCTTGCTTTATGTTCAAAGAACTGAAGATTGAGTTATTTGTGGGTCATCATCATTGCACTCTGAACATGTCCATAGTTGCTCAGATCCCCTCAAGTCTCGCAGTGTCCAGCGACTGATGACTCCAGTTCTGTGTTGGTTGGTAAGTCTTCTTATACGTCCACTACATTTTCAGTTTCTCATTGTGCCCATCTTAACTCCCATCTCTGTCATCCGAAGGAGTGACGTGGATTTGTGGTTGCCGAAGTCCTGTGCCACATCTCGGAGAGCACTGATGATGTCCACCCGATCTATCGCTTGTCTGTCTTCAACGCTAGCCAGTCTGTCCGCTCTTTCATTTCCCCATACTCCCATATGTCTTGGGACATAGACAAAGGTGACCATATGTATTTTTGACTTCTGCAATGACTCCACCCATTGCCTGTGTACAGAGCCCACCTCCACTTTTTTTTTTATCATGCTCATCAAATCACTTAGTATACAGGCAAGTGTGTAGTCTTGTGACTCTAACAAAATGAATGCCCTGGTTACTGCCACCACCTCCATCGTCATGCTACTCGTGGTCATAATGTATGCACCACTGTCTTCTTTGACTATTCTGCCTGCCGAGCCTGCTGTAAAAGCCCATGCACTCCTTTGATGTCATATTACAGATCCGTCTGTATAGATGACGGCATCTTTCTCATCGGTATTATCCCAGATGAGACTGTTGACCTCCACATTGACCACAACTGAGATCTGGTCCCTACATTTGCTGTCAAGTGTGACAATACACGAGAATCTGCCCCTGGATGACATAGCCACCGGTATAAACTCCTCGCCAGCGTGGATATTGGTAGGTCCACAGACGTGTTTGGTGACATTTTCTGCTTGCCCCACCCATGATTTGCCTCTTTTTAGCCTGACACCTTTCCCTGTGTTGAGCTCATGGTGCAATGGAGCTCTTTATCTGCACTTATTTTCAGGTATGCTCGGGCCCTCCAGATCTTGATTCTGTCATCCATGGTTGGAAAGTCAAGAAGATACCTCATTGTTACACTGGGAGTGTCCCTCGTACATCCCAAGATAATGCAATAGTTTCATTCTCTATTATCTCCTGCCTGTCAATTTGCAGCGTACTGAAAGTAAGAATTGCCAGGGCATACTCGATTGGTGTGAGGAATAGTCCCTGGAACAGAAGGGTAAGTAGCTTCTGCTCAATGTTGGCACGTGCCATGAACTTTCCAGGCAGCTAATCCTTTGTTGGATTTTGTTATCACATGGTCGACGTGATCCTGAAAACACAGGCTGTGATCAAACTTAACTTTGAGATATGTCATCACCCTGTCCCTGGTCACCTCATTAGTCCCCATTCGTGCCACCAGTCTTTCCGTTTAACGATATGATTGTTAAGGGAGAACCATACAACTGATGATTTATTAGGATTAACCAAGGCACCTGAAACCCCACACCAGGGAGAAATGCAATCGAGTTCGTCTTGCATTGTGGAGGTGATTCCCCGTCTGTCTCTTCCCTGTCTATATACCAGAATACCATCAGCAAAAGTCATACTTCTTCCCCTCCCATCCAGCTGTTGTTCCGTGATCGTTATTGTGTACACATTAAATAGAACTGGTGACAATGGTGAGCCTTGTGGCAGCCCTGGACAAATGGATGTTGGCTCAGATGACCAACTTCCACATCTGAGTATGACCATCCTCTGAAACAGTGCAGCAGCGATCCATATAATGGGAAATGGGTGCACCGCCAGTTTGAGGAGCATGTGCATGAGATTTTCAAATGGTACTCTGTTGTATGCATCCTCCAGATCTATAGCAGCAGCACATGTCTCCTCTTGTCTGTGGAAGCCTTCAAAGACATCCTAGGCGAAGACTGCAGCATCCAGCCATGTCTCTTTGCTACATCTATAACCTTCGAGTGTGGATGGGATGTGCATATCTGTTCAAAGTGACAGGTGAGTACATGGGCAACTGTGTTGCCTCTGTTGGATAGCTGTGTAGCCACTCCTTCTTAATCTGGCCACTCTGAATGCTGGCTTTAAACTCTTAGCTCAGTTTTGTCAAGTCATCGTCAGCTAAATCGCCTATGTCATCGTACCAACCACCATCTGGACCAGGAGCAGTATTGTGTGACCTTTTACATGTGGTACGAATGGTATCGGTTGTGATTGTGAGATCTTCTCCCAGCACTACATCCTCACACAATTCTGAGAGTGACCCCCGTATCCTCATTCTTACAGCCTCATTTCTTTGCTCAATATACAGCGGGCAAGCAGGGCCTTTCCTTTGCTCTCATCAGATTTGTGCCATATCTGGCCTGTGCTCTGGAAGTCTGGTATGATACAAAGACCGAACTGAACCAAGATAAGGAAAACAAATAAAATGTTTGGTAACAGCTTTACAGTAGAAAAAAACAACATAAAATATGAACTGACATTATGTCCCAAAAACAACCTTCAGGAATAGGGACAAAACATCATCATCATCATCTAGTACCGGGCCTGCTTACGTAGGTGATCATGTCTCTCCACAACTTTTAATCTCAACAGTTATTTATCATTTCTGTTGTTGACCTTCTGCCAAGCTATTCTCTTAAGCTGTCTGCTATTTTTTCTCTTTGCTTCCCTCTATCTCGTCGTCACTTAATTTTCCAAGTTGTTACAATATATTCCAGATTCTCTCTTTTCATTACGTGGCCAAAAAATGATGATTGTTTCTTCCTAATTGGAAATTAGCTCTCTTTTTGCTTTGGCCTCTTTTAGAACGTCTTCATTACTCTTCTTAGCCATCCATGGTATTCTCAACATTCTTCTGTAAAACCACATTTCTACAGACTCCAGTCTGTTTTCCTATTGTCCAGGATTCACATCCATATGTTAAGACTGGCTCTACATAACATTTAAGAACTCTTTTTCTTGTTTCTATTATCAAAAATGGACTAAACATAAAAACGCATAAACATTCACTAAAATCTAAAACAAAACTAAATTACCACACAAAAGTTGCAATTTACCTATTATGTTGTTGTATATTCTCACGTAGCAATATGTGATAGTACAGATAATAGAAAATGACAGAATCCCCACAAACAAAGTAATAGCAAGTATCACCACGACAATATTTTCAGCATCAAAATCAAATTCATCGTCGGCTGCTGTGAAAATAGCCAAAAGTGAAATACCATAGTTACAAGATGAATGTACGAGTCCTGAATGAATTGATAACAAATGGCTTGGTATCTCAAAATAACATTATGTATTTTAAGCAGCATTTGTGTCTCTTTTATTTTAACATTTCAATTTCTCTTCTCTTTTGTGACTTCCTCTTGTACCCATTCGGATGTCGAGAGAGATACAAAGTTCTGGCTCAAGCCTTTTATGCGACTTCAATCATTGTTAATTGTTGTTGTTGTAGCGTTTCATTGATGTTGTCTTTCCATCTTCTCTGGGTCTGCCTCTTGCTCTTCTCCTCTTTTAATATGTTTTGTATGGTAAGGAATCACACGACATTCTTTCTAGATTGGCGAACCAGTTTATTTGTTGTTTCTGTATGTAGCTTAGGATTGGTTCAATGCCGATTCTTTCTCTTATCATATTTCTGATTCTGTTTTTTTCTGGTCACTACAAGCACTTTTCTCTGACATCTCATCTCTGTGGCTTTCTTTTATGTTTAGTCATAAGTGACCATGTTTGGCATTCTATCTATTGACCTTTCGAGCCGTAACCGGCCCATAGGGCGTAGACCAAGATACACCTTCTCCTATATGAATTTTTGTTCTAGCAGTTTTCTTTTAAAGATATTTTATCAAATCTCGCCATCTGTCTCTGTTCTGTGCAAGCAGTTCTATCTCATTGAGGGAGCCGATTCCTGCTGCTCTTGCCTCTCTCATCAATGTTCTTCTCAGTGTCTCCCTGGGTCTTCCTCTTTTTCTTTTACCTGTTGTTTCCCATATGAGGGCTTGCTTTGCTATTCGATTATTATCTCTTCTCATCACATGTCCAACGTATGACCATCGTCTTTTCTTTATTACTGAAGATATTAGTGGTTGATTGGCGATTGGCGAATGTTTGGCATTGCTAGCACAATATGGGAATGAATATATTCTGTATCAGATATTTCTTTGTGGTAATATATATAGCTTTGTGTTGAAGTATAGAAGAAAGCTATCTCAATATTTGATTTGCTTTGTTGTATCATATATCTATTTCTTTATTGATTTTACCAAATTCAGAGACTGTTGTTCCAGGATATTTAAAGTTTGTTACTTGTTTTATAACTTAGTGTTTTACAGCTGTGTTTAATGTCTTTTTTGGCTATACTACTGATGTAAATTCTGTTTTTTCTTTTAAGTGCTTATTTTCATGTTATTCATTTTATATTCTTTATTGAAGGACAGCAGATGTTGAAATTTGGTTTCTTTCAATATCTGCACATAACATACTTCAGAAACCATTATGATGTGTGAAATTCAATGAGCAGACCTAAGATAGTTAGAAATAACAACATTAATTAACAGTTGCTGTCACATACCAGCTTTCACCATTGCTAAGGGGGGAGCTTAAGTGCCTGCGACCTGCGGGTCGCAATAGCAGGGCCGGCACACCATCAGCTGGCCAAGACATAGCAGATTTACCTCGTCGTGATCTCCCCTGGTAACATTCTGCGTCAAAACAGACTGGCTAACAGAAGCTAGGATCGACGTGTTCCCTGTAGTGGTAGCTGTTACTGATTGAGGACCCAGTATTGCAGTACCTCTGGGCTGGACTAAGTAGTTTACCAGCGTAGCCTGGACAAAACGACCTCCAACCTCCAATAAGAGCCGGGAATGTCAAGAAAGCCATTACGACCCGCCACATCTTATGAGTCAAAGGGCAAACAAGCTCGTATCAACTTGTGGTAATCCATCAACAACAACAACAACAACCATTGCTAAGACATCCAAACATTTCTATGCCAGCTAAACAACAAATAATAAATAGCATTTTCATACCAACTTTGTGCTATGAAAGTCAAACATGGACCCTTTCTAAATCACATTTAAGAAAGATCAATACATGTGAGATGTGATGCTTGAGAAAAGTAACAAACAACACAAGAAGAGATAGAATACCAAATGAAACCATAAGAAAAATGGTAGGAACAAAACCCTGCCAAGAATATATAGAACAACTACAACTTAAATGGTTTGGCCACCTGGTCAGAATGAATCCTCACCAATTACCATCAAGGGCATTCTTCCCGAGAATGCATGGAAAAAAACCAAAAGGAAGACCCAGAAGAAGATGGATAGATGCAGTGATAGAGACAGGTAACAACAAAGGAAAATCACTAATTCAGACAGTTTGAGCAGCTCAAGAACGACAACTGATATAACCACGACACTTTTAGGTATCAGTGAGAAAGAGAAAGAGAAAAAGAAGAAAAAAAAGAAGAATTAACAGTTCAAATGTTTATAAATTGCAACATTACTTAATATATTTAAAGTCGTACAAAATTACATAATAATTTAATTAATCAGAAAATTTTGCAAAGTATAAAGATACATAATAAGAGAAATGACAAATGATCAACTATAATCAAGACAAGAAGGTGGTCATATATTGGCCATGTGATGAGAAGAGACAACAAGAGAATCTCATACCAGGTCTCTAAATGGGAACCAGAGGGTAAAAGAAAAAGAGGCAGACCAAGAGAAACATTGAAAAAGAACACTGAGGCAAAAAGCAACAACAGCCAGCATCAACTCCCTTGCCAAGGTTGAAAAGCTCACCCAGAACAGAGATGTCTGTTGAGATACAATGTGTAGCAACTGTTGATGGCCCATCATATTTTAACATTTCTGTTTTATCATGTGACCAGCCATTTTATCTGTTGTTCCATTCTGTTTTCAAAATGTGGATATTATTCCCAGCTTTTTTCTTAGCTCTTAATTTCTAATCCTGTTCTAATGCTGTTCATGACCGTTGTTGGATTTGCTTGACGCAAGTTATTTACATGTTACTCATTAATGTGAAATGCTTCGTCAGCCGCAGTTTTATCTCTTTAGGGAATCTGCACCATGTTTTGTTCGTCATAGGCTGCATTCACTAGAATAATCAGAAATCTAAAGGGTGCGTCATTGCTGTGTGTGCGACATTGTTGTGTGTGCTACGTCATCGCAATGGCTCATCATAAATCCCTAGACCGGCCGTACGCTAATCTTACTGTTGTTTGATGTGCGATGGGGACAATCTGACGACTGTGTGTTTATATGTTCGGAATTGGAGTCAACAACGATGGCCTAATATCATGAAGCGCTATACATTTTTAAAAAATATAAATATCATCATTTTCAGGAGGGACGTGAACTTCCGGTATATGGTGGATAGGCGGCAGGAACCATTGAAAGCTATGCATGAAAAGTGTTCCTTGTTGCAGTTTCCTCATATTCCAAGTCGATGGGGGACTGGTTGGTCTCGAGGCAAGATGCCGGCCTCGGGACAGAGAGGTTGTGGGTTCAAATCTCGGCTCCACCGATTGGGATTTTTATTTATGATTTCTCTCTGCGGCAACCACCCTTGGTCTCAGCAGCGAGGCCCGGCTTGAAATGTCAGTTACTCATTGACAGAAAAAACATGAGTACCTCCGAAGTCGGAGTTATCTGCCTGTGCGGCGAGGGACCCCTGTGCACACGGCTGCCAGGGAAAAATGGATTAACACGCAAAATTCAGTTCCTGGTCTCTAGGGACTTTGTCAGAGGTAAAAGCTGGCGAACACAACAACAACAACAACAACATGTCTAATCCATGATTGAGATCAATAAAATCACATTGGCCCTGGTACAGTAAGTTACGTTTAATCACCTTCCAGGAAGCTGAACACTCTCTTGTTCTCTCTTAAAATATCAATCATCATGATGTGCCATACCGGTTGACTTAGGAGATCATGTTCTTCCACAATTTTCTTTCCACAGTGCATTGTATCAATTCGACTGTTGGCTGTTTTTCCATGCAATGACAACAAGCTGTCTAGTATCTTCTCACTTTGTCGCCCACGATCTCTCTTTCCCTGTATTTTTCCAGTTGTAAACTAGAAAAGATGATGGACATATGATGAGAAGAAATAATAATCAAATAGCTAAGCAAGACCTCAAGTGAGAAACAACAAGGTAGGAGGAAAAGAAGCCGACCCAGAGAAACACTGAGAAGAACATTGATCAGAGAGGCAAAGGAAGTAGGAATCGGCTTCCTCAATGAGATCGAGATGCTTGCACAGAACAGAGACAAATGGTGAGATTTGATAAAAGATTTATCCAAGGATTGACAGTGTTAGAAAGAATAATTTTTGAAACAGGGAAAGGGTATCTGAGTCTATGCCCTATGGGCCCATTACAGCTCGAAAGGTCGATAGATTGATAGAAACTAGTACAGTAAAGTCTCGATTATGCGGTACTCAATAATCCGGAATTCTCAATTTAACGGACTTTTTTTTTTTTAATTATTATAGGGAGAAAGCTTGAATCATGTTTTGTTCAGTTAAATTAAATGCCTTTATCCGGAAATCGAAAACGCTACAACACGGTTTGTGCGCTGCGCTTACTTCTACAGGCTCTATCATTACACAATATTGCGTTTACAATAGTGTATTTACAGTAATATACTTCAAATAGGAGCGAACATATTTTATTCAATCCAGACATTGTGTCTCCAAATATTCCAAGTAAAAGCGACAGACAGTCTATATCTTCACTTTTTCCCCCGACTAAATGTTTTTGTCGGGAAATCTTAGTCGTGCCAAAAACACTTATCTACATGATTTTACAAATTTGCTTAATTTTCTCATAGCCTGCTTTAGATCTAAAGTTGGTCATGAATTTGTCAAAAATATGGCGTTTGACAGTCTGACCGAACATTAGAAGCAGACGTATTGTTTGTGAAAATTGAAGAGCCCATAACTTTGATGATTATAAATCAAAGGTTGAGCAGCCGGCGTGCAGTGACATAGAGATGGTGAGAAGAAAGGGGGAGGGGTTCAAAAATTACCGACTGGAAATTCAAAAAGAGTAAGATACAGAGTTTGACGTTAGTTTGTCTCAGACATTTGTGCAAGCTGAAATTCGTTCCATCAGTATAAATTATACATGATATGCTATAAACGCATGTGTGCATACTTTTTAACGGAATACATTTTTGTGTTAACTAATGGCCTCTGCGAGTGCAAACCACACCTCAATTTCCCGCAAAGGTAAACGCAAGCGAACTGTATTGACACTGAACCAGAAGATTGAAATCGCTAGTAGACTTGAAAAAGGCGTTAATCGCAACGTTTTGATGACTGAATTTGGCATAGCCTCTTCAACATTATATGACATACGAAATCAAAAAGATGAGTTGTTTAAGTTTGCGTCGGAGTCTGAGTCGGAGTCTGAAAGCAGCAACAATATACACCAGAGACGAAGTATGAAACGGCCAAAATTTGAAAAACTCGACGACGTCCTTTATGTGTGGTTTTTAGAAAGAAGAAGAAAAGGAATGCCAATATCAGGACCCATGTTGATAGAGAAAGCTAGTGAATGTCACACGAATTTAAATATTTCTGAGCATTGCAATTTTTCAATCATGTTTTTTCATAAATTTTGAGTTTGGTTTTCTTACTCTCGATTATCCAGAAAAATTCAATTATCCAGAATGGGTTCTTCCCCGAGCATTCCGGATAATCGAGACTTTACTGTATTTCAACTTTTCTTTTCTCAGTTAAACCATCAATATTTTCCTTTAAAACCCTTCTATCTACTTCAGGTATTTATCAGTCTGGCTGATCATCATCTTCTGCTGCTACCTCTTCTTCTTCTTTCATTCCTCATTTGCCTTTCAGAGTCGAGAGGAGATATTATTTGCGATCTTTTGCTCTTCTGTTCATCAACGCTGTTGTTGTTTCCTAGTGCTTCTTATATTTCATCAATCCATATTTTTAGTGATCAGTCCTTGAGTCTGGTGTTCTCACAATGTTTATTGAAGTCTTGTTGTGTTTTGATCTTTCTGCCTTGTTACGTGGCCAAACCATTGTTGTTTCTTTATATATTCTATGGCAGGGGTTATTCCTAACTTTTTGCTCAGTTCTTTGTTTGTCTACTGTCCATGATTTGCTTCCAAAGGTCAGAATTGGTTCTATATAGCACTGAAGAACTCTGTAAATACAGATATTGACTGATTGCCATGAGTTGATACGAGTTTGCTGCTCTTTGACTCATAAGATGTGGTGGGTCGTAACGGCTTTCTTGACATTCCTGGCTTTTACTGGAGATGTTGGAGTTCGTTTGTCCCAGGCTATGCTGGGAAACTACTAGTCCAGCCCAGAGGTACTGCAATACTGAGTCCTCTATATCAGTAACAGCCACCACTACGGGGAACACGGCAATCCTGAATACAGATATAGAAAATATAAATATAGCAAATATCTTGATCCTTCCCGCGGGCTAGAAGTCGCATAGTGTTTGCAGTGTATTTCACCATCCATCTCTATTCTTGGCAAGATGTTTGATCTTATCTAATGTTAAAATAACTTTACTTCATAGCAAATATACATATAGAAAATTTAGATATAGCAAATATAGATATAGCAAATATAGATATAGCAAATATAGATATAGAAAATATAGATGAATGTCAAGATTAGTAGTTTTAAAGCTGTAAAGCAAAAATAGAGATTGTTGGTGAATGTAATAGTTTAGTAGAAAAGTTGTTTTATGTGTAGTAAAGTAAAGTAAAGTGCCCCGTCATGACAAGTGGCGTATAGAGAATACGGTGTTAGTGACCATAAATTTTACAGACCTTTGGCACATGATTTTTGGGGTAATATGGTCAGTATTACGCCCGTGCCGCTTTACTTTCCCAGAAAAAAATCCGGTACCCATTAAAGGCTGGGTGAACCAGAAGCCGTCGTTTGGGATCGAACCCTACCTTTTGTCCTTTGTAGTCCAGTTCACTAACCACTGAGCTATTGCGGCTCCTGTTTTATGTGTCAATGGAGAATATTAGTGAAAGAAAGAATGATGAAAGAACAATGGTTCCCGGGCATCAGAGGCAAACCAAGAAGAAGGTGGTTTTAAGACATCAAGGAGACCTTGAACATAACAACAGAAGATGTGGGGGATCTGGGAGACCATATAATATATAAAGCAACAACAGATAAAATGGTTTGGACACGTGACAAGGCATAAAGATCAAAACACAACACAATGTGCTTTAAATAAACGCTGCGAGAACACCAGACCCAAGGGCCGACCACAAAAAAGATGAATTGACGGAATATTAGAAACACTAATAAACATAACAGCAGCAAAGGCGAACAGCAGAGCAAAAGACTGCAAATTATATCTCCTCTTGACGCTTAAAGGTACATGAGAAAGGAAAGAAGCAAAAGAGATTAACTTACTAATACTAGGCCGAAACACACAGGCGCCAGCTTCTGTGTAGTTTGTTAATCCACAAAAAGAATATGACACTATCATTTTTATAACTTCATTCTTGGGTGTAAATAGGTAGTTGACACAAGGTGTTATGTTTTCAGCAACAGTAATATTATCAATGGCAATTCTGGTGTAACAAGGCATAGTTGTTTTTAGGCAGCACATCGTTAAGTTGTACTCAGTTCCAGCTTTAAAGCTCATGCTGCACATTTCATTCATGGTAAAGGCTAGGTGATAATTCATGTACATCTTCAATGTTGGCTTTTTCATGGCTGTTCAGAGACATGGAGTAGAGCATATTGGTTATCAGAATTCAAATATTCATAAACGTATAACAAGATAAATTTAGTAATTAATCATTTGATGTGAAACAACTGAGGACCTGCAAGAACATATCAACAAGCTAAACAACACTTGTAAACAATACAACATGAAGATCAACATGAACAAAACCGAAGTAATGACAATAGTGAGAAAGAAAGAAAAACTAAACATCATAATAGATAATACGACTGAAGCAAGTAGACAATTTTAAATATCTGGGTAGCACGTTAACACACGACAATAACCAAGAGACAGAGATAGATATAAGGTGTAACAAAACATACAAAGTTATAGGCCAAGTATCAACACTATTGAAAAACAAAGCAATAACTACGGAAGCAAAAAGGGCAATATACAAATCAATTTTTCTACCAACTCTGTGCTATCAGTGCCAGAATTGGACGCTGGACTCTAGAACAATAAGAAAGATAATGACCACCGAAATGAAATGTGTCAGAAGAATGACAGGAAACAGCTTAAGGGACAGAGTAAGAAACACCGACCTGAGGAAGAAACTCGAAATTAAACCAGCCATCGAATATATAAAGAAACAACAGATAAATTGGTTCAGCCACATAACAAGACAAAAGGAACTAACAATGACTAAGAGCCATTAACAAACGCTAAAAAAACGCCAGATTAAGAGGAAGACCGAGAAAGAGATGGATAAAGGGAATACTAGAGTCACTAGGAGGGAGGGATAACACCAGAAGAAGCCAACAGAAGAGCAAAGAATCGCAGATTCTATCTCCCCTCAACGGCAATGGAGTAAGAATAGAAGAAGAAAATGTGAAAAGTAAAGTTGAGTACAATGTCATAATTCACATTAAAAAACAAAAGTACCCCCGTCACGCCAAGTGGCATATAGAGAATATGGTGTTAGTCACCATAAATTTTACACACCTTCAGCACATGATTTTTGGGTAATGTGGTCGTTATTACGCCTGTGCCGCTTTACTTTCCCAGAAAAAAATCCGGTACCCATTAAAGAACCGGAAGCCGTAGGTTGGGATCAAACCCTGCCTCTTGTCCTTTGTAGTCCAGTTCACTAACCACTGAGCTATCGCGGCTCCCCATAATTCACATGTTGGTTAGAAAAGTTCACTCCATTTTTATATTAGTTTGTCTTCTTTTTACTTTCAGTTCTCTTTGGAGGAGAGGTCTCCAAGAAACACTTTCCAAGCCATTCTGTTTCTTGTCATTCTTTTAAAATCATTTCTTGTCTTCCTCATCTTCTTCATCTTTGCTTTCACCTGTCTTCACCAAGTGCATTTTAGCCTTGGGAACAGACAAATAATTGCAGTGCTGCTGTAAAGCTGGTAGCAGAAGCAAGTAGTGGGGTGTAACATACTTCTATGAGGTATGGTGACAGCAAGTAGTGGGGTGTAACATACACTTCTACGAGGTATGGTGACAGCAAGTAGTGGGGTGTAACATACACTTCTACGAGGTATGGTGACAGCAAGTAGTGGGGTGTAACATACACTTCTACAAAGTATGGTGACAGCAAATAGTGGGGTGTAACATACACTTCTACAAGGTATGGTGACAGCAAATAGTTGGGTGTAACATACACTTCTACAAGGTATGGTGACAGCAAATAGTGGGGTGTAACATACACTTCTACAAGGTATGGTGACAGCAAATAGTGGGGTGTAACATACACTTCTACAAGGTATGGTGACAGCAAGTAGTGCGGTGTAACATACACTTCTACAAGGTATGGTGACAGCAAATAGTGGGGTGTAACATACACTTCTACAAGGTATGGTGACAGCAAATAGTGGGGTGTAACATACACTTCTACAAGGTATGGTGACAGCAAATAGTGGGGTGTAACATACACTTCTACAAGTTATGGTGACAGCAAGTAGTGGGGTGTAACATACACTTCTACAAGGTATGGTGACAGCAAATAGTGGGGTGTAACATACACTTCTACAAGGTATGGTGACAGCAAATAGTGGGGTGTAACATACACTTCTACAAGGTATGGTGACAGCAAGTAGTGGGGTGTAACATACACTTCTACAAGGTATGGTGACAGCAAGTAGTGGGGTGTAACATACACTTCTACGAGGTATGGTGACAGCAAGTAGTTGGGTGTAACATACACTTCTACGAGGTATGGTGACAGCAAGTAGTTGGGTGTAACATACACTTCTACGAGGTATGGTGACAGCAAGTAGTGGGGTGTAACATACACTTCTATGAGGTATGGTGACAGCAAGTAGTTGGGTGTAACATACACTTCTACGAGGTATGGAGAGAGCAAGTAGTGGGGTGTAACATACACTTCTACGAGGTATGGAGACAGCAAGTAGTTGGGTGTAACATACACTTCTACAAGGTATGGTGACAGCAAGTAGTTGGGTGTAACATACACTTCTACGAGGTATGGTGACAGCAAGTAGTGGGGTGTAATATACACTTCTATGAGGTATGGTGACAGCAAGTAGTTGGGTGTAACATACACTTCTACGAGGTATGGAGACAGCAAATAGTGGGGTGTAACATACACTTCTACAAGGTATGGTGACAGCAAATAGTGGGGTGTAACATACACTTCTACGAGGTATGGTGACAGCAAATAGTGGGGTGTAACATACACTTCTACGAGGTATGGTGACAGCAAATAGTGGGGTGTAACATACACTTCTATGAGGTATGGTGACAGCAAGTAGTTGGGTGTAACATACACTTCTACGAGGTATGGTGACAGCAAGTAGTTGTGTGTAACATACACTACTATGAGGTATGGTGACAGCAAGTAGTGGGGTGTAACATACACTTCTACAAGGTATGGTGACAGCAAGTAGTGGGGTGTAACATACACTTCTATGAGGTATGGTGACAGCAAGTAGTTGGGTGTAACATACACTTCTACAAGGTATGGTGACAGCAAATAGTGGGGTGTAACATACACTTCTACAAGGTATGGTGACAGCAAGTAGTGGGGTGTAACATACACTTCTACGAGGTATGGTGACAGCAAGTAGTGGGGTGTAACATACACTTCTATGAGGTATGGTGACAGCAAGTAGTTGGGTGTAACATACACTTCTACAAAGTATGGTGACAGCAAATAGTGGGGTGTAACATACACTTCTACGAGGTATGGTGACAGCAAATAGTGGGGTGTAACATACACTTCTACAAAGTATGGTGACAGCAAATAGTGGGGTGTAACATACACTTCTACAAGGTATGGTGACAGCAAGTAGTGGGGTGTAACATATACTTCTATGAGGTATGGTGACAGCAAATAGTGGGGTGTAACATACACTTCTACAAGGTATGGTGACAGCAAGTAGTGGGGTGTAACATATACTTCTATGAGGTATGGTGACAGCAAATAGTGGGGTGTAACATACACTTCTACGAGGTATGGTGACAGCAAGTAGTGGGGTGTAACATATACTTCTATGAGGTATGGTGACAGCAAATAGTGGGGTGTAACATACACTTCTACAAGGTATGGTGACAGCAAGTAGTGGGGTGTAACATACACTTCTACGAGGTATGGTGACAGCAAGTAGTTGGGTGTAACATACACTTCTACAAAGTATGGTGACAGCAAATAGTGGGGTGTAACATACACTTCTACAATGTATGGTGACAGCAAGTAGTGGGGTGTAACATACACTTCTACAAGGTATGGTGACAGCAAATAGTGGGGTGTAACATACACTTCTACAAAGTATGGTGACAGCAAGTAGTGGGGTGTAACATACACTTCTACAAGGTATGGTGACAGCAAGTAGTGGGGTGTAACATACACTTCTACAAGGTATGGTGACAGCAAGTAGTGGGGTGTAACATACACTTCTACAAAGTATGGTGACAGCAAATAGTGGGGTGTAACATACACTTCTACAATGTATGGTGACAGCAAGTAGTGGGGTGTAACATACACTTCTACAAGGTATGGTGACAGCAAGTAGTGGGGTGTAACATACACTTCTACAAGGTATGGTGACAGCAAGTAGTGGGGTGTAACATACACTTCTACAAGGTATGGTGACAGCAAGTAGTGGGGTGTAACATACACTTCTACAATGTATGGTGACAGCAAATAGTCGGGTGTAACATACACTTCTACAAAGTATGGTGACAGCAAGTAGTGGGGTGTAACATACACTTCTACAAGGTATGGTGACAGCAAGTAGTGGGATGTAACATACACTTCTACAAGGTATGGTGACAGCAAGTAGTGGGGTGTAACATACACTTCTATGAGGTATGGTGACAGCAAGTAGTGGGGTGTAACATATACTTCTACAAGGTATGGTGACAGCAAGTAGTGGGGTGTAACATACACTTCTACAAGGTATGGTGACAGCAAATAGTGGGGTGTAACATACACTTCTACAAAGTATGGTGACAGCAAATAGTGGGGTGTAACATACACTTCTACAAGGTATGGTGACAGCAAATAGTGGGGTGTAACATACACTTCTACAAAGTATGGTGACAGCAAATAGTGGGGTGTAACATACACTTCTACAAGGTATGGTGACAGCAAATAGTGGGGTGTAACATACACTTCTACAAAGTATGGTGACAGCAAATAGTGGGGTGTAACATACACTTCTATGAGGTATGGTGACAGCAAGTTGTGGGGTGTAACATACACTTCTACAAGGTATGGTGACAGCAAGTAGTTGGGTGTAACATACACTTCTACAAGGTATGGTGACAGCAAATAGTGGGGTGTAACATACACTTCTACAAGGTATGGTGACAGCAAATAGTGGGGTGTAACATACACTTCTATGAGGTATGGTGACAGCAAGTAGTGGGGTGTAACATACACTTCTACAAGGTATGGTGACAGCTTTACAAAAAAAGAACACAACAAAATACTGACATTTCAACATTGTAGCCTTTCTCTTTGTCTTCTCCTCTGAAGATTCCAAAAAAGGGCTTGTCATGTAATACTCTCAGTTGGCTTCTGCAGTGTGTGTCCTATAGTCTTTGTCATATCTCTTAGTCCACTGGTATTTGACTGGTATTTTTCCATATTTCTAAGTTAGTGATTTTTATCCTACCATTTTCACCCTCATATTCAGTGGAAGCATCCATTAATGAAAGTCTATTTTTGTGATTGTTATTTTTGTTGTTCCCTATGTTTCACAGTCATATAACAGGACAGTATATATAATTTAAGTTGAAATATTGCTCAATTGATTGATTGGTTAGCTAAATTGTTTATTAGTTAGTTCCCCTTCAGGCCAAAGACAGCATATAAGGTAGAAATCATAATTCTCCATGTTTGATGAATGACTGCTGTGTCTGTATATCCTGTTTTGTTCTTAAGCCCACAAAATAGCCATTTCTATTAATTTAATTAATTGTCTCAGGAGTTGAAGGCATGCCTCACAGCAGCAGAGTTGGAAGTTGCTAGCTAGTGACCCACACATAAGCTGATGGCTTATGCCAGGATCGGTGAACCAGAACCATCAAGACCCGGCTCCACCTCTCTGTGGTGCCTCTAGTAACAGACAAACCTATCTAGTCTGGCCAAGCTAGTAGGGATCAAAGCAGGAAGACAACCTGGCCCTCAATAATGTCATGCTGAAGTTGGATGTGTTGGGCGAAAGGTGTAAATATCACAGTTATACTGCGAACCACTACACAACACAGACACGTCCACTTAATGTCCTTTTAAGGGCGGATGACGAAGAGGTGTACTCCTTTAGTCATCGGGCAAACGCAAGCAATTAATTGTCTTTTTTCCATATTAATTAAGAGTACGGGTCACATTAAACACACACACACAAAAAATGTATTAAATACAGGAGAAATGTTATCATATGGAAGGTATGCTGATGTAGAAGTCAAAGGATTTATAATATATGTTATTGAGTTATTAGCGGGTCATCATCATTGCACACCGAACATGTCCATGGGTGCTCAGATCCCCTCCTCAGCAAGTCCCGCAGTGTCCAGCGACTGACGACTCCAGTTCTGCGTTGGTTGATTATTCTTACACGCCCACTAAGTTTCTCGTTTCTGGCTGTGCCCATCTTAACTCCCATCTCTTTCATCCGAAGGAGTGACGTGGACTCATGGTTATCGAAGTCCTGTGTCCTTCCAACTTCCCAGAGGGCATTGATGATGTCCATAATATATGTGATTACAAGGAGTATGAAACGTGAGAAAATCCCCAAGAATTTAACATAATATCCTATCTTCTCTTAATGCTGGAAAACAAGTCAAGGAAAAGTAAATAGGTAAAGTGAACCAACTAGCATGCACTGTAACATTATTTAAATCTTACTAGACTGGCTCAAAATCCAAGTTTTTACTGAGCATTTTACCGAAAAAAACTAGGGCATGAGTGCCTATTTTAGTATAAGTAGTAGTAACTTTTTAACCTCAAACATTAATATGATGTATTTTATACCAAATTTGTAGAATTGAATGCATTTTTTTACAAAACATATTCACAAATATATTTTTACAAGAAAAGTGCACACAAAAAAGTAAAAAACCTGATAAAGTAAAGAATAAAACTGAAAAGCATAAAAACAAAAACAGCACTTGAAATAATATTCACAGGTTTATGCTCGACAGTAACATCATCAATGTTGTTTATTGTAAAATATATTCATTTTTACACAAAATTGTAAAAGCTTCAAATGCTTACGCTTAAAAATGAAAACACAACCCGTGTTCGATTCCTGCTGGGAGCAGTGTGAATTGTACTCGTGGTTGAAAATAAAAATACCCCCACGGTCGACCCAGCCGTTAGCAGAAATGGGTACCAGGGTATTACCCTGGGAAGGTGAGGAATGTCGCCTCACATCTGAGTTTCGATGCTTGAGACGACACTATACAGAAATCTCTGAACATTTCTAGATAGGTGGCCTAGCACATATGGGTGTAAACTCGTGTGCTAAGACGCCGGTTCAAGTCTCGTAGCTTTGACCTTTTTCTATAGCCTCCAGTGATTTACTTGTCTGTAATCCTATTGTCCATGATTCACATCCATATGTTAAGACTGGCTCTATATAACATTTAAGAACACTTTTTTTTTTTTTAGAACCGCTTTTAATAACACCGGCATAAATGAGTTACAAAAGTAAACATCAAGAAAGGACTTTCAAAAACATGGATTGGATGAAATACGAAACAATTTTATTTATACTCCAAAATTAAAGACTTAACTATCAAACAGCTTTAATTAGCTGGGCCATGACTGATGAGTACGCTTTCTCTAGCCATTTTTAGATGCACCAGATAGAAAGAGTTCATCACTGAAAAAGTGGACAGCGTGCACGCAACAATGGTGCACTTTACCATAAATCGTCTATAAAGAAAACTAGCCCGCATGCATTGTACTTTCAGATTAAAAGAGTGGATTGTGGCCCCGAACAATAATGTAAAAAAAAAAATAAGTAAAGAGCCCGTCATGCCAAGTGGCATATAGGGAATATCGTGTTGGTGACCATAATTTTATAGACCTTCGGCACATGATTTTTGGGGTAATGTGGTTGGTATTATGCCTGAGTCGCTTTAATTCCCCAGAAAAAGGAAAAAAAATTCTGGTACCCATATATGGCTAGGTGAACCCGGGTCAAACCGGGTGAATCAGGATCAAACCTGAACTCTTGTAAACAATAATGTATCTTACCATAAATAGGTGGAAGTGTTTTATTGACACTGTATACTCCTGGATTGTTATCACCTGGCCAGTGCACATGTACAACACTTTGGCTATATTTCACGCTGGCAGGACATTTGAATTTAAAGTGAGCCAAGCCTGTAGTGGTATTGAAATGTTCACAGAAGCAGCAAAGTAAAAGCTGCTTGTAACAATAAACTCCTGTCTCTCCTATGTGAATAGTGCAGAGCTGTCAAAGTACAACAATATTAATTTTGATAAACTAGTCATACTTACTGTTCAGAAAAAACATCAACAAATTCATCAAAAATTAGTTTACGCAGGTTTTGAAAAACCACAAGTACAGAAATATCATCATCAAGTACCATGTCTGCTGGCGTAGGTGATCATGTCTCTCCACAACTTTCAATCTCGACTGTTATTTATCATTTCTGTTGTTGACCTTCTGCCAAGCCATTCTCTTAAGCTGTCTGGTATCTATTCTCTTTGCTTCCCTCTATCTCTTCATCCTTTAATTTTCCCTGTTGTTACAATATATTCCAGCTGTTCTCTTCTCATTACATGGCCAAAAAATGATGATTGTTTCTTCCTAATATTGGAAATTAGCTCTCTTTTTGCTTTGGCCTCTTTCAGAACGTTTTCATTAATCTTCTTAGCTGTCCATGGTATTTTCAACATTCTTCTGTAAAACCACATTTCTACAGACTCCGAGTATAGAATAACAATCTAATAATGAAAGAAAGTATAGACAGCACTGGCACAAAGTCATATAAATATAAAAACATTAAGGCAGTATCTAGTGTTTTATTGCCAAGCTAAATTTGACTGACTTGACTTAAGCCTTGCAGCCCCTAATGGGGCAAAGGCCTCACTTAGACAATGGATCTGTTCTGTGCTCATCATCATGTGCCATACCGGTTGGCATTTCATGTCCTTCCACTATCTTCTATCCACTGTGCATCATATCAATTCTGTTGTTGACTGTTTTCCATGCCACGACACCAAGCTATCTACTATTTTCTCTCTTTTTGTCATCCACAATCTCTCTTTCCCTGTATTTTGCCAGTTGTAACCAAGTATTTCAACTTTCATCTTCTCATGCTGTACCCCAAAAATGTTGATTACTCTGTGCTATCTTCTCCAAATAAGCCCACGTCCATCCTGCAACCTTTGCTTCTGTCTCAATCGTTCTTCTCCAGGTCTGTTTGGGCCTTCAAATTTTCTTTGTACCTTGTGGATTTCAATTCACTGACTGTCTTGCAATATTACTTTGTGGTCTTCACAATGTGTGGCTAAACTTCCCAATTTGCATTTTCTTGATTCTTATTAGTAAGTGGGTAGATCTCTGCAAAAGGTTTTCATTTGTAATCTTGTTTGGCCATCTATCATTGAGCAGCTGTCAAAGACATCTATTTATGAAAAATTGGAACCTATTATTGTTAGCTTTTGTTTCACTTTGGGTCTCCGAACTATAGAACAAACCTCACAGAAATGTCTTGACATTCGTGTTGAAGATCCAGATTTTGTTCCACAGAGAAAGTGTACCAGGCCCGCACACAGGGTGGAGAATATAGTGAAGAGTAGTAGGCAGTTCTGGGTTTGTTAATTCTGCTTTTAATGTCTTTGTCAGTTTCGCATTTGAAAAATCACAAGTAGAAAATAATAAGTGACAATAAATTATAGACAGCATGGGTAGAAAGTCACATAAATGCCAATAAGGCACAGGCAGGATATTGTGTAATGTTGTCATGACAACTCTTATGTTACTGGTGTCCATTTACTATTTGGCCTTTTTTTAATTTAGTCAAATCATTTTCTTCTAATAGTTCATTAAATACATCATCTAGTTGCATGTCTTTCGCAGAACATTGTTCTCATCATAGCCCATTGGAAAGAATTTCTGTCTCTGACCAGATCTCCCACATCATCTGCTATCAATTTAAAGGTAACTTTAATTTCTCAAAACCAACTTCCTGGTCTGTCCCTGTCTCATCTTCTTGAAAACAACTTCTTGGTCTGTACCTCACCCATCTTCTTGAAACCAACTTCTTGGTCTGTACCTCACCCATCTTCTTGAAACCAACTTCTTGGTCTATACCTCTCTCATCTTCTTGAAACCAACTTCTTGGTCTGTACCTCACCCATCTTCATGAAACCAACTTCTTGGTCTGTACCTCACCCATCTTCTTGAAACCAACTTCTTGGTCTGTACCTCACCCATCTTCTTGAAACCAACTTCTTGGTCTGTACCTCTCTCATCTTCTTGAAACCAACTACTTGGTCAGTCCCTGTCTCATCTTCTTGAAACCAACTTCTTGGTCTGTCCCTGTCTCACCTTCTTGAAACCAACTTCTTGGTCTGTACCTCTCTCATCTTCTTGAAACCAACTTCTTGGTCAGTCCCTGTCTCATCTTCTTGAAACCAACTTCTTGGTCTGTACCTCTCTCATCTTCTTGAAACTAACTTCTTGGTCTGTATCTCTCTCATCTTCTTGAAACCAACTTCTTGGTCTGTACCTCACCCATCTTCTTGAAACCAACTTCTTGGTCTGTACCTCACCCATCTTCTTGAAATCAACTTCTTGGTCTGTACCTCACCCATCTTCTTGAAACCAACTTCTTGGTCTGTACCTCTCTCATCTTCTTGAAACCAACTTCTTGGTCTGTACCGCACCCATCTTCTTGAAACCAACTTCTTGGTCTGTACCTCACCCATCTTCTTGAAACTAACTTCTTGGTCTGTACCTCTCTCATCTTCTTGAAACCAACTTCTTGGTCTGTACATCACCCATCTTCTTGAAACTAACTTCTTGGTCTGTACCTCACCCATCTTCTTGAAACTAACTTCTTGGTCTGTACCTCACCCATCTTCTTGAAACCAACTTCTTGGTCTGTACCTCACCCATCTTCTTGAAACCAACTTCTTGGGCTGTACCTCACCCATCTTCTTGAAACCAACTTCTTGGTCTGTACCTCACCCATCTTCTTGAAACCAACTTCTTGGTCTGTACCTCACCCATCTTCTTGAAACCAACTTCTTGGTCTGTACCTCACCCATCTTCTTGAAACCAACTTCTTGGTCTGTACCTCTCTCATCTTCTTGAAACCAACTTCTTGGTCAGTCCCTGTCTCATCTTCTTGAAACCAACTTCTTGGTCAGTCCCTGTCTCACCTTCTTGAAACCAACTTCTTGGTCTGTACCTCTCTCATCTTCTTGAAACCAACTTCTTGGTCAGTCCCTGTCTCATCTTCTTGAAACCAACTTCTTGGTCTGTACCTCTCTCATCTTCTTGAAACTAACTTCTTGGTCTGTATCTCTCTCATCTTCTTGAAACCAACTTCTTGGTCTGTACCTCACCCATCTTCTTGAAACCAACTTCTTGGTCTGTACCTCACCCATCTTCTTGAAATCAACTTCTTGGTCTGTACCTCACCCATCTTCTTGAAACCAACTTCTTGGTCTGTACCTCTCTCATCTTCTTGAAACCAACTTCTTGGTCTGTACCGCACCCATCTTCTTGAAACCAACTTCTTGGTCTGTACCTCACCCATCTTCTTGAAACTAACTTCTTGGTCTGTACCTCTCTCATCTTCTTGAAACTAACTTCTTGGTCTGTACCTCACCCATCTTCTTGAAACTAACTTCTTGGTCTGTACCTCACCCATCTTCTTGAAACCAACTTCTTGGTCTGTACCTCACCCATCTTCTTGAAACCAACTTCTTGGTCTGTACCTCACCCATCTTCTTGAAACCAACTTCTTGGTCTGTACCTCTCTCATCTTCTTGGTACCAACTTCTTGGTCAGTCCCTGTCTCATCTTCTTGAAACCAACTTCTTGGTCTGTCCCTGTCTCACCTTCTTGAAACCAACTTCTTGGTCTGTACCTCACCCATCTTCCTGAAACCAACTTCTTGGTCTGTCCCTGTCTCATCTTCTTAAAACCAACTTCTTGGTCTGTACCTCTCTCATCTTCTTGAAACCAACTTCTTGGTCTGTACCTCTCTCATCTTCTTGAAACCAACTTCTTGGTCTGTACCTCACCCATCTTCTTGAAACCAACTTCTTGGTCTGTACCTCACCCATCTTCCTGAAACCAACTTCTTGGTCTGTACCTCACCCATCTTCTTGAAACCAACTTCTTGGTCTGTACCTCTCTCATCTTCTTGAAACCAACTTCTTGGTCTGTACCTCACCCATCTTCTTGAAACCAACTTCTTGGTCTGTACCTCTCTCATCTTCTTGAAACCAACTTCTTGGTCTGTACCTCTGTCATCTTCTTGAAACCAACTTCTTGGTCTGTCCCTGTCTCATCTTCTTGAAACCAACTTCTTGGTCTGTACCTCTCTCATCTTCTTGAAACTAACTTCTTGGTCTGTCCCTGTCTCATCTTCTTGAAACCAACTTCTTGGTCTGTACCTCTCTCATCTTCTTGAAACCAACTTCTTGGTCTGTACCTCTCTCATCTTCTTGAAACTAACTTCTTGGTCTGTACCTCACCCATCTTCTTGGTCTGTACCTCTCTCATCTTCTTGAAACTAACTTCTTGGTCTGTACCTCACCCATCTTCTTGAAACCAACTTCTTGGTCTGTCCCTGTCTCATCTTCTTGAAACCAACTTCTTGGTCTGTACCTCTCTCATCTTCTTGAAACCAACTTCTTGGTCTGTACCTCTCTCATCTTCTTGAAACCAACTTCTTGGGGTCTGTACCTCTCTCATCTTCTTGAAACCAACTTCTTGGTCTGTACCTCACCCATCTTCCTGAAACCAACTTCTTGGTCTGTCCCTGTCTCATCTTCTTAAAACCAACTTCTTGGTCTGTACCTCTCTCATCTTCTTGAAACCAACTTCTTGGTCTGTACCTCTCTCATCTTCTTGAAACCAACTTCTTGGTCTGTCCCTGTCTCATTTTCTTGAAACCAACTTCTTGGTCTGTACCTCACCCATCTTCCTGAAACCAACTTCTTGGTCTGTACCTCTCTCATCTTCTTGAAACCAACTTCTTGGTCTGTACCTCTCTTATCTTCTTGAAACTAACTCCTTGGTCTGTACCTCACCCATCTTCTTGAAACCAACTTCTTGGTCTGTACCTCTCTCATCTTCTTGAAACCAACTTCTTGGTCTGTACCTCACCCATCTTCTTGAAACCAACTTCTTGGTCTGTACCTCTCTCATCTTCTTGAAACTAACTTCTTGGTCTTTGTACCTCTCTCATCTTCTTGAAACCAACTTCTTGGTCTGTACCTCTCTCATCTTCTTGAAACCAACTTCTTGGTCTGTACCTCTCTCATCTTCTTGAAACCAACTTCTTGGTCTGTACCTCTCTCATCTTCTTGAAACCAACTTCTTGGTCTGTACCTCTCTCATCTTCTTGAAACCAACTTCTTGGTCTGTACCTCTCTCATCTTCTTGAAACCAACTTCTTGGTCAGTCCCTGTCTCATCTTCTTGAAACCAACTTCTTGGTCTGTACCTCTCTCATCTTCTTGAAACCAACTTCTTGGTCTGTACCTCTGTCATCTTCTTGAAACCAACTTCTTGGTCTGTACCTCACCCATCTTCTTGGTCTGTACCTCTCTCATCTTCTTGAAACTAACTTCTTGGTCTGTACCTCACCCATCTTCTTGAAACCAACTTCTTGGTATGTCCCTGTCTCATCTTCTTGAAACCAACTTCTTGGTCTGTACCTCTCTCATCTTCTTGAAACCAACTTCTTGGTCTGTACCTCTCTCATCTTCTTGAAACCAACTTCTTGGTCTGTACCTCACCCATCTTCCTGAAACCAACTTCTTGGTCTGTCCCTGTCTCATCTTCTTAAAACCAACTTCTTGGTCTGTACCTCTCTCATCTTCTTGAAACCAACTTCTTGGTCTGTACCTCTCTCATCTTCTTGAAACCAACTTCTTGGTCTGTCCCTGTCTCATTTTCTTGAAACCAACTTCTTGGTCTGTACCTCACCCATCTTCCTGAAACCAACTTCTTGGTCTGTACCTCTCTCATCTTCTTAAAACCAACTTCTTGGTCTGTCCCTGTCTCATATTCTTGAAACCAACTTCTTGGTCTGTACCTCACCCATCTTCTTGGTCTGTACCTCTCTCATCTTCTTGAAACTAACTTCTTGGTCTGTACCTCTCTCATCTTCTTGAAACTAACTTCTTGGTCTGTCCCTGTCTCATCTTCTTGAAACCAACTTCTTGGTCTGTACCTCACCCATCTTCTTGAAACCAACTTCTTGGTCTGTACCTCACCCATCTTCCTGAAACCAACTTCTTGGTCTGTACCTCTCTCATCTTCTTAAAACCAACTTCTTGGTCTGTACCTCTCTCATCTTCTTGAAACCAACTTCTTGGTCTGTACCTCACCCATCTTCTTGAAACCAACTTCTTGGTCTGTACCTCACCCATCTTCCTGAAACCAACTTCTTGGTCTGTATCTCTCTCATCTTCTTAAAACCAACTTCTTGGTCTGTACCTCTCTCATCTTCTTGAAACCAACTTCTTGGTCTGTACCTCACCCATCTTCTTGGTCTGTACCTCTCTCATCTTATTGAAACTAACTTCTTGGTCTGTACCTCTCTCATCTTATTGAAACCAACTTCTTGGTCTGTACCTCTCTCATCTTCTTGAAACTAACTTCTTGGTCTGGCCTGTCTCATCTTCTTGAAACCAACTTCTTGGTCTGTACCTCACCCATCTTCCTGAAACCAACTTCTTGGTCTGTACCTCACCCATCTTCCTGAAACCAACTTCTTGGTCTGTACCTCTCTCATCTTCTTAAAACCAACTTCTTGGTCTGTACCTCTCTCATCTTCTTGAAACCAACTTCTTGGTCTGTACCTCACCCATCTTCTTGGTCTGTACCTCTCTCATCTTCTTGAAACTAACTTCTTGGTCTGTACCTCTCTCATCTTCTTGAAACCAACTTCTTGGTCTGTACCTCTCTCATCTTCTTGAAACTAACTTCTTGGTCTGTACCTCTCTCATCTTCTTGAAACTAACTTCTTGGTCTGTACCTCTCTCATCTTCTTGAAACTAACTTCTTGGTCTGTCCCTGTTTCATCGTCTTGAAACCAACTTCTGGGTCTGTACCTCTCTCATCTTCTTGAAACCAACTTCTTGGTCTGTCCCTGTCTCATCTTCTTGAAATCAACTTCTTGGTCAGTCCCTGTCTCATCTTCTTGAAACCAACTTCTTGGTCTGTCCCTGTCTCTTCTTGAAACCAACTTCTTGGTCTGTCCCTGTCTCATCTTCTTGAAACTAACTTCTTGGTCTGTCCCTGTCTCATCTTCTTGAAACCAACTTCTTGGTCTGTACCTCTCTCATCTTCTTGAAACCAACTTCTTGGTCTGTCCCTGTCTCATCTTCTTGAAATCAACTTCTTGGTCTGTCCCTGTCTCATCTTCTTGAAATCAACTTCTTGGTCTGTCCCTGTCTCCTCATCTTCTTGGAACCAATGTCTTGGTCTATCCCTGTCTCATCTTCTTGAAACCACACTTTGCATTATTGTTCCTAGCAGACTATTGCTTATTTTGATAACTAGATCTGTAGCTAGAACAATGTACAGTAAAAGACCATAACCATTTTCAACCACAAACAATATAAGGTGGCTTATGGCAGACTACTAGGGTGGACAGATAAAGGATGTTTATTTGTCAAAATGGGGATCTCAAGTAAGGGCTTTTAATGTTAGTGGTTGAACATTAGTTGGTGGAAAGTTTACAATCAATTGGCGAAAGGTTTAAACATCTTGTGGACAAACATCATCATCTTAGTAAAATTGACCAAAATATCTCCCGACGATGAAAACCTAGAACGAGCGCTCCAGAATGGTTGCTGAACAAAATATTTTTATTTTATCGTTGGGCTCTAGTATAAATGTGCTATATGTGTATGGACATTCTCATAGTCTCTACCAGTTAAATATGTTTATGTAGCAGTCATATCCACCACTACCTCACAAACTGTGAGCAACATCTTTTTTTTTTCTTATTAAGTGCAGTTGAACAACTCATCACAACTGAGGAATGATGTGGAAAGGGGAGGGAGTGATATATATCCTGATTGTGTGAGGTTTTGCTCCTTGTCTAAATCCTTGTTGTTGTTGTTGTTGAGGATTGCCATGAGTTGATGCAGGCAGGTTGCCCTTTGACTCATATGTGGCAGGTCGTAGTGGCTTTCTTGACATTCCCGGTTCTTACTGGAGAGGTTGGAGTTCGTCTGTCCCAGGCTATGCTAGGAAACTACTAGTCCAGCCCAGAGGTACTGCAATACTGGGTCCTCTATATCAGTAACAGCCACCACTACAGGGAACACAGCGATCCTAGCTTCTGTTAGCCAGTCTGGTTTGACGCAGGCTGTTTCCAGGGGAGACCACGAGGAGGTAGAACTGCTAGGTCTTGGTCAGCTGATGGTGCGCCGTCGCTGCTATTGCAACCGCAGGTCGCAGGCGCTTCTGCTCCCTCAAGTCTAAATCCTTGTTAAACTTCAGAACTAACGTGGTTTTTAAAGACATCCATATCCATCTACCTACTGTCCTTTCAAGCCACAAACTGCAAATAGGGCAGGGGTTGTAGACTCTCCATGTCAAATGAACTTTGTTATCAAGTGTCAGACCACTCTACCTACATTGTATCTTGCCACACATTCTTGATCTGAACAGGCTACTCAATCTCACAAAGGGAGCTGACGCCTGCTGTTGTTGCCTTTTGTCTTAATGATATTTTTAGTGTCTCTTTAGGTCAGTCAATTTTTTTCTCTATTACCTTCTGGTTCCCATTTGAGGACTTGCTTTGAGACTTTCTTGTTATTTTTTCTCATTACACAGCCACCTTCATGTCTTGATTATAGTTTTTTTTTTTTATACATTGTCATTTCTATCATTTTCTAAACTATTCTTTGAAATCTTTCCAAATTATGCAAAGTATTTTCCTGATGCATTTGTTTTCAAATGCATCCAATTAACTTTACAATTCTTAAGATGTAAACACTCTAGCCTACACTACCAAGGTCCTGGACCACAGACACCCAAAAGATTAAGCAGTGCCCCTTTGAAGTAAACAATTTTGAGTGATCACCTGATTCCAGGTGATTTGAACATTATAATAATTAATGCAGTTGACAATAACCAAATAAAATTAGGAGAAATACCTCTACTAGACGTACTCTTACATATATCCTCCACTTTCAGTTGCATTAGTTACTGATCCATCTGTGTAGGCATGTATCCAAGAGGAGTTTGGGTAGTGTATATCTTAAATCTATCTATCTATTGTCATTTCGAGCCGAAGATGGCACATAGGGCAGAACCACAATCTCAAAAACAGAAACCTTGCGTGCCAAAATGGTACATATTGCAGAGATCACTGCTCTAAAATCTATGGCTGTTTCCATAACAATACTTTTTACAATGACAGCTTGTCAAGCCATCGATCAATCTCCTTAGTCGCCTCTTACAACATGCCTGGAAGGTCACAGTGTCACTATTCTTTCTATCTATCTATTGTCCTTTCGAGCCCAAGACGGCACATAGGGCAGAACCACAATCTCAAAAACAGAAACCTTGCGTGCCAAAATGGCACATAGTGCAGAGATCACTGCTTCTAAAATCTATGGCGCCGTTTCCATAACAATACTTTTTACAATGATAGCTTGTCAAGCCATCCATTAAACCTCCTTAGTCACCTCTTACAACATGCCTGGAAGGACACAGTGTCACTATTCTTTACCTCCTTCATAATGAGGCTCCGGTAACACACTGGAATATCTTAAATAGATCCTTTTTTTTTTTTAATCAGTTATTTTTTCAGTATAAATTCACCATACATGAATATTATATAGAAATGCTAAAAGATTGTCCAAATTTATACTCACATGCTCAAACACTTGACCTCTGGCTGGTAACATGACTATTTCCACTCTTGGATATAATTTGTTTATTTCCACAAATTGTGTGAAATGTGGTCCTACAGTTCCATGTATGGAAAGGACATCTACATCCCCTATGTATCCATATGTGCAAGATGTGGAGTGTGGCAGTACATCAAGTGCTATTTCCTGCATAATATGGTCTACAGGATATTTGTTTATTAGTGTACTTTACAGGCATGGATTTGTAAATATACATCATAATTTTGCTACATTTGTAAATACACATCATAATTTTGTTACATTTGTAAATATACATCATAATTTTGTTACATTTGTAAATATGCATCATAATTGTGCTACATTTGTAAATATACATCATAATTTTGTTACATTTGTAAATATACATCATAATTTTGTTACATTTGTAAATATGCATCATAATTTTGTTACATTTGTAAATATACATCATAATTGTACTACATTTGTAAATGTACAACATAAGTGTGCTACATTTGTAAATATACTTCATAATTTTGTTACATTTGTAAATATACAACATAATTGTGCTACATTTGTAAATATACAACATAATTATGCTACATTTATAAATATACAACATAATTGTGCTACATTTATAAATATACAACATAATTGTGCTACATTTATAAATATACAACATAATTGTGCTACATTTGTAAATATACATTGTAACTTTGCACACTCAGACACAAATTGAACATGCTTTGAGATCATTTACTCCTTAAAATATTCAAGTCTCATTAATATTGTAAGTTTCAACCTGTCTAGCAAAACGTGCACACGGAACGTTTTATTTTTAATTTCAAAATTCACAAATCAATTCTCACAATGAAGTTTCTAAGTTATATTTTTTCTTTGAGTAAAAGTAAAGTCCCCCCGTCACGCCAAGTGGCGTATAGGGAATATGGTGTTAGTGACCATAAATTTTGCAGACCTTCGGCACATGATTTTTGGGGTAATGTGGTCGGTATCACGCCCGTGCCGCTTTACTTTCCCAGAAAAAAATCCAGTACCCATTAAAGGCTGGGTGAACTGGAAGCCATAGGTTGGGATTGAACCCTACCTCTTGTCCTTTGTAGTCCAGTTCACTAACCACTGAGCTATCATGGCTCCCCTATTTTTTCATTGAAGAGTAACACAATTGTTGATGTTGTTACAAATCCAGAAGCCTGTGAGTTGACGCCCTTCCACCCAATGCCATGTAGTGATATCTGCAGGTATTTCTGAGATTTCATGTAGTTCTATACAAGGTGTTCCATTTATCAGATCTTTGAGAAATTAGTGTTGCTCTGATGTCAGTGAGCACTGGACAGTCAAAAAGGTAATGTTCTACTGCTTCATGTGGGTGTTCACAGAGTGGACATGCTGGAGTTTGGTTTTGTTGTATTCTATAGATTGTTATTGTTATTGTTATTGGTTATGGAAGGTCTCGGTATCACAGCAAACGAATTAAAATCCATAATTGCTCAACCGCCCGTGCCAGTGGAATCATCCTATATTCTATAGATGTATTCTATAGATGTGGTTGTTAAGTGGTACATGCCCTGTTCTCAGTCTGAAGATGTTGATTTGGTCTCTTTTTTTCAAGTTTTAATGTTGTCATGGGGGTTTGACCTTATTTATGTATTTAAAAAGATCTCTCCCTGTTTTTCCTATGACCCATCCATTCAGCCAATCTTCTCTACTGTTGGAGTTTATGATTTGTTTGGCTGTGTTTAATGAGATGGCGTTAAATTGTGTCTGTCTGGATTCTGTCTTAGCTAATGTATTTGCCTTATAATTTCCTGGTGTGTTGGAGTGTCCTGGAATCCATCACTAGCCTTATGTCATGCGTGTTAATGAGGTTATCTATGTCTATGGTGAGCTGTGTGAGTCCTGGCTTGTTTATGTTATTCCTGGCGCCAGCAGGGCTGATTTAAAATCATTTAAAATGACTATATTTTGTTTCTTTCATGGTGTGGTATCAAAAACAGTATTCAGATGGTACACTGCTGTTTCTATGGCTGCTATTTCAGCTTCGTAATTGTTGTAGACTTCACCACATGGGCACATAGTTCTGCTGTTCTATCTGGATAATGTATCAACATCCCATATCCAGCTTTGATAGTTGCCTTTGTGGCTGCACCATCAGTATAGACATGAATCCAGTCATCTGGATAAGTATCACTGGTTTTCCTTGCAGTGGTTGTTATTGATAACGGGCCAGCATATTTATCTATTCTGTTATATATTTCTATACAGATTTCTGAGTTTATGTCATCTGCTTTTGAGGACAATTCTTTGATGACTCTTGATGTTTGTTGATGTTTCTCAGGTAGGTGGTTTTTTTAATAATGTTTCTGACTTGCTGCAAAGTTGAGATCTGTTTGATTCTTTGGTTAGGAACCATGGATCCACTAACTTTCTGTTAGGATGATCGTTCACCATTCTATCTTGTCTTTCATATAGCTCCATAGTGGGCTTATCTCTTCTCATCTCTAAAGGTTCTACACTGCAGTGTATCTCACATGCTCGGTTTGGACCTCATTGTGCCACTGATGAACCGTAGTGCACTGTTTTGGCTCCTGTTAAGTGACATATTGGTTGTGTTGCTGCATGTTGCTTGTAGCGAGCTACCATGTTCCAGAATAGAGTGAACATAACGCAGATAGAGATTCCTAAAAGTTTCTTCATCTGCTCCCCACAAAACCTTTTCATAAGTTCCAGTCTTCGTGTTGACTTCTTAATTCAGGTTTTCTACATGTTTCTTCCGGTTCAGTTGACGGTCTAGTTGTATTCCCTAGAATGTGGGGTGCTTCTCTTTTTGTAGACCTCCCTATCAGAGATTAAGCTTCATATTTGCCCTCTCTGCTTTGTTACTTCTTGTAAATATTGTGTATACTGCCTTCTGTGTATTGATCTTTAGTTTCCAGGTATTACAATATTCTTCTAATAGGCGTTTGAGGTCGTTGTTTAGTTGTGATTCAGCTTTCCTAATATTTTCATTTGTATGCCAGGTAACTAACTAGATAATCGTCATAGAGAGCTTTTTCATTAGTCAGGGTTTTGACCAGGTCGTTATGTACAATAAAAAGAGGGAGCAGCTGAGTTGTGATCCCTGTGGAAGCCCTTCTTCTAGAACCTCTTAGTCTGAAATAGACTCATTTAATTTGGTTTGGATTGTCCATGTATACCCATGTCTCTCATCTTCAACAGGAGTCCCTTCCATTACAATGAATGATGCTATTGTATGGCAGGGAACAGTTGGCTGTGTTCATTTTCTGTGCGGTTTCGCCTTATGTCTTTTGGCATGTGCTGAGACTGCTATGATGGGGACTACAGTTACCTTTCTTTGTTTGGGAGATGAGTTAGTAATTCGGATGATTCCACTGGCACGGGCGGTTGAGCAATTATGGATTTTAATTTGTTTGCAGTGATACTGGGGCCTTCCATAACCAAAGAACCCATGTCTCTCATCTTCAACAGGAGTCCCTTCCACCAGACTACTAAAATTGTAAGCTTGTTGCAAGTCAACTTGGACTGCTAGAGTACGTTGTTTCTTCTAGAATCCATTCTAGACTTGCTGCATTAACCTGAATCTTTAGTCTTCTACATTATTACCTGCCCTAAATCCAGCTTGTTCATGTCACAGGTTATTAGAGGCTTTCAAATTCCAATATAGTCTGCTGTTGATCATACTCTCAGCTATCAACACAATTGTTGATAATCTATCTATCTATTACCCTTTCGAGGCATAGCCGGCCCATAGGGCGTAGACCGAGATACCCCTTCTCTTATCTGAATTTTTGTTCTAGCAGTTTTCAATTTTTTTTAAAAGATATTTTATCAAATCTCGCTATTTGTCTCTGTTCTGTGCAAGCAGCTCTATCTCATTGAGGGAGCCGAATCCTGCTGCTCTTGCCTCTCTCATCAATGTTCTTCTCAGTGTCTCTCTGGGTCTTCCTCTTTTTCTCTTACCTGTTGTTTCCCATATGAGGGCTTGCTTTGCTATTCGGTTATTATCTCTTCTCATCACATGTCCAACATATGACCATCGTCTTTTCTTGATTACTGAAGATATTAGTGGTTGATTGGCGATTTCTCTAATTTCCTCGTTTGTTTTGAATTCGTTCCATGCTATACAAAGTATTTTCCTTAGACATTTATTTTCGAATGCGTTCAACTTTGTTTCTATATCTCTTGTTGTTTTCCAGCTTTCACACGCATACGTAAGGGTTGATAGTACATTTGATTTGAATAGTCTAAGTTTTGTGCTTGTGCTGATGAGTTTTGATTTCCACAACTTTTCAAGGCTTCTGAAAGACATTGCTGCTTTAGCTATTCTGATATTCAAGAACTACTAATTGTTGATAATGCAAATTGGAAATTCAGAGAATTGAGACAGGTACAGGTAGGACAGAAAATTTGAGTGGACCCTAATTTGAGAATATAAAATCATCTAGAGGCCAATGCACCTACTAACAAATGTATGTGTCAGGATTAAAGAACAACAGAGCTGATCAAGAGCCTACTCCACTTCCCAATGGTGCTCCTAGAAAAAGACTAACTAATCTGGCCAATCATGTAAGGCTCAAAAAAGCGACGGCAACCCGTTACTTAAAAGTGCCATGATGATACATTGGGCTGAAAGACACAAAAATCGCAGATTTACAGCAAACCACAACATTACTATGCCTAGTGTATGTATTTATAAAGACAGACAATGAAAAGTAGCCATTGGGTGAGAGTCAACAAGATAAGCTGCCATGACTATCAGAGGAAGTATCAGTGTGCAAAAGTTTGTGTCAGCTGATCTTTTGTATGCTTATGGGCATGTCCTGGGTACAAGGAAATAAAATTTTTTTTAAATTAAACCGTTCGTGTTCATGAGGAATGGCTTATTTACAGAAAAAAGTCAAGCAATGGTTACCTCCCCGCCTAGCTAAGCGTATGGAATATATGATGTTAGTACTATATTTTTCTATGACTTCAGCACATTTTTGGGTGATGTGGTCGGCATTACGCCAGGCCGCCTTTACTTCCCAAAAAATTGTCTGGTACCCAGGCTGGTGAATCCCGGAGAATTTAATTTTACTATTAACAGCAGTAGGGAAACTATCTCAACAAATTACCTGTATTGGTCAGCATGAGCAGAAATAAAATATGAAACAATTTCATTTTTTACATCACAAGGCAAGGAAAATAATCCACTGATTTCCTCAATCTGCAATATAAAAAATATTAAATTACTACATAAAACTATCAAATAATTTATAACAAACAAACTGTGAGAAACGTTTCTACTAACAACAAGAACAGTACATTACTTTTAAATGAGAATCATCACAAACAAAAGTTGACAGGTCACGTCAGTCAAGAACTACTCATCATCATCATCATTGAGTGCCGTCTCCGCATCAACGGTTGGCTACCATGGAGCACATTCCTCTCTGTTTCTTGCTTTAATGGTGCAGATTGTCATAGGTTGACTTGTCCATCTCTTTTGTTGTTACTCGTCCATGTTAGTCTTGGTCTGCTCTGCCTCTAGCTTCTTCTTTTCTCTTTTCACTTATACCTAAAAGGTGTAGTGGTTTATATCATTTGTCGTTCTTGGGCTGCTCGAATTGTCTGAATTAGTGACTTTCCTTTGTTGTTACATGTACAAGAACGCTTGAATTTCTTTTACTACGGGCATTTAAATTCACTTATATCTTAAATTTGACTTTCATCGAAAATTGTATCGTGTTGCCAGCACAGTCAAACACCAGAAGTCTCTGCCTCTATAACCCTGTATTTTCCCTTCCAATATTACTTTTATTAGACTGTTGTGTCTTTTAACATGCCCCAAAAATTTCATTTGTCTTGTTCTATTTGTGTCTACTTTAGTAGTTCTCTTGTCATTTTTCAAGAACTACTAAACAGACTTTGGTCCATAACAACATAAGTTTTGATGAAGAAAAAATAATTGCCACTTTTAACTTCTTTGACAAAAGACGAAGATAATATAAATTTAATGACGCACGCAGAGCTGCAAAATTTTTGTTGTTAATTACAGACAAGACGCGAAATCATGAAGATTGATAAGATGAGATAGTCTTATAGTCTATAATTATTAAAGTATCTATACTATTATAACAATAGTGTCACTAGATACGATTTATGATCATGATGGCTTCTGAGCACCCTCTGCTCGACTAAGACAAAATAAATCTAATCATAGACATTAAATTATAATTAGAACTTTGTAGCTGAATCAGTTCACCCAGTGACTGCTTCATCGTCTGCCCTTGACATGTTCCATGGTCTATGGACTTTGGAACAGATTGGTGCCACTGCAGGCAGGGCATTCCCATGTCTCCTACACCCCAGTTCTAGCAACAAGGTGTTCATCCTGATAGTTCAGACTGTTCTACTTCTAGTGAACATGCCATGTTTTCTGGGTGGGGTACACGGTTCCTGATGCCCATGCTCATATCTTGGTGTATTTCCGTACTGGCAATGGTTCATGTCTTAATGTGTTTCCGTGCTAGCCATGGCTGGTATCTTGATGTGTTTCTGTGCTAGACATGGTTCGTGTCTTGGTGTGTTTCTGTGAAGCCATGGCTCATATTTTTGTGTTTTTCTGTGCTGGCCATGGCTCATATCTTAGTGTATTTCCGTGCTAGCCATGGCTCATATCTTAGTGTGTTTCTGTGCTAGCCATGGCTCATATCTTAGCTTGTGTGTGTGTGTGTGTGTGTGTGCTGGCCATGTCTCATATCTTGGTGTGTTTCTCTGCTAGCCATGGCTCATATCTTAGCTTGTGTGTGTGCTGGCCATGTCTCATATCTTAGTGTGTTTCTTTGCTAGCCATGGCTCATATCTTAGCTTGTGTGTGTGTGTGTGTGTGTGCTGGCCATGTCTCATATCTTGGTACGTGTCATGTTGGTCATATCTTGTGTCTTGGTGTGTCCGTGTTGGTCATGTCACATATCTTTATGTGTGTCTGTATTTGGTCATATCTCATGTCTTAGTGTGTATCTGTGTTAGTCATGTGTCATATCTTTGTGTGTGCATGTATAATGTATGGGTTACAGATGTCTCATATCTTTGTGTGCATGTTTATGTTAGTCATATCTCGTGTCTTTGTGTGTGCATGTCTGTGTTGGTCACATCTCGTGTCTTTGTGTATGCATATCTGTGTTGGTCACATCTCGTGTCTTTGTGTGTGCATGTCCGTGTTAGTCACCTCTAGTGACTCGGGCAGATTGTGCTCGTAAACCTGGGAGGGCCGACCATCTAAGGGCAGAATCCCCCTACAGAAAAGATCATCTGCTGCCTTTCAGGGAGATTGGGGACAATCAAAGGCTAAGGAAAGCTAACCTGAATAAAATGCTGGCTGAAATCGGATGCACTGGGCCACTGGCGCAGAACACAGTGCAACGTTTTAACGGGTGTTCAGTCAGAGTGGATCTGAGTTATTGAGTTATTGAGTTATTTGCGGGTCATCATCATTGCACTCCGAACATGTCCATAGGTGCTCAGATCCCCTCCTCAGCAATTCCCTCAGTGTCCAGCGGCTGACGACTCCAGTTCTATGTTGGTTGATAAGTCTTCTTACACGGCCACCAAGTTTCTCATTTCTGGCTGTGCCCATCTTAACTCCCATTTCCATCATCCGAAGAAGCGACGTTGATCTGTGTTTGTCGAAGTCCTGTGCTCTTCCCACATCTCGGAGTGCATTGATGACGTCCGCCCGATCCATCGGTTGCCCGTCCTCAACCACAGCGCAGCTAGCCAACCTGTCCGCCTTCTCATTTCCCCGTACTCCCGCATGCCCAGGGACATAGACAAAGGTGACCTTACGTATTTTGGATTTCTGCAACGACTCTACCCATTGCATGCGTACAAAGCCCGCCTCCACTTTTTTTATCATGCTCATCGAATCACTCAGTATACATGCGTGGATGTAGTCTTGTGACTCTAACCATTTGAATGCCTTGGTCACTGCCATCACCTCCATTGTCATGCTACTCGTGGTCATGGCGTATGCACCACTGTCTTCCTTGGCTATTCTGCCTGCCGAACGTGCTGTAAATGCCCATGCACTTTTTTCGTGTCGTCTTACAGATCCGTCTGTATAGATGACTGCATCTTTCTCATCGGTGTTATCGCAGATGAGACCGTTGACCTCAGCATTAACCACGACTGGGTTCTGTTCCCTACTTTTCCTGTCGAGTGTGACAATACATGAGAAAGTCCCCTTGAATGACGTAGGCACCGGTATCCACTCCTCACCAACGCTGATATTGGTAAGCCCACAGACCTGTTTGATGACATCTTCTGCTCGGCCCACCCATGATTTGCCTCTTTTTAGCCTGGTACCTTTCTCTGTGTTGAGCACGTGGTGCAATGGATGCTCGAGGGACACTCCCTGTGTGGCAATGAGGTATCTTCTTGACTTTCCAACCATGGATGACAGAATCAAGATCTGGAGAGCACGAGCATACCTGAAGATTAGTACAGATACAGAGTGGATCTGGCAGACTCTAAGTGTGATGTTCTGTCTGTGGGAGCGATCAACACACTTAGCCTGACAGCAGACTTCATGTGAGAGTCTGGAATCATACTCACCTACTCTGATTGAGTCCTGATCGCAGAGATCAGAGAGAGAGAGAGAGAGAGAATCAGATAGAGTTCATAGGGCATAATTAAACACTCATCTTTCTGTTTTGTAAATCTACAGTGCACATAAAACTAGAATGAGAAGAACGTACCATACCTCCATCAATATGTGTGATCAAGTACAGAGAGTGAGCAACATTTTCATAACGGCCTTTCTTGTCTGCCAATCTTGTAACGACAATTGGCCAGGTTTTTTACAACTTTCTATTCATATAATTATTTCGTGTGTTATAATTGTTCCGTGTGTTATAATTATTCCGTGTGTTATAATTATTCCGTGTGTTATAATTATTATGTGTGTTACCGGGGCATCATTATGAGGGAGGTAAAGAATAGTGACACTGTGACCTTCCAGGCATGTCGTAAGAAGTGACTAAGGAGGTTGATCGATGGCCTAACAAGCTGTCATTGTAAAAAGTGTTGTTATGGAAACAGCGCCATAGATTTTAGAAGCAGTGATCCCTGTAATATGTGCCACTTTGGCACGCAAGGTTTCTGTTTTTGAGATTGTGGTTCTGCCCTATGTGCCGTCTTCGGCTCGAAAGGACAGTAGATAGATAGATAGATTCATATAATTAAAGGACTCATCTTTCATAGCAAAAAAGACAGAAGTAATGGTAACAACAAAGAAAAAGACAACACCGCAATGCATAATAAAGACAAGTGGAACAATATTAAAACAGGTAAATGAATTTAAATATCTGGGAACTTGTTAACCTCAGACGGAAGATGTACAACAGAGGTGAGATGCTGACTGGCTCAGGCAAAAGCCTGAATTCCAAAATATGAGGAAGATACTATGCAATCCATTTTTGACAATAGAAAAAAAGAAAAAGTTCTTAAATGTTATGTAGAACCAGTTTTAACATATGGACGTGAATCATGGACAATAAGACAACAAACAAGAAAATCACTGGAGACTGTAAAAATGTGGTTTTACAGAAGAATGTTGAGAATACCATGGACAGCTAAGAGGAGTAATGAAAATGTTCTGAAAGAGGTCAAAGCAAAAAAAAAGATAATTTCCAATATTATAAAAAAAAAACAATCATAATTTTTTGGTCATGTAATGAGAAGAGAACAGGTGGAATAAATTGTAACAACTGGGAAATTTGAGGGATGAGGAGATAGTGGGAAGCAAAGAGAAAAGATACTAGACAGCTTAAGATAATGGCTTGGCAGAAGGTAAACAACAGAAATTATAAATAACTGTCGAGATCGAAAACGTGGAGAGACATTGTCACCTACGCCAGCATGCGTGGTACTTGATGATGATTCATATAATTTGGGCACAATAGCATCATATGGAAGATGTACCACAGAAATAAAAAAGCAGAATAGCTCAGGCCAAAATAGCATTTCAGAAAATGAAAAACGTCTTATGAAACAAGTCTATATCAATAGAAGTGAGAAACAGAATTCATCGGTGCTATATAGAACCAATTCTGACCTATGGAATAGAATCAAGGACAGTAGATAAACAAATGAAAAGACAATGAGAGTCCAAAGCGATGGGTTTTCTTAGAAAAATGTTGAAAGTTCTCTGGACAGCTAAAAAAGACAAGGAGGATATTCTCATAGAGACCAAGACAAAAAGGGATTTCCAAAAAAAAAACATAAGAAAAAAGCATTTTTCTGGCACATCATGAGAAGAGGAACGTTGGAATACTTGGTTACAATTGACAAAATACAGGGAAAAAAATTCGCGAACGACAAAGAGAGAAGATACTAAATAGATAGCTTGGTGTCATGGCATGGAAAACAGTCAACAACAGAATTGATACGATGCACTGTGGATAGAAGATTGTGCCAGGACATGATGGACTATTTTGACGCAATTTGTCGCTGTGTGTTGATGAATATTTTGATGAGAAGATCGGGGCACCTATGGGTGACACCGGAGTGCTGTGATGATGATCCTAATTTTATATAACAATTGAAGCTATTTCAAAACTTGATGGGGACATGGATGATGGGTTGTGTGAGGGTGGATGATGAGCTGTGTGTGAGGGTGAGTGATGAGCTGTGTGTGAGGGTGAGTGATGAGTTGTGTGTGAGGGTGGGTGATGAGTTGTATGTAAGGATGGGTGATGAGTTATGTGTGAGGATGGATGATGAGCTGTGTGTGAGGATAAATGAGGAGTTGTGTGTGAGGGTGGATGATGAGCTGTGTGTGAGGATGGGTGATGAGTTGTGTGAAGATGGATGATGAGTTGTGTGTGAGGGTGGATGATGAGCTGTGTGTGAGGATGGGTGATGAGTTGTGTGTGAGGGTGGATGATGAGCTATGTGTGAGGATGGATAATGAGTTGTGTGTGAGGGTGGATGATGAGCTGTGTGTGAGGATGGGTGATGAGTTGTGTATGAGGGTGGATGATGAGCTGTGTGTGAGGATGGGTGATGAGTTGTGTGTGAGGGTGAATGATGAGCTGTGTGTGAGGATGGGTGATGAGTTGTGTGTGAGGGTGGATGATGAGCTGTGTGTGAGGATGGGTGATGAGTTGTGTGTGAGGGTGAATGATGAGCTGTGTGTGAGGATGGGTGATGAGTTGTGTGTGAGGGTGGATGATGAGCTATGTGTGAGGATGGGTGATGAGTTGTGTGTGAGGGTGGATAATGAGCTGTGTGTGAGGATGGATGATGTGTTGTGTGTGAGGGTGGATTATGAGCTGTGTGTGAGGATGGATGATGAGCTGTGTGGGATGGTGGATGACGAGCTGTATGTGAGGGTGGATGATGAGTTGTTTGTGAGGGTGGATGATGAGCTCTTTGTGAGGGTGGATGATGAGCTCTTTGTGAGGGTGGATGATGAGCTGTGTGTGAGGATGGATGATGAGTTGTGTGTGAGGATGGATGAGCAGCTGTGTGTGAGGGTGGATGAGCAGCTGTGTGTGAGGGTGGACGATATCAGGACAGCTTTAGGTGCGTTAAAAAAACAATGCGCCGAGTCCACACGGTTTCCGGTACGATGACGTCAAAGATGTGTCTGATAAGGAGCGATGGGAACTGACCTACAATCGTAGGGTCAAGAGTTCAGCAATTATCAAAGATGGCCTGCCGACGCTTCTGAAAGTCTGCACACAAATTCGAAGGCAAAAACAAATGGTTTGTGTAGCTGTAGAGCTGAGGTAGGTGAGCTTCCGCACAGATTCAAAAGGTGTATTATTTTGTTATAGTTGTAGGTCTAGTATCTTCTCCAACTTCTGTTGTAGTCCCACTGTCTTCTGGGCGCAAATTGACAAAGAGAAAAGGTCGCATAAAAGAGGAAGAAAAAAAAAGTAAAGAGCCCTGTCACACCAAGTGGCGTATAGGGAATATAGTTTTAGTGACCATAATTGTTACAGAGTTTCGGCACATGATTTGTGGAGTAGTGTGGTCAGTATTACGCCCGTGCCGCTGTACTTTCCCAGAAAAAAATCCGGTGCCCATTTAAGGCTGGGTGAACCTGAAAGCCGTCGATCAGGATCGAACCCAATCTCTTGTTCTTTGTAGTTCAGTTCACTAACCACTGAGCTATTGCGGCTCCCAAAATGTGACATAATACAGTTAAATTCTCAATTCTTGGACTATAGAACAGTTTCATCGTGAGAAACCAGTGCTGTATCACCAGCGAATAGAAAGAAACTCATTGATCAAGGCCTCACTTATTTTAACTTGTGATCTCAGAATTGCTAGATTAGATAATTAGCCTTCGGATCTTGTTTAGATGTAGAGTAGATGTCTCCAGAGACGACTTTATAAGCATTACGGTAACGGATAAGTAAGAAAAAAAGTAAAGTTCCCCCGTTACGCCAAGTGTCGTATAGGGAATATGATGTTAATGACCATAAATTGTACAGACCTTCGGAACATGATTTTTGGGGTAATGTTGTCGGTATTAAGCCAGCGCCGCTTTACTTTCCCAGAAAAAAATCCGGTACCCATTAAAGGTTGGGTGAACCCGGAAGACGTCGGTTGGGATCGAACCCTACCTCTTGTCCATTGTGGTCCAGTTCACTAACCACTGAGCTATCGCGGCTCCCAGTAATGGATAAGTTCGGTACTAATTAATCAAGGACACATGATCATAACGTTACTTGTCTCCAGTATAAGAGAATGGTTTTCATTCGTCCATTGAGGCGTGCTGTTGCATTCCATCTGGAGAGAACGTACAACAGAGCACCCTGTGATTACTTAATGATTCAGCTGCACGTGGGCACATCAGCCCAATCTTCCTTAATTGGATAGAAGCGGCACTTCTCCAGCGGAAGGTCGTTTTCAAGTGCGGCACGTGCATGGATTTTGAAATCTAGAACTATAAATCTCGACCTATCAGGGAGATAACCTCTATCTCTCCATGCTCTTTAACGCCGACATAACCCTAACTCCAACAGTAGAGAGGAGTGGCTGAATAGATGGGCCTTAGGGAAAACAGGGAGATAGCTGTTTAAATATATGGCAATACCAAATCCACAAGACATCATCAACAGCATAAAAAGAAGATACCAAACCACCATCTTCAGACTGAGAACAGGACATGTTATTGCTGAATAACCACATTAATAGAATACAACGAAACCATACTTCAGTATGTCCACTCTGTGATCACCCACAAGAAATTGTAGAACACCGCCTGTTTCAATGCTCAAAGCTCACCAACATTAGAACACCGCCTGTTTCAATGCTCAAAGCTCACCAACATTAGAACACCACCTGTTTCAATGCCCAAAGCTCACCAACATTAGAACACCACCTGTTTCAATGCTCAAAGCTCACCAACATTAGAACACCACCTGTTTCAATGTCCAAAGCTCACCAACATTAGAACACCACCTGTTTCAATGCCCAAAGCTCACCAACATTAGAACACCACCTGTTTCAATACCCAAAGCTCACCAACATCAGAACACCACCTGTTTCAATGCCCAAAGCTCACCAACATTAGAACACCACCTGTTTCAATGCCCAAAGCTCACCAACATTAGAACACCACCTGTTTCAATGCCCAAAGCTCACCAACATTAGAACACCACCTGTTTCAATGCCCAAAGCTCACCAACATCAGAACAACACTATTTCCTCAAAGACCCTCCAAATGGAACACTCTGTACGGAACCACAGCAGAACTTAGAAATACCTGCAGATACTACAACATGGCATTGGGCCGTAGGGCATCAGCTCAAATGACGCTGGATCCATAACAACAACAACGGCGACAGTTAAAAAATAACAGGCGAGCCGACTACGGGTCTAGGGAGGACACCATCTCACGCTGACAATGTGTTGGTTCATCGTCAAGGTAGCGATATGGAGCAGGTTGCTCACAGACTCCAGACTGAGCCGTTTTACCCGTTTGAGCAGATGGTGCTGCAAAGCATGAACGCTTTGATGCTTGCGTTCGCCCGATAACTAAAGGGATACTCCTTCTCGTCATCCGCCCTTAATAGGACGTTAAGTGGGCGTGTCTGCGGTGTGTTGTGGTTTGCAGTAAAACTGATATTTGCGCATTTTCGGACCAAAACATCCGACTTCCGCATGGGCAAGAGCGCTGGTAAACCCAGTGAAAGCGGCTGAAACTTGGTTCTTTTTTTATCACTTGGCGCCGTCTCCACATCGAAGGTTAGCTACCATAGAGTGCAATTTTACTCTTGTCTCTTGTCTTGATGGTGCACGCTGACAGAGGTTCACGTGCACATCTTTTGATGTTAGCCGTCTACTTTAGTCTTGGTCTGCCTCTACCTCGTCTACCTTGTAGGGTACCTTCATTCCCTTCCAAGATGACTTTTAGTAGGGTATTACGTCTTTTTACACGTCCCAAAAATTTCAGTTGTTTTATTTTTTTTTAGACTTCCGGTGTGTGACAGTGCTGGCAACACCGCGCATTTTTTTTGCGATGGGAGTCAAATTTAAATTATAAATGAATTCCATTGCCCGTAGTAAAAAGAAATTCAAGTGTTCTTGTGTGTGATTTCGAACGGATTTATTTGTGATCAACCCTGCCAAAAATATATAGAACAACAACTTAAATGGTTTGGCCCCCTGGTCAGAATGAAACCCTCCCTCACCAATCACCATCAAGGGCGTTCTTCTCAAGAATGCATGGAAAAATACCAAGAGGAAGACCTATAAGAAGATGTATAGATGCAGTGATAGAGACATGTAACAACACAGGAAAATCACTAATTCAGAAAGTTCGAGCTGCTCAAGAACGACAAATGATATAAACCACGACACCTTTTAGGTATCAGTGAGAAAGAGAAAAGAAGAAGAAGAAGTTGTTTTTTTTTTTTCTTTTTCAGCTAATCTAGAACTTCCTTGTTTGTCTTCTTTTCCTTTCACCCAATTCTCAATGTTTTTTTTTTTCTATAAATTCACATTTCAAAGGCTTACATTTTCTGCCCTGATTTCTTATTTAATGTCCATGTTTCTGCATCATACAGGAATGATGAATAGGTATAACATTTTACAATCAGTAGTTTTAGTTCCGATATTATCTACTTTGATGTGGTTATATTTTTTATGTTGTTAAAATTGATTTTTGCCATTCTTATTCTTTTATTTATTTCTGTCTTATATTTTCCATCATTTTTATATAATTTTCTGGGTTTTTTCGTTCTACTTTGACATCTATTTTTTTATGTTTTCTCTGCTTTTAATCATAATTTTATTCTTGTTAATATGTATATACAAACCATTCTTCGCATGAGAGCCGCGATAGTTAAGTGGTTAGTTCATCATCATCATCAAGTACCGGGCCTACTGGCGTAGGTGATCATGTCTCTCCACAACTTTCAATCTCGGCAGCTATTTATAATTTCTGTTGTTGACCTTCTGCCAAGCCATTCTCTTAAGCTGTCATTTTTTCTCTTTGCTTCCCTCTATCTCTTCGTCCCTCAATTTTCCCAGTTGTTACAATATATTCCAGTTGTTCTTTTTTCATTACATGGCAAAAAAATGATGATTGTTACTTCGTAATATTGGATATTAACTCTAATAGTAATGGTTCTCTAGGTATGATATTGTTGTTGTTGCGTTCGCCAGCTTTCAACTCTGACGAAGTCCCTAGAGACTAGGACTTAGAGTTTTTCGTGTTAATCTATTTTTCCCTGGCAGACGCGTGCACAGGGGTCCCTTGCCGCACAGGCAGATAACTCCGACTTCCGAGGTACTCATGTTTTTTTTACCGTCGATGAGTAACTGACGTTTCAAGCCGGGCCTCGCTGCTGAGACCAGGGGTGGTTGTCGCAGAGAGAAATCATAAATAAACATCCCAACCAGCGTAACCAAGATTTGAACTCACAACCTCTCTGTCCCGAGGCCGGCGTCTTGCCTCGAGACTAACCAGTCCCCCATGGACTTGGAATATGAGGAATATGATATTAGGTCAACGTGAATGTCAATTCCATCCACGTTAGAAGAAACAAAATAAAAATTCTTCTCTTATACTGGACACAAGAAAAGTTAGTATCAAGTGTCTTGGATTAATCATTACCAACCTTATCCTTTACCTAATGCTTATAAAACCATCTCTGGAGACATCTACTCTTTATCTAAACAAGATCTAACGGCTCCTAATTTAACATAGCATTTCTGAGAACACAGATTAAAACAACTGAGGTTATAATCAATTAATTTCTTTCTATTCGCTGGTGATGCAGCACTGGTTGCTCATAATGAAACCGTCCTATAGTCAAAGAATTAAGAATTTAACTATATTATGTGACCTTTCTCTTTGTCAATATGCGCCCAGTAGACTGGGACTACAACAGAAGTTGGAGAAGTAACCAGACCTACAACTATAACAAAATATCACAACCCCTAGAATCTGTACTGAAGTTCACCTCCCTCAGCACTACAGCAACACCCACCAGTTCTTTTGAAGAAACAAATAAATTCCCAAATCAGAAAGGCAGTTTCAACATTTGGTCAATTTAAACATAGAGCATAGGCCAACACAAAGGCCAACACTCCAGACAAAGGTTCTAATTTATTAAAGCTGCGTTCTTAGTACACTTCTATATGGATTAGACACTTGGACTACTAATGCAGGGCAGGAGAAAAGGCTAAACCATTTTCATGTGCATTGCCTTCACAAGATAATGAACAGCAAATGGCAGGACAAAGTAACCAACTGTAACGTCTTGCAATGATCCAAGCATGACCCACCATGGCAGGACAAAGTAACCAACTCTAACATCTTGCAATGATCCAGGAGTGACTCATCATGGCAGGACAAAGTAATCAACTCTAACATCTTGCAATGATCCAAGCATGACCCATCATGGCAGGACAAAGTAACCAACTCTAACATCTTGCAATGATCCAGGAGTGACTCATCATGGCAGGACAAAGTAATCAACTCTAACATCTTGCAATGATCCAAGCATGACCCATCATGGCAGGACAAAGTAATCAACTCTAACATCTTGCAATGATCCAAGCATGACCCATCATGGCAGGACAAAGTAACCAACTCTAACATCTTGCAATGATCCAGGAGTGACTCATCATGGCAGGACAAAGTAATCAACTCTAACATCTTGCAATGATCCAAGCATGATTTATCATGGCAGGAGTAGAAGACTAAAGTGGCTGGGTCACATGAGAAGAATGGTAAACAATTGTGTTCCCAAACAATTAAACAATTATAATACTGCAAACTTAGGAATGGAAAGAGACCAAAAATGAAACAAGTGCTAAGACATAAGCAAAGTAAACTGGAAAAATCTGGCATCAGATTGTAGCACATGAAGAATAATTTTTAAAAAAACAGCACAGCAACATTCAAGGAAGCATAAATGTCAAAATCAGAAGACAAAAGGCGCAGGAGAAAAGAGATGAGGCCAGGCACCACAGATGTATCTTGTTCATCCTCTGTTAAATTTGTCTATCCACTATTGGAAGATTCAGTCATGAGAGAATCTGATACAGTAAAACAGCATCTCGCATAAGACACTAATATATTACCAAACTACAGGCAAATTATGTTTGCTTGCTACAAACCAACTGTCCAGAAGCCAAAGATCATGTAATATATGAGCAAAACTCACAAATATCATTTTAGCAATATTTATTAGCAATATAATTTTAGCAACTTTAACATAAAGTCATCAAAATTTGTAATTTCAACAAAACATGTTCATGATCACAATTTATCATATTTGCAACAGTCACTTTCATATTTATCATTTTAGTGACATTTAACCATGACCACAATTGATAATTATTTACATTTAACCATATTTTGTTTATTTCAACAACATTTAACCTCATTCACAATTTATTATTTCAGTAACATTTAACTATGTCCACAATTTATCATTTTTTAACACTTAACCATATTCACAATTGATTATTTCAGTAACATTTAACCAATTCGCAATTGATTATTTCAGTAACATTTAACTGTATTGACAAGTCATTAATTTAACAACACAAAGTTCCAACAATTAAGTAATGAGACTGATTTTATTATGTAAAGTAAAAAAGTAAGGAGCCCCAGTAGGCTGAGTGGTAAGTCTGCTTGATTCCTGATTACAAGGGTCTGAGTTTCATCCCCATAAGTGGCAGATTCTGTTGGGATCGACAATGCTCCGGGCTTCACCTAGCCTCTAAAAATGGGTATCAGAATGACCAGGACAAAAATGACATCTATGTAGCAAAGCATGGAATCTAAAGAGGCACCTTTCATCTAGGACCTGACAACTATTCATTGCAACCCAATAAGCAGACGATAGCCAAATCACCATTTTATTGACCTAGATAAAGGTACACTGTTACATAATCAACATGAAGCAAAAGCTAACATTAAATTCTGTTTAAAACTCTAAAAAAGTGCCATTGAGGCAATTGAATTGATGCAACAAGTTTATGAGGATCATTGTTTATCTTATGTACAGATATTCAGGTGGTATTCACGATTCAAAAGTGGTGTGGGAGCGATTACAAATGCAACTAAACATGGATGCCCAATTTCTGGTCATAATGAGAAAGTCATTGCACAAGTCAGAGAATGGATACAAGAAGATCGTTGTTTAACTGTGCGGATGGTGGCAGATGTGGTGTTAACCGAGAGACCATTCGCAAAATTTTGCTGGAAGATTTGGACAATAAAAATGTTGCTTGCCGGTTTGTACCACATTCGTTGTCCTATAACCAACATCCTCAGCGTGTTGAGTACGCAAAAGATGTAATCAAAACAAGTCACAAGATATAAACATTTCTTAAATTTGATTGTTGCAGAGGATGAAACATGGACGTTCCACAACGATCCCACAACTAAACCACCAGAGTGCTCAGTGGAAGTCATCACCATCACCGAAAGGTAAAAAAAATCATCTTCAAAAGTCGAAAGTGAAGACAATGTTGGTGTGCTTCTACGACAGCAAAGGAATTATTCACAAAGAATGTATTCCAGAGGGACAGACTGTCACAGCCAAAGAAGTATTTTGAAATGCGTATTGAAAAGGATTCTCCAGAGTCTGACCCTTGTATTCAACAACTGGCAGTATTTTCCTTCTTGCACCGGCTCTACAGACGCTAGTTGTGTACACATTTTTAACTCAAAAACAAGTGTGTGTGTGCTCAACCATCCACCATATTCCCCAGATTTGTCTCCCTGTGATTATTTTCTATTCCCAAAATTAAGGTTATCATTGGATGGACACTTCTTTGATGATACTAATGACATCCAGAGTGCAGCAACGTCTAATTTAAGGGCCATACCAACAGAAGAACTGCAGAGGTCGTTCCAGTGTTTGATTGAGCACGCCCCTCGCTGTATTAATGAACAAGGGGCTTACTTTGAATAAAATACAGGCTGCATCTTCAACTGTTATTTATTTTATTTTTTATGGAATTAGTCTCGTTACTTAATTGTTTGACTTTGTAATATCATGTTCTCTATCAACTTTAAGCAAAAACGTACGTTCACAATTATAATTTTAAGGGCGGATCAAAATCTTGTTCACAAACATTCAACTAAAATAAAAACATCTTCGTTGATGATGTTCACAGATGTCTTAGCTAAGGTTATTTTATACAAATGTAAATGTAGTTCTGTTATGTGGCATGGAGTCATGAATGTGGAATAATATGATTTAAAAAAAAAAAAAACAGACATTTATAAACAAAAGGGAAAGTCTGATACATCAGATGGTATGATAAGATCAGTAATGAAGATACCTAGGACAGAACAGATGATCCAATGCAGGAATAAGTAATGAATAGAAAAAGGAGATGGGTTGGACAAACACTTTGAAAACCTGATACCAGAACAGCAAGACAGGCACCCACAGAGAAAGAGAATGCAGCAAAGGCCAGAGAATGCATGGAGAAGAGTAGTGATGATAATTTTCATAGACATCAGCCATTCTTCTTCTTCTTTCTCCTCTCTACTTCTTCCCCTCCTTCTTGTTTCTCTTCATCTTCTTCCTTTTATCTACTTCTTCCTCTACTATCTTTCCGCTCTCTGTGGAACATAGGTCTTCCACAAACACTTTCAAAGTCACTTCTTTGGTGCTATTCTCTTTAGAACACTTCATGTCTTTGCCATCAAGGGGTTTTTTAGCCTCCCCCAACAGAAAAGAACAAAAAAAGAGATTACTGTTTTTAACTCTAGATTATGATACCAACCGTGCATCGTTACATTTCGTAGTACAAATTCTATCTATCTATCTATTGACCTTTCGAGCCGTAACCGGCCCATAGGGCGTAGACCAAGATACACCTTCTCCTATATGAATTTTTGTTCTAGCAGTTTTCTTTTAAAGATATTTTATCAAATCTCGCCATCTGTCTCTGTTCTGTGCAAGCAGTTCTATCTCATTGAGGGAGCTGATTCCTGCTGCTCTTGCCTCTCTCATTAATGTTCTTCTCAGTGTCTCCCTGGGTCTTCCTCTTTTTCTTTTACCTGTTGTTTCCCATATGAGGGCTTGCTTTGCTATTCGATTATTATCTCTTCTCATCACATGTCCAACGTATGACCATCGTCTTTTCTTTATTACTGAAGATATTAGTGGTTGATTGGCGATTTCTCTAATTTCCTCATTTGTTTTGAATTCGTTCCATTCTATACCAAGTATTTTCCTTAGACATTTATTTTCGAATGCGTTCAACTTTGTTTCTATATCTCTTGTTGTTTTCCAGCTTTCACACGCATACGTAAGGGTTGATAGTACATTTGATTTGAATAGCCTAAGTTTTGTGTTTGTGCTAATGAGTTTTGATTTCCACAACTTTTCAAGGCTTCTGAAAGACATTGCTGCTTTAGCCAGTCTGATTCTAATTTCTTTGCTCGTATCCCCTTCTCGATCAATGTGACTTCCAAGATAGATAAAGTGATCGATCTCTTCTACTGGTTTGTTTTCCATGTATATTTTGTCACTTGTTGGAATTAAACTTTTCATGACTTTAGTCTTTTCATGATTGACCTCAAGCCCAATTTTGCTGGCTATTGATGATAGTTCATTTGTGTTTTCCTGCATCGTTTTTATCGATGGTACAAATTACTACCAATTAATTGTAACATTAGAAGCACTAAAAATAGTATTTTCTTTGAACTTTTTTTGTGTGCGTTCGCCAGCTTTTTACCTTTGATGAAGTCCCTAGAGACCAGGAACTGAATTTTTTGCGTGTTAATCCATTTTTTCCTGGTAGCCGTGTGCACAGGGGTCCCTCGCCGCACAGACAGATGACTTCATCTTCAGAGCTACTCATATTTTTTCCGTCCATGAGTAATTGACGTTTCAAGCCGGGTCTCACTGCTGAGACCTGGGGCGGTTGCCACAGAGAGAAATCATAAATAAAAATCCCAGCTAGCCGGGATTTGAACCCACAACCTCTCTGTCTCAAGGCCGGTGTCTTGCCTCGAGACCAACCAGTCCCCCCTTTGAACTTTTGATACACAGCGGTATGTTCACCAAGTAGGCATACGAAGAACTCGGATTTACTGTCTCAGGTAGATTTATGACCCGAAATTGACCACCTGGACCGGATGTGTTACTTTGTCTATTCAGATGGTCGCTGTAAGTTCATCAGTATGTTCGGCTACCTCAAAGTGTTAATTACTGAGTTTCCCGAGTCACAAAGGGTTTTTTGATGTCAGCTGACGACAGAGGAAATTTCCCTGGTCACAGCAAAAACAACCAATTTGTTGAAATTTGGCTAATTTTTTTGGTATTATAGAATCATATTTTATGGGGGAAAAAATAATACATCTTCTTCTTCTTTTCTCTTTTCACTGATACCTAAAAGGTGTCGTGGTTTATATCATTTGTCGTTCTTGAGCTGCTCGAACTGTCTGAATTAGTGATTTTCCTTTGTTGTTTCATGTCTCTGTCACTGCATCTATCCGCCTTCTTCTTTTCTCTTTTCACTGATACCTAAAAGGTGTCGTGGTTTATATCATTTGTTGTTCTTGAGCTGCTCGAACTGTCTGAATTAGTGATTTTCCTTTGTTGTTGCATGTCTCTATCACTGCATCTATCCATCTTCTTCTGGGTCTTCCTCTTGGTCTTTTTCCATGCATTCTCGAGAAGAATGCCCTTGATGGTGATTGGTATGGATTCATTCTGACCAGGTGGCCAAACCATTTAAGTTGTTGTTGTTCTATATATTCTTGGCAGGGTTTTGTTCCTACCATTTTTCTTAAAAATCATACATCAATAGAAACAAATCCAACACTCAGGGGTCACCAGTAGCAGCAATTAGGGAGGTACACAGAGGGTGAAGGGTGGGGAGGATGGGGTGGAGAGATGTTTGAACACCGCAAAATATCAAAATATCAAATTTAGAAGAATTTGTGTTTTGATGTGGTAATTTATACTACGGTATCATAATCTAGGGTTGATCAAACTCTGTAATTATGGGATAACATTACAATATCTACATACTTCTTCCATATAAAATGAATTTAATCTTTGATATTGTTCTAAACTGATAAAAACACTTCTGCTGGTCACCAGAAACACTTATCATAACCATAGGTTATCACTTTCTTCTTTTACTTTTGTGCTGTCCTGACAGTTAATCTTTTTATTGCCACCCACCCTTAAAAGGGAGTTAAATGTTCGTAGTTGTGTTGTGTCACGGCTTACAACTTGTTGCAGTATCTATAAATTCCTGTCTAAAAATAAACACTTATATCCATGTGATATACGTTCTTTTTTGTACAACATATGGGGATGTAGGTCTGGTTTTTGTTCGGGATGGCGTGACTGACCTATCAGGTATTCCTGGGGTGTAGTCTATTTCACAAGAAGACAAGGTCATGGCTATAGCATTATCCTGTGAAAACCTACTGACCTTATCAACTGCAAATATAGATGATGTAAGGTCAAACCTTAAAATTTGTTGAGAGTTTCTTCTGTTTGGATTGTTGTCTATTTCTTCTGTGTGTTCACTTGTAGAAAAATCTGGCGAGTAGACTCCATGGCATCCACTTTGAATATATTCTCTTTCTCTAAAGGTCTGTGAATTATCACTGCAGTTCGTTAGGTTAACTACACCACTACTTAAGAATGAAGAAAATTCATTTCTTGTTCCCACTGATGTACTAATGATGTCTTCTTCTCTGTTAACCACAGCAGAGTTATCAATGTCTTCATTTTCTAGAATCAGGTTTTCATAATTTGGAGGCGAATATTCTTTGAATAAGTTCTCTTTACTGTATGGAGGGAGGCTGGCACCAAAGGGAGGATAGTACTCTTCAGCATCTGGTGGGGATGATGGTCCGTCTGCATCTTGACCAGACTAGGAAAAGAAAATGTTTACATTTTTAAAAAATTAAATGTAAAATCGGTTTGTAATTTTAAATAAGTGCAAGATAAAGCACAAAATAAGAAGAGTGTGGGTGAATTAAAAAAGTTGTGGAACAAGTTTAAAACACAGGCATGAAGATAAGAAACAAAAAAGATTATTTTGCTGCCAGAGCTACTGAGTTTAGTGCTCTGTGCACACCTTGAGCTGTGTTTTTCATCCAAATCATGTTTCGATGTTCCGATTGCTTACAATAAAAGATGATATAGTATGACGAGGGACAGTTTGATTGCGTTCATTTTTGGTGCAGCTTGGCCTTATGTCTTTTGGCATTTGTTGTGGCTGCTATGATAGGGACTGCAGCTGCATTTCTTTGTTTGGATTCTTTAATGAGATGAAATGTTAATTCGGATGATTTCACTGGCGTGAATGGTTGAGCAATTATGGATTTTAATTCGTTTGCAGAGATATCTGGGCCTTCGAGTAACTACAAGAAAGGTTTATATAAATAACAATGACAATAGAAACAAAAAGATGTAGAAATGAAAATAATCAATAAGATTTGCAAGTAAATGAAAAAGACAACAATGAAGACATTTTTTAAAATATATTTATATAAACAGTTAGCAATTAAAGCATTCTATGGTCAAATAGCAAAATGATATTTCTCTGTTCTTCTTATGTTGGATATTTATAACAGCAATCATTTCACAGCTGATGGGCAGCCATGTTGCAACCAAAGGTCTCAGGCTCTTAAGCTCCCCAAAATTTTTGTTTTAAAATAAATTGTAAAAACAATGTAATTGAAATGCAAATGTACATCATTGTTATATACTGAACATATTTATAATATAGACATGTTTATTGTATAAACATATTGACTATAACTCACAAAACATATTGACTATAACTTACAAAACATATTGACTATAACTCACAAAACATGTTGACTATTACTCACAAAACATGTTGACTAAAACTCACAAAACATGTTGACTATGACTCACAAAACATGTTGACTAAAACTCACAAAACACATTGACTATAACTCACAAAACACATTGACTATAACTCACAAAACACATTGACTATAACTCACAGGTTTGTAGAAAAACTCAAAGGTGCCACGACCTTCTGACAACTCTTGGTACTGGGACACGACACAAGCAAAACCATAGCACTGTTAAATAAAGTACATTATTTTGTTAATGTGGCACAAGGTGATTATTGTAATTTGTTCATTGCTTTTTTGTGTGGTTATTGTTAATGTTTTACTAATTAATGAAATCAGTTACTGGTTGGTGAATGTTGCAGAGTAATTGATTGTCCATGGATCATTTATTATTATAGAATATTAAATTGTTCCTACTATGTACTTTTAGCTATATAATTATAATTGCTTTTTGCTTAAAAGTGTTTAATGTTTTTCTTCACTTATTTTTATTAATTAAATGCTAATTATTGTAGACTATTTTGCTGATCGTCATCATCATCATCGAGTGCCATTTCCAATGGCAACCATCAACCAAACACACCCACGTGCAACACAATATTTTTAGTACCTGGTATGCCAAGGAATATGTTGTATGAGGCGACTAAGGAGGTTGATCGATGGCTTGACAAGCTCTCATTGTAAAAAGCATTGTTATGGAAACAGACCATAGATTTTAGAAGCAGTGATCTCTGCAATATGTGCCATTTTGGCACGCAAGGTTTCTATTTTTGAGATTGTGGTTCTGCCCTATGTGCCGTCTTCGGCTCGAAAGGACAATAGACAATAGATAGAGATGCCAAGGATACCAAGTTGATCATGTGCTGGAAGCAGCAGCCAGAAAATCACAAAGCAAGCTCTCAGATGGGAAACAACAGGAACAAGAGAAAAACTTTGATTTTGAGAGACAGCTTGAAAAAGAACACCGATAAGAGAGGTAAAGGTTGCAGGAACCAACTTCCTTACTGAAATTGAGAAGCTTGTCCAGAACAGAGACTAATGGTGATGTACATTGCATGTCTTGTGTGACTGAGTTATTATTGAGTTATTTGCGTGTCATCATCATTGCACTCCGAACATGTCCATAGGTGCTCAGATCCCCTCCTTGTGTGATGTCAAGTCATATTTGAAGGATATAGCTTCTATCTTTTATCGTTTCTTTCTCAGTCAAACTGGTTACTCTATCTTCAATAGAGAGGTTAAGGTGGTCTACGGTCTTCATCAGTTCTGGTTCACTGATCCTGACCCACCAGTATGTGTTGCTGACTACTGTCAGCCCACTTAATGTGTATTGCCTTGCTGCCTAGTAGCAGATTACAAACAAGAAAGGCAGGTAATCGCTAAACTAACTCAATGATGCCTATATTTCTAGGCATGACTCCCACAATGACTACACTAACTCAACTATGCCTATATTTACAAATGTGACCCACACAATGACTACACTAACTCAACTATGCCTATATTTACAAATGTGACCCCCACAATGGCTACACTAACTCAACTATGCCTATATTTACAAGTGTGACCCACACAATGACTACACTAACTCAACTATGCCTACATTTACAAGTGTGACCCCCACAATGACTACACTAACTCAACTATGCCTATATTTACAAGTGTTACTCCCACAATGACTACACTAACTCAACTATGCCTATATTTACAAGTGTGACCCCAACAATGACTACACTAACTCAACTATGCCTACATTTACAAGTGTGACCCCCACAATGACTACACTAACTCAACTATGCCTATATTTACAAGTGTGACCCCAACAATGGCTACACTAACTCAACTATGCCTACATTTACAAGTGTGACCCCCACAATGACTACACTAACTCAGCTATGCCTATATTTACAAGTGTTACTCCCACAATGACTACACTAACTCAGCTATGCCTATATTTACAAGTATGACCCCAACAATGACTACACTAACTCAACTATGCCTATATTTACAAGTGTGACCCCCACAATGACTACACTAACTCAACTATGCCTATATTTACAAGCGTGACCCCCCACAATGACTACACTAACTCAACTATGCCTATATTTACAAGTGTGACCTCCACAATGACTACACTAACTCAACTATGCCTATATTTACAAGCGTGACCCCCCACAATGACTACACTAACTCAACTATGCCTATATTTACAAGCGTGACCCCCACAATGACTACACTAACTCAACTATGCCTATATTTACAAGTGTGACCCCCACAATGACTACACTAACTCAACTATGCCTATATTTACAAGCGTGACCCCCCACAATGACTACACTAACTCATCTATGCCTATATTTACAAGTGTGACCCCCACAATGACTACAACTACTCAACTATGCCTATATTTACAAGTGTGACCCCAACAATGACTACACTAACTCAACTATGCCTATATTTACAAGTGTGACCCCCACAATGACTACAACTACTCAACTATGCCTATATTTACAAGTGTGACCTCCACAATGACTACACTAACTCAACTATGCCTATATTTACAAGTGTGACCTCCACAATGACTACACTAACTCAACTATGCCTATATTTACAAGTGTGACCCCCACAATGACTACACTAACTCAACTATGCCTATATTTACAAGCGTGACCCCCACAATGACTACACTAACTCAACTATGCCTATATTTACAAGCGTGACCCCCCACAATGGCTACACTAACTCAACTATGCCTACATTTACAAGTGTGACCCCCACAATGGCTACACTAACTTAACTATGCCTACATTTACAAGTGTGACCCCCACAATGGCTACACTAACTTAACTATGCCTATATTTACAAGTGTGACCCCCACAATGGCTACACTAACTCAACTATGCCTACATTTACATGTGTGATTCCCAACAATGACTACACTAACTCAACTATGCCTATATTTACAAGTGTGACCCCCACAATGACTACAACTACTCAACTATGCCTATATTTACAAGTGTGACCCCCCACAATGACTACACTAACTCAACTATGCCTATATTTACAAGTGTGACCCCCACAATGACTACACTAACTCAGCTATGCCTATATTTACAAGTGTGACCCCCACAATGACTACACTAACTCAACTATGCCTATATTTACAAGTGTGACCTCCACAATGACTACACTAACTCAACTATGCCTATATTTACAAGTGTGACCCCCACAATGACTACACTAACTCAGCTATGCCTATATTTACAAGTGTGACCCCCACAATGACTACACTAACTCAACTATGCCTATATTTACAAGTGTGACCCCCACAATGGCTACACTAACTCAACTATGCCTACATTTACATGTGTGATTCCCAACAATGACTACACTAACTCAACTATGCCTATATTTACAAGTGTGACCCCCCACAATGACTACAACTACTCAACTATGCCTATATTTACAAGTGTGACCCCCACAATGACTACACTAACTCAACTATGCCTATATTTACAAGTGTGACCCCCACAATGACTACACTAACTCAACTATGCCTATATTTACAAGTGTGTCCCCCACAATGACTACACTAACTCAATCAACTATGCCTATATTTACAAGTGTGACCCCCACAATGACTACACTAACTCAACTATGCCTATATTTACAAGTGTGACCCCCACAATGACTACACTAACTCAACTATGCCTATATTTACAAGTGTGACCCCCACAATGACTACACTAACTCAACTATGCCTACATTTACAAGTGTGACCTCCACAATGGGTACACTAACTCAACTATGCCTATATTTACAAGTGTGACCCCCACAATGACTACACTAACTCAACTATGCCTATATTTACAAGTGTGACCCCCACAATGGCTACACTAACTCAACTATGCCTATATTTACAAGTGTGACCCCCACAATGGCTACACTAACTCAACTATGCCTATATTTACAAGTGTGACCCCCACAATGGCTACTCTAACTCAACTATGCCTATATTTACAAGTGTGACCCCCACAATGGCTACACTAACTCAACTATGCCTATATTTACAAGTGTGACCCCCACAATGGCTACACTAACTCAACTATGCCTATATTTACAAGTGTGACCCCCACAATGGCTACACTAACTCAACTATGCCTATATTTACAAGTGTGACCCCCACAATGGCTACACTAACTCAACTATGCCTATATTTACAAGTGTGACCCCCACAATGGCTACACTAACTCAACTATGTCTATATTTACAAGCGTGACCCACACAATGGCTACACTAACTCAACTATGCCTATATTTACAAGCGTGATCCACACAATGGCTACACTAACTCAACTATGCCTATATTTACAAGTGTGACCCCCACAATGGCTACACTAACTCAACTATGCCTACATTTACAAGTGTGACCCCCACAATGGCTACACTAACTCAACTATGCCTATATTTACAAGCATGACCCCACAATGGGCACAAAGAAACACAGTTTTAAAACCACTGAACTAAATAAAGGGTGCCCCATAATTTTAAGTCTGATCCCACAAGAAACATAAGCAAACATAACTGAGATGCCCACAATTCTAATAAACATAAAGAGAAGACAACTACTCACATTTGCTATGAGTCTGACAAAATAAAACACAAGGGTAATGATCTCCCATGTTTCTAGTTTCTGAAAAACAAAAGAAAATAATAACAAATGAAAGTTTGGAACAAAACAACAACCATGGACAATTATCATGAAAATTATAACAATTCATAATTGCTAATCATCAGTGATATTTTAAGTAATTAAAATTTTTTAATTAAAAAAAAAAAATTCAATCAAAATGTAAACCCGTAGACATCAAAACAACATGCTGTCATTAGAGAGGGTTATCTTTTAATAATTCTGACACTAATTTAAAAAGAAAATAAACCTTCATTTATTGTCTTTTTTGTTACTACTTGATACAATTTTATGTTTATGTTACATGTTTTCTGCAGCTGTACTTATAGCCCTGCATATTATTTAATATTTTGTATAATATATAAATTTCCATGAAAAGCTTAATTCCAACAGATGACAGAATATACATGGAAAACAAACCAGTGGAAGAAATCGATCACTTTATCTATCTTGGAAGTCACATTGATCGACAAGGGGATACAAGTAAAGAAATTAGAATCAGAATAGCTAAAGCAGCAATGTCTTTCAGAAGCCTTGAAAAGTTGTGGAAATCAAAACTCATCAGCACAAACACAAAACTTAGACTATTCAAATCAACCCTTACGTATGCGTGTGAGAGCTGGAAAACAACAAGAGACAGAAACAAAGTTGAACGCATTCGAAAATAAATGTCTAAGGAAAATACTTGTTATAGCGTGGAACGAATTCAAAAAACAAACGAGGAAATTAGAGAAATCGCCAATCAACAACTAATATCTTCAGTAATCAAGAAAAGACGATGGTCATATGTTGGGCATGTGATGAGGAGAGATAATAACTGAATAACAAAAGAAGCCCTCATGTGGGAAACAACAGGTAAGAGGAAAAGAGGCCGACCCAGAGAGACACTGAGAAGAACATTGATCAGAGAGGCAAGAGCAGCAGGAATTGGCTCCCTCAATGAGATAGAGTTGCTTGCACAGAACAGAGACAAATGGTGAGATTTGATAAAAGATCTTTACAAGAATTGAAAACTGCTAGAATAAAAATTTAGATAAGAGAAAGAGTATCTGGGTCTACGCCCAATGGGCCGGCTATGCTCGAAAGGTCAATAGAATAGATAGATAGATAATTTATATTTGTGCTTATCCCTTTTTTTTCTGACACTCACAAATTACCGTTTGATATTCTAAAATTTTAAGCTTTCACTGCACCATGAATAATAACATACATGATCTCCCTCGATGTGGATTACTGCTATCAAAGCGATCACTCCAGACTCATAAAGAACAGTCATCACCAGCACATAGATCCAGGGTAGCAGAAGGTACTTTTTATCCTGTGGAGAAAGCACATTTACGGCCTCAATAAAATGGAATATCTTCCTTGTTTATTTTAATTACATTATCACTGAGGTAGACAATAAATGAAATGAATTACTCATCTGGAAAAAATAACAAAAGTTTCAACAAAACATATATTAATAGATGAAATGGAAGAAGAGACCATGGTAGAATAAAATTGACTGACAATCAGTGGCATAGCTAAGGGGGGATATCTATCTCCGGACGCAGCATCTGGGGGGGGGGGGGGGGGGGGGTGGCCGCACACCAAATTGACCATTGTTGTCTTATTTATTTTACCTTTTTCATCCTCTTCATATCTTGAAAATAGGCAACGAAATGCAGGTTTTCATGTTCTAAATGCATGTTTTCATGTTATAAATGCATATTTTCATGTTATAAATGCATGTTTTCATGTTATAAATGCATGTTTTCATGTTGTTATAAATGCAGGTTTTCATGTTATAAATGCAGGTTTTCATGTTATAAATGCAGGTTTTCATGTTCTAAATGCATGCTTTCATGTTATTAATGCATGTTTTCATGTTGTTATAAATGCAGGTTTTCATGTTATAAATGCGGGTTTCATGTTATAAATGCAGGTTTTAATGTTTTGAATGCAGGTTTTCATGTTATAAATGCAGGTTTTCATGTTTTGAATGCAGGTTTTCATGTTATAAATGCAGGTTTTCATGTTTTAACGGTAAAAAATATCTGGGAAATCATGACAGACCCCCTAATGGCTCACACCTTGTCACGTGGGAGACCAGGTGGAGGTACAAATACTAACTTGATCCCCGGACTCTGAAATCTTTAAGGGAGCCACGATAGCTCAGTGGTTCATAACTTTTACAGACCTACAGCTCATGATTTTTTTGTGTAACGTGGTCGGTATTATGCCCGAACTGCTTTACTTTCCCAGAAAAAAATCTGGTACCCATTAATAGTTGGGTGAACCGGAAGCTGTCGGTTGGGATCGAACCCTACCTCTTGTCCTTTGTAGTCCAATTCACTAAACACTGAGTTATCGCGATTCCCTCACTTTGTGGTACAGGTTGTAAAATAGTACAATAACTTCTCTTCAGTGGGGGAGGGCTGGGTGGTTAGAGGTAAGACATTGTCAGCCTCTGGACAGGGTTTGATACCCGCAAGTGACGGAAAATTGTTTTTTTTTTTAATTGAATCTGTGGCTTTACACTCCCCTTGTCTCTGAGTAGTGTGATCTGATGTCTAGCCCTCTTGGAAAACAGCAAAACACAGGAAGTCCATGTGGACTCTGCGCACGTTAAAGAACTCTTGACAGTTTGAAATCAAAAAAAGTAGGCCAAAAATGGACGCTGCCTGGGCTAAAATTAATAGGGGACAAAAACCTACCCAAAAAAATTGTTAAAACTCTCAATGATAAAAATATGAGAGTACCTCTGAATTCAAAGAATATCTGCCTGTATGGCGGGGGACACTTGAGCGCATGGCTGTCGGTGTGAAAAAAGGGAGAATTCACGCAAAATTTAGTCTCTCAAAACCTTGCTAGACATATAAAGTAGGTGAACGCACACAAACAAATAACAAACAAGCAACAAACAAATAACAAACAACAAACACTTCTCTCCAGTACCAAAAAACACATCATCAGTCCCATTACTATGATGGCCTTTGGGACACACTTGATGACATCTTCACAGTTATCCTCCAACTTTCATGATTAAGAGCCGCTTTCTGAGATGTGACAAAGGTTAATCTAGTCTGTTCTTTGATATTGTCTTCCCACCACTTACTCTGTCTGCCTTGTCTTCTTTTGAATCATATTGTGCCCTGCAAAATGATCTTAGCAAGACCTATGGATTATTTATGTCTGTACCATTTTAATATTTATTCCTTTACTGCAGACTTTAAGTCTTTAATTGTGGATCTTTGGTTTATGTTGTATACTTCCTCATTGATATGATCTATATTAGATTTGTGAAGAATTTTTCTAGACCCTCTCATTTCTAGAGTCTGTATTCTTCAGTCAAGCACAGCAGTGAGTGTCCATGTTTCAGAGATATATGGAAATAGAGTTCTGTGTGTAGTAATCTGATCTTTGTTCTTAGGTGGATAGTTTTGCTCTTCCAAATATTGTTTAGTCTTAACAGGGTTGACATTCTTCTTCTTCTTCTTTCCTTCCTCATCTACCTTTCAGCGTCGAGGGGTGATATAATTTGCGGTCTTTTGCTCTTCTGTTCGTTTCTGCTGCTGTTATGTTTCCTAGTGCTTCTAATATTCCATCCATCCATCTTTTTCGTGGTCGATCTTTGGGTCTGGTGTTCTCACAATGTTTGTTGAAGGCTCGTTGTGTTGTGTTTTGATCTTTCTGCCTTGTCACGTGGCCAAACCATTTTATCTGTTGTTTCCTTATATATTCTATGGCGGGGGCTATTCCTAGTTTTTTCTCAGTTCTTCATTTCTGATCTTATCTCTCAGACTGTTTCCTGTCATTCGTCTAACACTTTTCATCTCAGTAGAGGTTATTTTTCTTCTTGTTCTTGCATCTAGGGTCCAGGTCTGGCATTGGTAGCACTACTACAAGAGGGTTGATATTGCCTGTGCAATAATTATCACTTATGATTGATGACTTCAGTGACAATGGAGTCCAGATATTTGAACTGGGTCACTGTTTCAAATGCCTCTCCATTTATTGTGATTATTCTTTGCTTGCTTGCATTTGCTGATGACTAACAGATAGTGACACTGTGACCTTCCAGGCATGTCGTAAGAGGCGACCAAGGAGGTTGATCGATGGTTTGCCAAGCTATCATTGTAAAAAGTATTGTTATGGAAAAAGTGCCATATATTTTAGAAGCATTGATCTCTGCAATATGTGCCACTTTGGCACACAAGGCTTCTGTTTTTGAGATTGTGGTTCTGCCCTATGTGCTGTCTTCGGCTCGAAAGGACAATAGATGGATGGATGGATGGATGGATGGATGGATGGATGGATGGATGGATGGATGGATGGATGGATGGATGGATGGATGGATGATAGATGGATTGGATTGGATAGATGGATTGGATAGATGGATTGGATAGATGGATTGGGTAGATGGATTGGATATATGGATTGCATAGATGGATTGGATAGATGGATTGGATAGATGGATTGGATAGATGGATGGATAGATTAGATAGATAGATTAGATAGATAGATTAGATAGATAGATATAAAGGAATACACCTTCGAATCATCCGCCCTTAAGAGGACGTTAAGTGTGTGTGTGTGCGTTGTGTTGTGGTTTGCAGTATAACTGTGATATTTACACCTTTCGGTCCAACACATCTGACTTCAGCATGACATTTTTGAGTACTGGGTTGTCTTCCCTCTTCAATCCATACTCACTTGGCCAGACTAGACTGGTTAGTCTTTTACTACAGGCACCACGGAGAGGTGGAGCAGGGTCTGGATGGTTCTAATTCACCGATCCTGGCACAAGCCATCATCTGCAGTCCACTGACAACCTCCAGGTCTGCTGCTGTGAGGCGTGCCTTTGCTTCCATTATTCTTTCAGTACCCATGGTCTTGTTTTCAATCAATATAGTTTCATAAGTATTTATCATCTTTCCATATATCTGGGATGTCTTATCTAGACACTCCAATAGATCTTCAATCTCTAATAGCCTATTACTTGCCCATCTATATTATCTGAAAACAAAGGTTGGTAATTGGTCTGCCTTCAATGCTTATTGCCCAAAGAGTTCCCCAAGGGCATCTGTCATAACTATTTCAAGAAATATATTAAATAATGTTGGGGTTAGCAAACACCCTGTATTACTTCTACTAAGAAAATATAGATATATATTCCCAATAGAAAATAGTGTTTATCGGATAAGACCCTTTCTTTGGAATTACCCTGATCTAATTTGTTATTCTTCTGCTGGTCCATCCATTCACCTTTACTAAATGTAAGAGTTCAGGTAACAGAAAGGTTTTAACAAGATGATTGCATAATTATGGTTGCCAGTTTTTTGCAGGTAATAAAGGAAAATGTGTCTGTTTTTGTCAGGTAATAAAGGAAGATTTGTCTGGTAATATAGGAAGATTTGTCTGTTTTTGTCTGGTAATAGAGGAAGATTTGTCTGTTTTTGTCTGATAATAGAGGAAGATTTGTCTGTTTTTGTCTGATAATAGAGGAAGATTTGTCTGTTTTTGTCTGGTAATAGAGGAAGATTTGTCTGTTTTTGTCTGATAATAGAGGAAGATTTGTCTGTTTTTGTCTGGTAATAGAGGAAGATTTGTCTGTTTTTGTCTGATAATAGAGAAAGATTTGTCTGTTTTTGTCTGGTAATAGAGGAAGATTTGTCTGTTTTTGTCTGATAATAGAAAAAGATTTGTCTGTTTTTGTCTGGTAATAGAGGAAGATTTGTCTGTTTTTGTCTGGTAATAGAGGAAGATTTGTCTGGTAATAGAGGAAGATTTGTCTGTTTTTTGTCTGGTAATAAAGGAAGATTTGTCTGTTTTTGTCAGGTAATAAAGGCATGCAAGTGATATAAATAGGGAATATGGTGTCAGTGACCATAATTTTTACAGACCTTCAGCACAAGATTTTTGGGGTAATGTGGTCGGTATTATACCCGTGCCGCTTTAGTTTCCCAGAAAAATATCCATACCTATTTTAAGGCTAGGTGAACCTGCAAGCCGTCGATCAGGATCGAACACGACCTCTTGTGCTTTGTAGTCCAATTCACTAACCACTGAGCTATCGCAGTTCCAATAAGCCATATAATTAATGAAAAAACGTGAATCTTGCAGGAAAAACATAAAACCTGACATCATCATCATCATTAAGTACCGGGCCTGCTGGCATAGGTGATCATGTCTCTCCACAAGTTTCGATCTCGACAGTTATTTATCATTTCTGTTGTTGACCTTCTGCCAAGCCATTTTCTTAAGCTGTCTGGTATTTTTTCTCTTTGCTTCCCTCTATCTCTTTGTCCCTCAATTTTTCCAGTTGTTACAATATATTCCAGTTGTTCTCCTCTCATTACATGACCAAAAAATGATGATTGTTTCTTCTAATATTGGAAATTAGTTCTCTTTTTGCTTTGACCTCTTTCAGAACATTTTCATTACTCTTCTTTGCTGTCCATGGTATTCTCAATATTCTTCTGTAAAACTACATGTCTACAGAATCCAGTGACTTTCTTGTCTGTTGTCCTATTGTCCATGATTCACATCCATATGTTAAGACTAGCTCTACATAGCATTTAAACCTGACAATCCTACCCATAATACTTACCAAGTAGACACCTGGAAGCAAGATTAGGGATACACCAATCAGACAAGAATACAGGATGAAGCCAGCATAGACTACACCCCTTAGTTCTGAAAAGAGTTAAAAGGATGTTGGTGAGTGGGGGCAGTTTTGGTAGTGATTATAAAAGGTAATAGTTTTAATTATGTGACAATGGTGGTAGTTATAATGGTGTTGTTAGTAGGGTATATGTGACTGTGGTGGTAGTTATAATGGTGTTGTTAGTAGGGTATATGTGACAATGGTGGTAGTTATAATGGTGTTGTTAGCAGGGTATATGTGACAGTGGTAGTAGTTATAATGGTGTTGTTAGTAGGGTATATGTGATTGTGGTGTTAGTTATAATGGTGTTGTTAGTAGGATATATGTGATTGTGATGGTAGTTATAATGGTGTTATTAGTAGGATATATGTGATTGTGGTGGTAGTAATAATGGTGTTGTTAGTAGGGTATATGTGATTGTGGTGGTAGTAATAATGTTGTTAATAGGGTATATGTGATTGTGGTGGTAGTAATAATGTTGTTAATAGGGTATATGTGATTGTGGTGGTATTAATAATAGTGTTGTTAGTAGGGTATCTGTGATTGTAGTGGTAGTTATAATGGTGTTGTTAGTAGGGTATATGTGATTGTGGTGGTAGTTACAAGGGTGTTGTTAGTAGGGTATATGTGATCGTGGTGGTAGTTATAATAGTGTTGTTAGTAGAGTATCTGTGATTGTGGTGGTAGTTATAATAGTGTTGTTAGTAGGGTATCTGTGATTGTAGTGGTAGTTATAATGGTGTTGTTAGTAGGGTATATGTGATTGTAGTGGTAGCTATAATGGTGTTGTTAGTAGGGTATATGAGATTGTGGTTGTAGTTATGAGATAATGTTGATAGTAAGGTATATGTGTGTGTGGTGGTAGTTATAATAGTGTTGATAGAATGGTATGTATGCTTATAAATGGATGTCAAGGTTGAAGGAATAGACCTGGAGAAAGTTCAGAGCTACAACTACCTTGGACATGCTATAACCAGTGATGGAAAATGTACAACTGAAATAAACAAAAGAATAGGAATGGCAAAAAGTAATTTTATTGCCATGAAAAATATACTATCATCAAAACAAATAACACCAGGGCTAAAATTAAGGATAGTCAAATGTTATATCTTCTCAACATTCCTACATGGTTCAGAAACATGGACATTAGACAAGAAAACAGAACAGAAAATTGAAGCCTTTGAAATGTGGATATATAGAAGAACAGGTGAAATTGGATGGAAGGAAAAGAAAACAAATGATGAAGTCTTAAAACAACTAAAAATGAAAAGAGAACTACTAAATACAATTCAAACAAGACAAATGCGATTTTTGAGGCATGTTAAAAGATACAACAGCCTACTAAAAGTAATCTTAGAAGGGGAAATACAAGGTAAAAGAGGCAAGACAGACAAAGACTAACATGGACAAGTAACATCAAAAGATGGACAAACCAGCCTATAACAATCTACAGCATTAAAGCAAGAGACAGAGTGGAATGGCACTCCATGGTAGCCAAACTTCGATGCGGAGAAGGCACTCAGTTTAAAAAAGTATGGTATTTGTGATTGTGGCTGTAGTTATGAGATAGTGTTGATGGTAAGGTATATGTGATTGTGGCTGTTGTGGTGATTGTGATAACTGTGACAGCCATAGTTGTGATATTTGCCATTATGGTTATGATGATGGATCTCATGATAATGATTATTATAGTTGTTGTTGTAAATGTGGTGGTACAGGAGGTGAGCAAGAAGAGGGGCATACAATTTGTTGGACATGGTTAAGCTGGTGATCAGAGGAGCAGTCCTATCCTGATCTCACAGCATAGACCAACTAGTGTACATTGCAAAATTAATTCCATTCTATTGCTGCCCCTCTTTTTAACCCTCTATTGTAACATAGACATGTCACATGGACAGTAGACAAGCAAATGAAAAGACGATTAGAGGCCACAGAGATGGGATTTCTCAGAAGAATGTTGAAAGTTCCCTGAACAGCTAAAAAGACCAATGAGGAAGTTCTCAAAGAGGCCAACACAAAAAGGGAGCTCTTAAAAAACATCAGAAAGAAGCAATCAACATTTTTTGGGCACATCATGAGAAGAGGAAAGTTGGAATACTTGGTTACAACTGGCAAAATAAAAGGAAAGAGAGATCGCGGACGACAAAGAGAGAAAATACTGGATAGCTTGGTGTCATGGCATGAAAAACAGTCAACAACAGAACTGATACGCTGCACGGTAGATAGAAGTTTGTGGAAGGACATGATTGCCCTATGGCAACCGGTATGGCACATGATGATGATGAATTGTTATATCAGTGGTTATGTTGGTAATATCCAGGGCTTTCATTTTGTTCATGTTGGTCTGGAGACCTATTTGACCAAAGATATTGTGGAGTCGTTCCATTTTTTCTTGAGCATGTGGGTATGTTGAGCTTAATAGTGCCAAGCCATCAACAAAGTTGGGATCTTGCCAAGAGTTGATTATCAATCTATTTTATTCTCTAACCTTCTGTGAGTGTAATTCATCTCTGATTTCTCTCTCAAGACTTCAATTCAATGTCTTTCTAGGTTTCTCAGCTTCCTCTTTCCTTGTATCACATCACTTCAACAAACAGCTGCCTTCATGAGAGAGTCAGGAATACTACTCTGAAAGAGTCATGATTGCAGCAGAAGAAGAAGTATCAGATGAAGTATCAGATGAAGTATCAGATGAAGTGTCAGAAGTATCAGATGAAGTGTCAGAAGTATCAGATGAAGTATCAGATGAAGTGTCAGATGAAGTGTCAGAAGTATCAGATGAAGTGTCAGAAGTATCAGATGAAGTGTCAGAAGTATCAGATGAAGTGTCAGAAGTATCAGATGAAGTGTCAGAAGTATCAGATGAAGTATCAGAAGTATCAGATGAAGTGTCAGAAGTATCAGATGAAGTGTCAGAAGTATCAGATGAAGTATCAGTGAAGTGTCAGAAGTATCAGATGAAGTGTCAGAAGTATCAGATGAAGTGTCAGAAGTATCAGATGAAGTGTCAGAAGTATCAGATGAAGTGTCAGAAGTATCAGATGAAGTGTCAGAAGTATCAGATGAAGTGTCAGAAGTATCAGATGAAGTGTCAGAAGTATCAGATGAAGTGTCAGAAGTATCAGATGAAGTGTCAGAAGTATCAGATGAAGTGTCAGAAGTATCAGATGAAGTGTCAGAAATATCAGATGATTGCAGAAAAAGAAGAAGTGCCAGATGAGTGCTTTTTCTAGTAACACTTGTAGTTTGGTTTCAAAGCTGTTCTATCCATCCCCAACATCTTTTATTTATTATTTCTTCCCCTGTAGATTGATTTGTTCCCTCTCACAGTTCATCATTTCTTCTCCCATAAATTGACTTAAACAATTTGCAATATGCAAATTATACTGTCTTAACAGAAAGTGTCAGAGAATGAACTACAAGAAATGATAGATATAATTGTGACAGAAAGCAACAAGAAAGGTTTCAGTCTGAATAGTAAGAAAACATAAATAATGGTCATATCAAAGAAACAACCATCACTACCATACAATATAGAAATAGGTGGGTCAAATCTGAAACAAGTGCAACGCGTCAAATACTTAGGCATAAAATAATACCAGATGGAAGATGCACCACAGAAATAAAAAGTAAGAATAACTCAAGTCAAAAAAGAGGGTCTCATGTGTGCACTGAATTATCAAGCACATTAAAGGACACTTGGCAGTTAAAACTAAAAAGAGCAGGCCATAAATAAAGTAAAGAGTTCTTAAATGTTATGTAGAGCCAGAACATATGGATGTGGATTATGGACAATAGGACAACAGGCAAGAAAATCACTAGAGTCTGTAGAAATGTGGTTTTACAAAAGAATGTTGAGAATACCATGGACAGCTAAGAAGAGTAATGAAAACGTTCTGAAAGAGGTAAAAGCAAAACGAGAGCTAATTTCCAATATTAGGAAGAAACAATCATCATTTTTTTGGCCATGTAATGAGAAGAGAACAACTGGAATATATTGTAACAACTTGGAAAATTGAGGGACGAAGAGATAGAGGGAAGCAAAGAGAAAAAATAACAGACAGCTTAAGAGAATGGCTTGGCAGAAGGTCAACAACAGAAATGATAAATAACTGTCAAGATCGAAAGTTGTGGAGAGACATGATCACCTATGCCAGCAGGCCCGGTACTTGATGATGATGATGATGATATCTGTGAAAATCAATTCTTTTTCTACGATGTGTTGAAATGTTCACATGTTTGGGAGTTTTAAACAAGCTAATCAGCTCTACGGTTATTTTTGTGGTGTGTTGTGTTGCTGTTGAGATGTTGCTGTTGTAATTCCAGTATGAAATGACATCACAGTACAGCATATACAAATAAATAGCAAATCACAACAGCAACCATATATTCCAGTAGCAGCATCACAACATCAACAATACATCACACAACAGCAAGAATACATCACACAACAGCAACAATACATCACACAACAGCAACAATACATCACAGTAACAGCATTAAAAAAAGCAACAGTACATCATAGCAACAGCATCACAAGAGCAACAGTACATCACCACATCATAACATCAACAATACATCACACAACAGCAACAATACATCACAGTAACAGCATCACAAAAGCAACAGCATATCACAGTAACAGCATTTTAAAAAAGCAACAGTACATCACCACATCATAACATCAACAATACATCACACAACATCAACAATACATCACACAACATCAACAATACATCACACAACAGCAAGAATACATCACACAGCAGCAACAGTACATCACAGTAACAGCATCACAAGAGCAACATTACATCACCACGTCATAACATCAACAATACATCACACAGCAGCAACAATACATCATAGCAACAGCATCACAAGAGCAACAGTACATCACCACATCATAACATCAACAATACATCACACAGCAGCAACAATACATCATAGCAACAGCATCACAAGAGCAACAGTACATCACCACATCATAACATCAACAATACATCACACAGCAGCAACAATACATCATAGCAACAGCATCACAAGAGCAACAGTACATCACCACATCATAACATCAACAATACATCACACAACAGCAACAATACATCACAGTAACAGCATCACAAAAGCAACAGCATATCACAGTAACAGCATTAAAAAAAGCAACAGTACATCACAGTACCAGCATCTCAGCAATACATCACAGTACCAGAATCATACCAAAATCACATACATCATAGTAACACTATTACAACAGTAGACAACACAAAGAACCTACCTATTGACTGGTGGATCTGATCAAGCACAACATACTTAATCATATACAAGGATAAACAGACCACAGAAATCACCTGAAAGTATACAACGTAATACATACTGTATCTAAAGACAACTCTTGCAGGGTATTTTAATACAAATTAATAGATTAGTAAATTGGCAGACATCAAGGCAATCCTAGACTACACAAGATGAGCCCTGCCAATGAGAGTACCAATAAGGAGCACTTATACGCTCCTCACTCCTCCCAATTAAACACCCCTCTTACATGCCCTCCTTATTCCTCCCAAACACACCCCTCTTACATGCCCTCCTTATTCCTCCCAAACAAACACCCCGGTTACATGCCCTACTTAATCCTCCCAAACAAACACCCTGGTTATATGCCCTCCTTAATCCTCCCAAACAAACACCCTGGTTATATGCCCTCCTTAATCCTCCTAATTAAACACCCCTCTTATATACCCTCCTTATTCCTCACAAACAAACACCCCTCGTATGTGCCCTCCTTAATTCTCCATAACAAACACCCCTCTTATATGCCCTCCTTAATCCTCCATAACAAACACCCCTCTTATATGCCCTCCTTAATCCTCCATAACAAACACCCCTATTATATGCCCTCCTTAATCCTCCATAAAAACAACCCTCTTATATGCCCTCCTTAATCCTCCATAACAAACACCCCTCTTATATGCCCTCCTTAATCCTCCCAATTAAACACCCCTCTTATATACCCTCCTTAATCCTCCATAATAAACACCCCTATTATATGCCCTCCTTAATCCTTCCAATTAAATAACCCTCTTATATGACCTCCTTAATCCTCCCAATTAAACAACCCTCTTATATGACCTCCTTAATCCTCCCAATTAAACGCCCCTCTTATATGACCTCCTTAATCCTCCCAATTAAACAACAATCTTATATGACCTCCTTAATCCTCCCAATTAAACAACCCTCTTATATGACCTCCTTAATCCTCCCAATTAAACAACCCTCTTATATGACCTCCTTAATCCTCCCAATTAAACAACCCTCTTATATGACCTCCTTAATCCTCCCAATTAAACAACCCTCTTATATGACCTCCTTAATCCTCCCAATTAAACAACCCTCTTATATGACCTCCTTAATCCTCCCAATTAAACGACCCTCTTGTATACCATCCTCAATTCTTCCATTTAAGTACATTTCTGATTTGTTCTATCAATTCACCAACTTAAACACACTTTTTTATCTGTTCCATCACCTGCTCCATTTAAACACACTTCTTATCTCTTTCATCACCTGTCCCTTTAAACACACTTCTTATCTCTTCCATCACCTGCTCCATTTAAACACACTTCTTATCTCTTTCATCGCCTGTCCCTTTAAACACACTTCTTATCTCTTTCATCACCTGTCCCTTTAAACACACTTCTTAATTCTTCCATCACCTGCTCCATTTAAACACACTTCTTATCTGTTCCATCACCTACTCCATTTAAACACACTTCTTATCTGTTCCATCACCTGCTCAATTTAAACACACTTCTTATCTGTTCCATCACCTACTCCATTTAAACATACTTCTTATCTGTTCCATCACCTGCTCCATTTAAACACACTTCTTATCTGTTCCATCACCTGCTCCATTTAAACACACTTCTTATCTGTTCCATCACCTGCTCCATTTAAACACACTTCTTATCTGTTCCATCACCTGCTCCATTTAAACACACTTCTTATCTCTTTCATCACCTGTCCCTTTAAACACACTTTTTATCTCTTTCATCACCTGTCCCTTTAAACACACTTCTTATCTGTTCCATCACCTGCTCCATTTAAACACACTTCTTATCTGTTCCATCACCTGCTCAATTTAAACACACTTCTTATCTGTTCCATCACCTGCTCCATTTAAACACACTTCTTATCTCTTTCATCACCTGTCGCTTTAAACACACTTCTTATCTCCTTCATCACCTGTCCCTTTAAACACACTTCTTATCTCTTTCATCACCTGTCCCTTTAAACACACTTCTTATCTCTTTCATCACCTGTCCCTTTAAACACACTTCTTATCTCTTTCATCACATGTCCCTTTAAACGCACTTCTTATCTCTTTCATCACCTGTCCCTTTAAACACACTTCTTATCTGTTCCATCACCTGCTCCATTTAAACACACTTCTTATCTGTTCCATCACCTGCTCCATTTAAACACACTTCTTATCTGTTCCATCACCTGTCCCTTTAAACACACTTCTTATCTGTTCCATCACCTGCTCCATTTAAACACACTTCTTATCTCTTCCATCACCTGTCCCTTTAAACACACTTCTTATCTGTTCCATCACCTGCTCCATTTAAACACACTTCTTATCTGTTCCATCACCTGCTCAATTTAAACACACTTCTTATCTGTTCCATCACCTGCTCCATTTAAACACACTTCTTATCTCTTCCATCACCTGCTCCATTTAAACACACTTCTTATCTCTTTCATCGCCTGTCCCTTTAAACACACTTCTTATCTCTTCCATCACCTGCTCCATTTAAACACACTTCTTATCTCTTTCATCACCTGTCCCTTTAAACACACTTTTTTATCTCTTTCTTCACATGTCCCTTTAAACACACTTCTTATCTCTTTCATCACCTGTCCCTTTAAACACACTTCTTATCTCTTTCATCACCTGTCCCTTTAAACACACTTCTTATCTCTTTCATCACCTGTCCCTTTAAACACACTTCTTATCTCTTTCATCACCTGTCCCTTTAAACACACTTCTTATCTCTTTCATCACCTGTCCCTTTAAACACACTTCTTATCTCTTTCATCACCTGTCCCTTTAAACACGCTTCTTATCTCTTTCATCGCCTGTCCCTTTAAACACACTTCTTATCTCTTTCATCACCTGTCCCTTTAAACACGCTTCTTATCTCTTTCATCGCCTGTCCCTTTAAACACGCTTCTTATCTGTTCCATCACCTGCTCCATTTAAACACACTTCTTATCTGTTCCATCACCTGCTCAATTTAAACACACTTCTTATCTGTTCCATCACCTGCTCCATTTAAACACACTTTTTATCTATCATTTTCTAGTTGTGTGCAGTAGACCCTTGGTCAGTTTAGATAAACTAATTGTTTTAATCATGTCTCGATATTCCTTGATAAATGTATCCAGTAGCAGTTGTTTTACGATGAATTCAGCAATGGCTCGCGACCCGGACTGACAGAAGAAGCGTAATCAACTATTTTATCAATGTGTCTCTAAAATGCTTTAATAGGAACGTCACAAAAAAAAAGTACCCCCGTCACGCCAAATGGCGTATAAGGAATATGGTGTGTGTTCGTGACCATAAATTTTACAGACCTATAAAAAACACAAATATATGCATATATAAGTGAAGGCCAACTTGGCCAAAACGTTGCTAGATTTGTGTTTTATTTCTCACCTACGTAAAATTGCTACCCTACCACTTTTTTCTATTTTTTTTTCAGTTATCACCATTGGCACCTGACAGCAATAGAGCTGGTGGCTTACGACAGGATCTGTGAACTAGAACCATCCAGATCCTTCTCCACCCCATCGTGGTGCCTCTAGAAACATACCAACCAGTCTACTCTACGCCGTGTTCCCGATGTTTGGCTTTTCGTGGCAAGGCGCCGTGCCACTGAGTACGGGTTCGATCCTGCTTCGGACCATATATTGTTCTTTGTTTTTTTTTAATTTTTTTTCTGTTGTTGATTATTTGTCATTTTTTCCGAGTGCTGTAAACATACCTCTTGCTCTGAATTGATTCGCTGATTATCGCCTCGGAAGCTTCCCTCTATAATAATATTCATGTATTATTATTTGTCTCTACTCTGTGTCCCTAGTCCGAGTTGAAGAAGAAAGGAAACCGGGCACTCAAAAATGAAGTGTTGAAGTCGGAGGTGTTTGGTGCAGCGGCGCAAATATCAGAGTTCTACTACAGCACATAACAACAATGCCCGTGCGCTGCCGGGGCCAGAAAGGGGAGTAAAGAATAGTGGCGCTGTACCCTACCAGGCATGTTCGTAAGAGGCGAGAAAGGAGGGTTGGGCATGGGACTGGCTATCCCATACTGTAAAAAAAATAAGCCGGAATAAACTTCACAAACATGGACAAGATATTACACAACAGGCCCTTTTATGGAATCCCCGAGGGAAAAGACAAAGAGGAAGACCAAAAATTCTTGGAGAAGACAGGCAGAAGCAGAGATGAAGATGATGGGGAAGACATGGGGTGATCTTAAAAGAATGGCAAGAAACAGAACGGCTTGGAAAGTGTTTGTTGAAGACCTATGCTCCACAGGGAGCTGAAAGGTAGAAGAAGACAGCTATATAGACAGCTATATATTTTTTGTACACATGCAATGGGTAGAGTCGTTGCAGAAATCCAAAATACGTAAGGTCACCTTTGTCTATGTCCCTGGACATGCGGGAGTACGGGGAAATGAGAGAGCGGACAGGTTGGCTAGCTGCGCTGTCGTTGAGGACGGGCAACCGATGGATCGGGCGGACATCATCAATGCCCTTCGAGATATGGGAAGAGCACAGGACTTCGACAAACACAGATCAACGTCACTTCTTCGGATGATGGAAATGGGAGTTAAGATGGGCACAGCCAGAAATGAGAAACTTAGTGGCCGTGTAAGAAGACTTTTCAACCAACATAGAACTGGAGTCGTCAGTCGCTGGACACTGAGGGAATTGCTGAGGAGGGATCTGAGCACCTATGGACATGTTCGGAGTGCAATGATGATGACCCGTAAATAACTCAATAGCTATATACAACATAGCGCAACTGCGTTCACTTAACGTCCTTTTAAGGACGGATGACGAAGAGGGCATCAATTTATTGAGTGACGGGTCATCGGGTTGACGCCAGAATGAAAGTTATTCTTATATTCTTGTTCGCACTACTCCATGAGGGCGTAAAGAGAGCCGCGATAGCTCAGTGGTTAGTGAACAGGACTACAAAGAACAAGGGGTAGGTTTCGATCCCAACCGACGGTTTCCGGGTTCACCCAGCCTTAAATGGGTACCGGATTTTTTTCTGGGTTAGTAAAGCGGCACGATCATAATACCGACCACATTACCCCAAAAATCAGGTGCTGAAGGTCTGTAAAATTTATGATCACTAACACCATATTCCCTATACGCCACTTGGCGTGACGGGGGCTCTTTACTTTACTTTTATGAGGGCGTAGGCCATTAGAAGGGGGAGGCCGGCATAGAGAAACACTAAAAGAATACTGAGGTGAAAGGCAACAACAGCAGGCACAAGCTTACTTGTCGAGATTTAGCGGCTCGCCCTAAACAGAAGGGGCGTGTGGTGAAATACAACGCGGGCCTTGCGTAAGGTCTCACACCTGATAACAAAGATCGTGGGACACAGAGTCTAGAATGTTTGCCCTATGTGCCGTCTTCGGCTCGAAAGGTCAATAGATAGATGTGGCCGTAGACCATCAACATGAACTCTCCAATGCCTTCCATCTTTATCTGTCTCCCCTAATCGTATCCATGTATAATTTATCTTTGCGATCTCAGTCTCAAGGTTTCGTCTCTATGTGTACCTGGGTCTTCCCCGTTTTCTCTTTCCCTGTTGGTTCCAGGTGAGCACGTGTCTGATAATGCTTGTTGTTGACTTTCACAGTCTATATCCTAATCCATCCCCACCATTTTTTTTATTTATTTCTTCAACTGTTAGCTGATGTTTTATGTTTGTTTGTTTGTTTGTTTTACCACAGTTGATTGTTTCTTCAACTGTTAGCTGATGTTTTATGTTTGTTTGTTTGTTTGTTTGTTTTACCACAGTTGATTGTTTCTTCAACTGTTAGCTGATGTTTTATGTTTGTTTGTTTGTTTGTTTTACTACAGTTGATTATTTCTTCAACTGTTAGCTGATGTTTTATGTTTGTTTGTTTGTTTGTTTTACTACAGTTGATTATTTCTTCAAGTGTTAGCTGATGTTTTATGTTTGTTTGTTTGTTTGTTTTACTACAGTTGATTGTTTCTTCAACTGTTGGTTGATTTGTTCTTTTTTTAACCAGTTATTTATTTCTTCAAATGTGGATTGATTTGATTTTCAAAGAGTTCATTATTTGTTTTGGTGTCATGCCGATTGACCTGAAATGTCCTCCGCAAATGTTAATAAACGTCCGCATTTTAAAATATTTTTTTGCATTTCTGGTTAGCGTTATCCAGCTCATTAAATTAGAAATAGTTTGAAAAGGACTGACCTAACGTTTGTATAAACAATCCAAGATTGGTTATTGAGAAAAGTTCCTTCGATTTCTAGGCATTCTTCAAGTGCACAAAAGCTCATATTGCCTTCCCAAGCGTCATCATCATCATCGAGTGTCATCTCCGCATCGAAGGTTGGCTACCATGGAGCGCCATTCCGCTCTGTCTCTTGCTTTGATGGTGCAGGTTGTCATATGTTGACTTGTCCATCTTTTAATGTTACCCGTCCATGTTAGTCATGGTCTGCCTATTTTACCTTGTGTTTTCCCTTCCAATATTACTTTTATTAGGCCGTTGTGTCTTTTAACATGCCCTAAAAATTGCATTTGTCTTGTTCTAATTGTATTTATTAGAATTTCTCTCCATGGCTTTCTTTGGAATGTTACGTGATGAGGCTCCAACCTTTTTCATGATGGTCTGCCATATTCGTCTTTCGTTCCCAAGCGTCTTAAGCACGCCATACTGATAGCCAACGCCATACTGATAGCCAACGCCATACTGATAGCCAACGCCATACTGATAGCCAACGCCATACTGATAGCCAATGCCATACTGATAGCCAATGTCCATTCGTTTCAGCCGTCTCTGCATGAATGACTATCGTGGTATTTCAATTTCACTCTTTGTTGACTTCTCTGTCGACCCAATTCTTCTATAAATCTGCATTTCATGGATTTTAGTTTTATTTTCTGTTTTCATATTTAATGTCCATGTTTCTGCACAATGCAGGAATGTTGAGTAGCTGAAGCACATTGTAGGCGTTATACATGTCTAGCTTTACTAACAAGTTCGTCATTGTGAATTACTGGGCCTCGAAAGGTGGAGACCCCCTAGACGGTTGAGCCTGAGAGAAAAAAAAAACACAATAGGAGGGACATTCCTTGCCCGACGGACACTAGCCCGACTTAGTCATCAAATTCCTTCACGACTTTATTGGTTGCTTGAGACCTGAGAGGACAAAGGTCAGAGTTTAATAAAACTGTTTGTCAAAGGTGACTTTTAACCTTTGACCTAATCGTCCTTATAAATAGATTCATAAAGTGTCATTCATTCACATTTCTCTGTTGTTGGGGGTTTCAGGTTTAAAGGGTTGATTGGGGATGGAAGGAATTTCGGATGGGGTCAGCTGATTTGATCTGAACATACAACATAACACATACAACACATACAACACATCATGTACAGCATACAACATACACAACATAACAAATACAACATACAATATAACATATACAACACAGCACATACAACACAACACGTACAACATACAACACAACACATACAACATAACACAACAACACAACACGTACAACATAACACATACAACACAACACGTACAACATACAACACAACACATACAACACAGCGCGCACAGCATACAACACAACACATACAACATAACACATACAACACAACACGTACGACATACAACATAACACGTACAACACAACAAGTACAACATACAACACAGCACATACAACATAACACATACAACACAACAAGTACAACATAACACGTAGAACATACAACACAGCACATACAACATAACACATACAACACAGCACATACAACATAACACGTACAACACAAATGTAGAGGATTAGAATCTTCTTTCCTTCTTCATGTGCCTTTTAGCGTTGAGTGGAGATGTATGTTTGCTGTCTTTTACTCCACTGTTGGCTTCTTCTGCTATAATGTTTCTATAATTCCATCAATCAATCTGTTTCGTGGTCGACTCTTGGGTTTGGTATTCTCGCAGCTTTTAGTGAAGGCTCGTTGTGTTGTATTTTTTATCTTTCTTTCTTATCACGTGATCAAACCATTGTATCTATTGTTTATTTAATGTATTCTATGGCGGGAATTATTCCTTTTTTTTCGCAGTTCTTCATTTTTGATCGTGTCGCTCAGGCTATTTCCTGTTATGCATCTAACACATTTAATTTCCAGAGTAGTTGTTTTTTTTTCTTATTTTTCTTGAGTCTAACTTCCAAGTAGCACAACGTTGGGATGAAGATTGTGTTGTAGAGTGCCCATTTTGACTCTAGGGTTGTTTCCTTGTTGGACAGCAGTGGTGATAAGTTAAGAGTAAAGTACCCCCGTCACGCCAAGTGGCGTATAGGGAATAAGGTGTTAGTGACCATAAATTTTACAGACCTTCAGCACATGATTTTTGGGGTAATGTGGTCGGTATTACGCCGGTGCCGCTTTGCTTTCCCAGAAAAAATCCGGTACCTACTAAAGGTTGGGTGAACCTGGAAGCCGTCGGTTGGATCGAACCCTACCTCTTGTCCTTTGTAGTCCAGTTCATTGAGATATCACGGCTCCCCATAGGTGATAGCTGTTCTATTATTTAATAAATGTCATTGTATCTTATGTCTTTTTTTCTGTTGTTTGTGAAGGTTAGTTTCTCACTAGACTTCTTCCTTAATATTTAGATTCCTCCGCTTATTTCAACTGTCTGTCGTCTATCATCACGATGACTTTCTGTGCTTTTTTTTCACTTGCTATGTTCACGACCTCTGTTTTGTTGGTGTTGGAGCTACTGAGTTAGGTGCTCTTTGCACACCGTGAGCTGTGTGTCTCATCCGTTTTGATCGTGTTTCGATATTCCAATTGTTTACGATGAATGATGATATCGTATGACAGGGAACAGTTGGCTGTGTTCACTTTCTGCGCGGTTTCACCATATGTCTTTTGGCGTGTGCTGAGACTGCTGCGATGGGGACTACAGTTACCTTTATTTGTTTGGGAGACGAGATATTAATTCGGATTGTTACGCTGGCACGGGCGGTTGAGCAATTATGGATTCTAATTCGTTTGCAGTGATACCGAGGCCTTCCATAACCAATTAACCAAATGTACATGTAGTTGAGGTGCCGATCTTGAATGTTGTATACATGTGACTGTGGATGAAAGGCATCCTGATCCTGATTCGGGGCATAATCTTTATATAATTTCTTCGTTTCTTTAACTTTTACCATTGCGTCATTCCACCAGGGGGTGCTATTGCCCCTTCTTTCTTCCTTAGTTTTCTCCCACATACTCTCTTGTTGTGATGTTGGTTATTATTTTCCTTAAACTGTTCCCACTCTTCTTGTACTGTTCTTACTTCATTAAAGAATTTTTTTTAAAATGTTTCTTTCATTATCACTCCAAGAGTTTTCTTTGGTTCTTCAGCTTTCAGTTGTATTATTAGTGTCAGTACCCGTTTCTTGCGTGTGTGTGTATGTGTGTTTTTTGTTTACTCTCTTTGTTGCAGCCTTACAGCCGTCATCAAATGATTTCTAAACAACCGTAAAGACAAGAAGTTGTGGAGAGACATAATCACCTAAGCCAGCAGACATGGTGCGCACACACACACACACACACACACACACACACACACACACACACACACACAACAACACGAAGGACGAAATGAAATGGCATAATTCACATATTATGGTTGGGAGCTGCGATAGCTCAGTGGTTAGTGAACTGGACTACCCAGGACAAGAGGTAGGGTTCGATCCCAACCGACGGCTTCCGGGCTCACCCAGCCTTTAATGGGTATCGGATTTTTTTTTTTCTGGGAAATTAAAGCGGCACGGGCGTAACACCGACCAAACTACCCCAAAAATCACGTGCCGAGGTTCTGTAAAATATATGGTCACTAACACCATATTCCCTATATGCCACTTGGCGTGACGGGAGCACTTTACTTACTTACATATTATGGTTACATCTTCAAAGTGATCAAAATGTGCCGGCGTTGTGTCGTAAAACTAGCATTCTGCTAAGACATAATACACACAGACAAAAAGTTTTAAAACTCAAAATTAAAACTAAAACAGTTGGCAAGACAAGTTAGCATAAGTTAACAGTTTTTTTTTTTTTTTTAGTTATCCCCATTCCATTCCCCTCAAAATGATTACGGGGAAGCTGGGTGGTCTAGAGGTAAGACCTTGGTCTTTGGACAGAAGGGTTCTGGGTTTGATTCCCATTACAGGCAGTGGCATCTTTCAAAAATCCAACCCGTGGTTTCCTCGTGGCTTTACCCTCCCTCGGTCTCTGAGAAGTGATATCCCATGTCTAGCCTTCTTGGAAAACGGCAATAAACAGGATGCCCCGTGTGCACTCGCGCACGTTAAAGATAACCCTTGGATATATAAAAGTTGAAAAGAGTAGTCTAAAATTAGTCGCTGTCCGGGTAATAATTTGTAAGCAAATCTACCCTTGCAGAAGACGGATGAATAGGGTCGAGATGCGCAATTATAGCGACTTTGTCGTGAATTAGCAACACAACTCATCAACGTTGTGGGACAATTGTGGGACAACAGGTTAATGGAGAGCGCAATTTAAAAAAAAATAAACAGAATGATTACGTGCCTTTATCAATTTCGAACCATTTTATTTTTACATTTGTAACCGGGTTCAATATTTGTCTCATTCGGCCAATTTAAATAGCGGGAGTACAAATATAACTTTACACCGTCTAAAATTGGCCTGTATTAACCACAACGACCTCTGTGGCGTTGGCTTCTTGCTTAAGTCTTGGCACGACAACATAATTTGATGTTTGGTTTTGACAAAATGACACCTTTAAGCGGGAAAATTACCTGGCAACCAATTGGAATGTGTCTTTACTGGTAAACAGAAACTGACGGACTGTACGCGACTACCTCTGTGTCTAGTGCGCTCCAGTGCTGCATAATTTACATTCTATTTTAGTTTTTCTTTAATTTTATTTTAGTGATCCGCAAATGGATGCTAAATTTGAGATCGAAACTTGTACAAAGAGAATCTGAGAACCGGTCATTTTTACCTTCCGGTAGAGGGATTAGTAGGTAGCAGGCAATCTCTGAGAGCTGCTGACGAACACGATTGTTACACTCGACAGGAAATGTAGGGAGTACAACCCAGTCGTGGTCAATGCGGAGGTCAACGATCTCATCTTAGAAAGATGACACTGATGAGAAAGATGCTGTAATCTATACAGACGAACCCGTAATGAGTTATTTGCGGGTCATCATCATTGCACTCCGAACATGTCCATAGGTGCTCAGATCCCCTCCTCAGCAATTCCCTCAGTGTCCAGCGACTGACGACTCCAGTTCTATGTTGGTTGATAAGCCTTCTTACACGGCCACCAAGTTTCTCATTTCACGCTGTGTCCATCTTAACTCCCATTTCCATCATCCGAAGAAGTGACGTGGATCTGTGTTTGTCGAAGTCCTGTGCTCTTCCCACATCTCGGAGTGCATTGATGATGTCCGCCCGATCCATCGGTTGCCCGTCCTCAACGACAGCGCAGCTAGCCAACCTGTCCGCTCTCTCATTTCCCCGTACTTCCGCATGTCCAGGGACATAGACAAAGGTGGCCTTACGTATTTTGGATTTCTGCAACGACTCTACCCATTGCATGCGTACAAAGCCCGCCTCCACTTTTTTTTTTATCATGCTCATCGAATCACTCAGTATACATGTGTGGATGTAGTCTTGTGACTCTAACCATTTGAATGCCTTGGCCACTGCCATCACCTCCATTGTCATGCTACTCGTGGTCATGACGTATGCACCACTGTCTTCCTTGGCTATTCTGCCTGCCGAGCGTGCTGTAAATGCCCATGCACTTCTTTCGTGTCGTCTTACAGATCCGTCTGTATAGATGACTGCATCTTTCTCATCGGTGTTATCGCAGAAGAGACCGTTGACCTCAGCATTAAACACGACCGGGTTCTGTTCCCTACTTTTCCTGTCGAGTGTGACAATACATGAGAAAGTCCCCTTGAGTGACGTAGGCTCCGGTATCCACTCCTCATCAACGCTGATATTGGTAAGCCCACAGACCTGTTTGATGACATCTTTGCTTGGCCCACCCATGATTTGCCTCTTTTTAGCCTGGTACCTTTCTCTGTGTTGAGCACGTAGTGCAATGGATGCTCTGTATCTGTACTAATCTTCAGGTATGCTCGTGCTCTCCAGATCTTGATTCTGTCATCCATGGTTGGAAAGTCAAGAAGACGAACTAGTAATGCGAAACCAAAGGAGTGTATGAGCATTTACATCACGCTCAGCAGGCAGAATAGTAAAAGAAGAAAGTGGTGCATACGTTATGACTATGAGTAGCATGACGATTGAGGTGATGGCAGTGACCAGGTCATTCATCTGTTTAGAATCACAAAACTACAACCATGCCTGAATACTGAGTGATTCGATGAGCACGATAAGAAAAGTGGAGGCAGGCTCTGTATGCAGGGAATGGGTAAAGTCATTGCAGAAGTCAAAAATATGTAAAGTCACCTTTGTCTACGTCCCTGGACATGCGTGAGTACGGGGAAATGACAAAGCGGACAGGTTGGCTGCCTGTGCTGTCACCGAAGACGGTCAACCAATGGATCGGGCGGACATCATCAATGCCCTATGAGGTACTAAAAGTAAAGAGCCCCGTCCCGCCAAGTGGCGTATAGGGAATATGATGTTAGCGACCATACATTTTAACAGACCTTCAGCTCATGATTTTTGGGTAATGTGGTCGGTATTACGCCCTTGCCGCTTTACTTTCCCAGGAAAAATTCATTACATCATCATATTTATATATGGTAATTTACGAGTTTAGGTACATAAATTGTTTCTATTGTTTCTATCTAAAAAAAGATATCCCCTGTGTTGAGATTATCTCTATGTTCACCACTAACAATTGACAACACGTATTTGAGTTTATCAGTTGCTTGTAGTCCTTTGTCCGTTTAATTTTATTTAAGCAGCTAGGTTTGAGTCAACCCTAACACTAACTATATATGCAAGTTGACCAACCCTTCAGAGACAGCGGAGATCAACAAGAATTGTATTTTCAGACAATCAGGCACTAATACAAGGAATAATAGAAAACCTACAAGAATACGCAAATAGACTCAACAGGACAGGCATGAAATAGAGCATGAAAATCAACAAAACAGAAGTAATGAATGTCATAAAAGAGAAACAGAATATCAACATAACTATAGAAGACAGACAACTAAAACAAGTAGAGGAATTTAAATACCTAGGAAGTCTAGTGACAAACGATAATTCACAAACAGCAGAGATAGACTCAAGATGCGACAAAGCTTGTCAAATCATCGGACAGTTATCACCACTAATGTCAAACAAGGAAATAACTCTGGAGGCAAAACGGGCCCTGTACAATACAATCTTCATCCCAACGTTCATGCCAGTCCTAGACCAGACCCTAGATGCAATAACAAGAAGAACAAAAATAACCTCTACTGAGATTAAATGTGTTAGACGAATGACAGGAAACAGTCTGAGAGATAAGATTAGAAACGAAAAACTGAAGAGAAAAAAGCTAGGAATAATCCCCACCATAGAATATATTAAAAAAAAAAACAGATAAAATGATTTGAACACGTGACAAGGCAGAAAGATCATAACACAACACAACGAGCCTTCAATAAACGTTACTAGAACACCGGATCCAAGGGCCGACCACGAAAAAGATGGATCGACTGAATATTTTAAACACTATGAAACATAACAGCAGCAGAGGCGAACAGAAGAGTAAAAGACCACAAATTATATTTCCCCTCGACGCTGAAAGGCAAATGAGGAAGGAAAGAAGAAGATGAAGTGACACGGACTCCATAATTCGGGGTTTTCTAATGACAGATTGACAGAACCGGTGAGACATTACTTTTCCGAACAGAAATAATGTGTTTACCTAAACTCGTAATAAATTACCTATTAAACTTTACAGCACACACAAACAGAAAAATAACACATAAACACGCACCTACACGTGTAACTTACCAGTGTGTAGTAGCCACAGAACACACTTCCAGTTCTGGTATTGGACCAGCACAAAAACGATCTAATTATAGCCATGATGAGCCACTGTGACAGCGGCTGATGTGTAGTGCTAAATGCCTCCGATTTGTGAAAGTTTTGCTTGTCCGGCAAATCAGCTGACTAAAGGTCAAAGTTCGTGCACTTTACTAGCGGTGAGGTCAGCTCGTCTGTCGTTCGCAGCGAATGTCTGAGGAAATATTTTCTTTAACTTTATTGTCTATAAATGGGCACACATGTAACATAACTCATTCATAACTCATAATGAGATCAGTAATGAAAAGATACAATGTATAACTTAGAAAGAGACGTGTAAGAAGCAGATACAATTATATATAACACATAACTTACGAAGAGATTAACAGATATGGCAGGAATAGAAAACAGATACATGTATCTTCTGTGAGATTAACAGATATGGCAGGAGGAGAAAACAGATACAAGTATCTTATAAAGAGGTTTGTCAGGAACGGATACAGGTTCCTGTATATACAGGACTATCTTATGCATAGATCAAGAGATTTGTCTGAAAATTATTTAAATATAACTTATGTTACATAATTAATTTATTTAAGAAACGTATTTTAAAAATGTTATGTAAAAACACAAAAATAACATGCACAATCAATTGGTAATTCTGACTGATGACATGTCAGTATTATCAGCTCTAAAAAAAATCCCAAGAACAATGAACTAGATGACTTGAGAACAACCCTAGACCAACTATGCAATAGCTTCCAGAGAGTAGTCATTCAGTGGATACCATCACACTGTAATATACACGGGAATGAACGCGCAGACACATTAGCTAAGGAGGGAGGGAGATTACCACAAGAGAACCATCCGCTCAGTTATGATGAAGCCAAATCCATCCTCAAAGGTCAGTTGCATGAAAAATGGAAACGAGAACATCCAAAGCATAACGAGAGTGACGGATACCACCAACTATCAAGGAGGGATCAAGTCATCATACTTCGCCTACGCACTGGCCACAATAGAATGAGAAATCACATGTTCACCAAATTCAAAATAGGTACAACCAGCCAATGCCACTCTACACTGGACAATATGACTACAAAACATGTTCTGCAGGATTGCCCCCAGTACACAGACCTGAGAAGTGGTACACCCACCTCCCTGGAAGAGAAACTATATGGGGCAATCGAACCGCTTAAACTGACAGCTGACTTCATGAGAGAGTCTGGAATCCTACTCTGATTGAGACTTGATCGCAGATAGATATATATACACAGACAGTAGTACACAGTTATACTAGAAATATAGAATAGGGTTATTAGGGGAAAACTATAAACAGAATGAGTGTATCTGTGAATTAGAGCTTATAATGCGTGCATTTGTAAATTAGAGCTTATAATGCGTGTATTTGTGATACTTTGAGAGCGTTTTAAAACTGAAACCACAGTTACTGTTAATTGTAAAATATTTGATGTAACTCGTTTCAAGAACTCAAACTGAGCAAAACCCCTAACAATATAACAACATCTCACTGGTCGTCATGTCCTTCCCTTAGCTTACTGAGTTGACCTTGCCCAAAAGCATTTGAATAGAAGGCGACTAGCAGCTCATAGTTGAATGTTCGTGTCGTGATCAGTGAACCAAAGCAGACCAAGAACCGTCTCTTTCTTTCTTGTTCCTCAGCTTTTGCTTGATGGTCACTCCTCTTCACTGTTCGCGTTTAATCATCATCATCATGAGTCCCGTAACCTTGGCAATCGTTGGGGCACTCATGATGACGTGAAAGTGGATAAGATTGTTTTTTCTTTCTTTCTTTTTTTTTTTTTTGGGGGGGGGGGCAAGACCTACAACCAGAAAATAAGATGAAGGCTGACGGCGACCCATAACTGACTGCGCTTGTCAGAGTCGACGAACAACAGAGCTGATCAATACTCTCACCCATCCACAGCGATGCTTCTGAAATCGAAGAGGGAAGGCAACGTGGTTACCTAAAAAAATGCTGTGTTGAAGTCGGATGTGTTGGGCCGAAAGGCACCAGAGTCCTACTGCAAACCTGAACACGGCGCATTCACTTTAATGGGGGGGAGGTGTTAGTGGGGTAATGAAAATTAGTAGTCTTTGGGTAATCGCAGAAGAGGAAGAGGTGGAGAAAGAAAAAAGAGAAGATGAAGAGGCAGGGTAGGAGAATAGGTAGGGGTGGAGGAAGATGAAGAGGCAGGGTAGGAGAATAGGTAGGGTGGAGGAAGATGAAGAGGCAGGGTAGGAGAATAGGTAGGGGTGGAGGAAGATGAAGAGGCAGGGTAGGAGGAAGAAAATGAGGCAGGGTAAGAGAAGAGGTAGAGATGGAGGAAAAAGAATAGGTAGGGTTGGAGAAGAGGTACAGGTGAGGTAGAGGTGGAAGAAGAAGCAGAAGGAGATGAGGCAGGGTAGGAGAAGAGGTAGGGGTGGAGGAAGAAGAAGGAGAAGAGGCAGGGTAGGAGAAGAGGCAGGGTAGGAGAAGAGGTAGGGGTGGAGGAAGAAGAAGGAGAAGAGGCAGGGTAGGAGAAGAGGCAGGGTAGGAGAAGAGGTAGGGGTGGAGGAAGATGAAGAGGCAGGGTAGGAGGAAGAAAATGAGGCAGGGTAAGAGAAGAGGTAGAGATGGAGGAAAAAGAATAGGTAGGGTTGGAGAAGAGGTACAGGTGAGGTAGAGGTGGAGGAAGAAGCAGAAGGAGATGAGGCAGGGTAGGAGAAGAGGTAGGGGTGGAGGAAGAAGAAGGAGAAGAGGCAGGGTAGGAGAAGAGGCAGGGTAGGAGAAGTGGTAGGGGTGGAGGAAGAAGAAGGAGAAGAGGCAGGGTAGGAGAAGAGGCAGGGTAGGAGAAGAGGTAGGGGTGGAGGAAGAAGAAGGAGAAGAAGAGAAATAAAAAGATGAGGCAGAGAAAGTGGACGAAAAGGAAGAGACACATGAGGAGGAAGAGGAAGAGAAAGCAAAGGTGAAGGAAAAAGAAGAGGAGGAAGAAATAGAAGAGGTAGTGGGACAGAAAGAAGAATAAGTACCTTTCTGGCTAAAACATCGCAATTCACCCCCAACTGGCGTTTCAAACCCCACGATAATTTATTCTTGTTATATATCAACAATGGGACCATCAAGTACAGGCTGAACACCACTGGCAAGAATTCTTTTGTCCAGGAAGGGACATTGTCAAGGACGCGTCGGTGGGTCCGAATGTGTGTCTTGAGCAAATATATAAAATGTTACAGTCAGCACGCTACTACTAAGGGAGAAAGGGATAGCCTGTGGGAACTAGGACAGTAATCCGACACACAATGCCTGGTTTTATAGCGAGTACCAAACGTGTACAAAATCGACCGGAACTGAAAAAGTGTGGTACTTTCAAACCAGAATTTATACTTTTTATACGATTTACCTGGAGGCAAGGCTCCTGACAGGGAGCCGCGATAGCTCAGTGGTTAGTGAACTGGACTACAAAGGACAAGAGGTAGGGTTCGATCCCAACCGACGGCTTCCTGTTCACCCAGCCTTTATTTGGTACCGGAATTTCTTCTGGGAAAGTAAAGCGGCACGGGCGTAATACCGACCACATTACCCCAAAAATCATGTGCCGAAGGTCTGTAAAATTTATGGTCACTAACACCATATTCCCTATACGCCACTTGGCGTGACGGGGGGGGGGGGGGGCACTTTACATTTACTTTACTAAGGCCCCTGACAGCAATAGAGCTGAAAGCTATCAGCGACTCGTATCTGATAAGTTTTCGCCACGATCCGTGAACCAGTACCATCAAAACCATACTCCACCTCTTCTCTGTACCACTAGAAACAGATTAACCAGTCAAGTCTGGCCAAGCGAGAAGGAACAACGAGCGAAGGCAACCGGGTACTCAAAAATGCCGTGCATAAGTCGGATATGTTGGGCTCAAAGGCACACATATCACAGTTCTACTGCAGAAACAATATAACGGATCTACACCCACTTAACGTCCTTTTAAGGGCGGATGACGACGAGGTCAGCCAACTCATTTATTTGTCATTTGACAGACGTTAGAAAGAAAGAAACAAATAAACAAAGAGACAAAGAAAAAATAAAGAAACAAACAAAGAAACAAAGAAATAAAGAAAAAAAGAAAGAAAGAACGAAAGAAAGAACGAAAGAAACAAACAAATAAACAAAGAAATAAAGAAACAAAGAAATAAATAAAGAAACAAACAAACAAAGAAAGAAACAAACAAAGAAATAAAGAAACAAACAAACAAACAAACAAAGAAATAAAGAAAGACAGAAGGAAAGAAAGAAACAAACAAACATACAAACAAACAAAGAAGGAAACAAACAAATAATAAAGAAACAAACAAACTAAGAAGAAAACAAAGAAAAAAACAAACAAAGAAGGAAACAAATGAATAAAGAAAGAAACAAACAAACAAATAAACAAATAAAAAAAAAATAAAGAAACAAACAAAGAAATAAATAATGAAACAAACAAAGAAACAAAGAAATATATAAAGAAACAAACAAACAAAGAAATAAATAAAGAAACAAACCAACAAAGAAATAAATTTAAAAAACAAACAAACAAAGAAGGAAACAAAGAAGGAAAGAAACAAACAAACACACAAACAAATAAAGAAACAAACAAGCAAATAAATAAACAAACAAACAAAGAAGGAAACAAAGAAATAAATAAAGAAACAAACAAACAAACAAACAAAGAAATAAAGAAATGAAGGAAGAAAGAAAGAAACAAACAAACAAAGACAGAAAGAAAGAAACAAACAAAGACAAAAAGAAAGAAACAAACAATGACAGGCCGAAAGAAAGAAACAAAGAAAGATACTATTTGCTTGGTACTTTTACTGCGACTTTGCAAAAAGTTGGTCACCATTCATTGAGGGCCGTCTCCGCATCGAAGGTTGGCTACCATCGAGCGCGATTCTGCTCTGTCTCTTGCTTTAATGGTGCAGGTTGTCACAAGCTGACTTGTCCATCTTTTGATGCTACTCGTGCATGTTAGTCTTGGTCTGCCTCTGCCTCTTTTACCTTGTATTTTCCCTTCCAAGATTAGTTTTAATAAGCTGCTGTGTCTTTTAACATGGCCCAAAAATCGCATTTGTTTTGTTTGAATTGTGTTTAGTAGTTTTCTTTTCATTTTTAGTTGTTTTAAGACTTCATCGTTTGTTTTCTTTTCTTGCCATCCAATTCGTCCCCTTCTTCTATAAATCAACATTTCAAAGGCATCGATTTTCTTTTCTGTTTTCTTACCTAATGTCCATGTTTCTGCACCATATAGGAATATTGAGAAGATGTAACATTTTGCTATTCTTAGTTTTAGACCTGGTATTTGTTTTGATGTTAGTATATTGTTCATAGCAGCTTTCCAAAAAATGAGGAAGATACAATGCAATCCATTTTTGACAATAGAAACAAGATAAAGAGTTCTTAAATGTTATATAGAGCCAGTCTTAACATATGGATGTGAATCATGGACAATAGAACAACAAGCAAGAAAATCACTGGAGTCTGTAGATATATCGTTTTACAGAAGAATGTTGAGAATACCATGGACAGCAAAGAAGAGTAATGAAAATGTTCTGAAAGAGATCAAAGCAAAAAGAGAGCTAATTTCCAATATTAGGAAGAAACAATCATCATTTTTTGGCCATGTAATGAGAAGAGAACAGCTGGAATATATTGTAACAACTGGAAAAATTGAGGGACGAAGTGATAGAGGGAAGCAAAGAGAAAAAATACCAGACAGCTTAAGAGAATGGCTTGGCAGAAGGTCAACAACGGAAATGATAAATAACTGTCGAGATCGAACGTTGTGGAGAGACATGATCACCTACGCCAGCAGGCCCTGTACTTGATGATGAACTGTATTTCTGCATGCGTTGTGTGTAAGTCGTCACATTCTCATAAACTAATTTCGCCACCGCGGCACTGGTCATAGAGAGGAACAAAAAATACTAAAACGACTGTTTCGTGCCATGCATGTTGTAAGAGGCGATTAAGGAGGTTAGGAACAAGGATATCGCCGGCGCTATGGAGTTCGTGCTTCTAAGCTGAAACCATCTTTAGTGCTTTTCATTGTTATGTTGTGTTGTGTTGTGTTTTGTTGTGCTGTGCTGTGCTGTGCTGTGCTGTGCTGTGCTGTGCTATGCTATGCTATGCTATGCTATGCTGTTATGTTATGTTATGTTATGTTATGTTATGTTATGTTATGTTATGTTATGTTATGTTATGTTATGTTATGTTATGTTATGTTATGTTATGTTATGTTATGTTATGTTATGTTATGTTATGGAAGGCCCCGGTTACACTGCAAACGAATTAAAATCCATAATTGCTCAACCACCCGTGCCAGTGGAATCATCCGAATTACTAACTCATCTCCCAAACAAAGAAAAGTAACTGTAGTCCCCATCATAGCAGTCTCAGCACGCGCCAAAAGACATAAGGCGAAACCGCACAGAAAGTGAAAACGCCAGTCTGTTCCATGTCATACGATATCATAATTAATCGTAAACAATTGGGAGCAATTTTGATAGTGTGTGGTGGGAGTGCTTCATACCGAGGAGCGTGCTGTGGAAGTAATCTGAGACCTATGGGACTGCCTATTATGCAATGAAGGTGATCTGTAGACTAAACTAAGCTAACCGGGTATTCAGTTACTTCATGTCTTCTTCTCCTTCTACATTTTCAGCTCCCTGTGGAGCATAGGTCTTCAACAAACACTTTCAGCTCCCTGTGGAGCATTGGTCTTCAACAAACACTTTCAGCTCCCTGTGGAGCATAAGTCTTCATCAAACACTTTCAGCTTCCTGTGGAGCATAGGTCTTCAACAAACATTTTCCAAGTCGTTCTGTTTCTTGCCATTCTTTTGTTCGCTTTCGTCAGCTTTTGACCTCTGACGAAGTCCCACCCACTCAATTTTGTGGGACTGAATTTGTGCGTGTAAAGTCTGTTTTATCCCATTACAGGATGCCCCTCGCCATGCAGGCAGATTTACTCCGACTTCAGAGGTACTAATTTTTAGGGAATTAGTAAAACCCAGGTGTCCTCGCCAGGGTACGAACCCCGGCTGTTGCCGTGGTAAGCCAACCGCCTATCGGTAAGCCAACCGCCTATCGATTGCGCTAACCGGACACCCATTTTGCCATTCTTTTAAGATCATTCCATGTTTTCCCCATTATCATCATTTCTTCTTCCACCTGTCCTCTCCAAGAATTCCTTGGTCTTCCTCTTTGTCTTTTTCCCTGGGGATTCCAAAAAAGGGCCTGTTGTGTAATACTCTCGGTTGGCTTCCGTAGTGTGTGTCCTACCCAGCGCCATCATCTTCGCTGTATCTCTTTATCCACTAGTATTTGATTGGTACATTTCCATAATTCTACGTTAGTGATCTTGTCCTGCCATTTCCATCCTTTTACTCTGCGCAATTATCCTTTAATGAAAGTCTTTATGGATTTTAATTCGTTTGCTGTGAGACCGAGGCCTTCCATAGCCAATAACAATAACAATAACAATAATGAAAGTCTGTATCTTCATGATTGTCAGTTTTGTTGTTCTCCATGTTTCACGGCCATATAATAGGATTGTTAACATTGGAGCTGAACATTTGTATTTAACTCTATGACTTGGCATGGCTTCAATCTCGGCATTATTAAATTTCAGAACACCCGTCCAGTCAGCTACAGAGAGGCTAAGACAATTATACGAAACAAACCCAGAACGTTTACATAAAATCTACATCATCTTCTTCTTCTGTCCTTCCTCATCTGCCTTTCAGCGTCGAGGGGAGATATAATTTGCGTTCTTTTGCTCTTCTGTTCGCCTCTGCTGCTGTTGTTTCCTAGTGCTTCTAATATTCCATCCATCCATCTTTTTCATGGTCGACCCTTGGGTCTGGTATTCTCACAATGTTTGCTGAAGGCTCTTTGTGTTGTGTTATGATCTTGACCTTGTCACGTGGCCAAACCATTTTATCTGTTGTTTCCTTATATGTTGTTGCTGTTGTTGTTGCGTTCGCCAGCTTTCAACTCTGACGAAGTCCCTAGAGACTAGGAACTGAATTTTGTGTGTTTATCCATTTTTCCCTGGCAGACGTGTGCACAGGGGCCCCTAGCCGCACAGGCAGATAACTCCAACTTCGGAGGTACTCATGTTTTTTTTTCCGTCGATGAGTAACTGACGTTTCAAGCCGGGCCTCGATGCTGAGGTCAGGGGTGGCTGACACAGAGAGAAATCATAAATAAAATTCCCAACCGGTGTAGCCGAGATTTGAACCCACAACCTCTCTGTCCCGAGGCCGGCGGCTTGCCTCGAGACCAACCAGTCTCCCATGGACTGGGAATATGAGGAAACTGCAACAAGAGACACTTTTCATGCATAGCTTTCAATGATTCCTGCCGCCTATCAACTATATACCCCGAAGTTCACGTCCTCCCGAAAGTGATGATCGTCATATTTCTTTAAAAATGTATAGCGCTTGATGATGTTAGGCCATCTTTGTTGACTCCAATTTCGAACATATAAACACACAGTTAGTCGTCAGATTATCCCTGTCGCACATCAAACAACAGACCGTAAGATTAGCGTAAGGCCGGTCTAGGAATTTACAATGAGCCATTACGATGATGTAGCACACATAACAATGTCGCACAGACAGCAAGGACGCGCCCTTTAGATTCTTGATTACTCTAGTGAATGCAGCCTACGACGAACAGAACACGGTGCAAATTCCCTAAGAAGATAAAACTGCGGCTGACGAAGCATTTCACACTAATGAGAACATAAAAATAACTTGCGTCAAGCAAATCCAACAACGGTCATGAACAGCACCAATGTGACGTAAAGCGCAGAACAAGCCTAGACGATGGAAGGTCTCATTCACAACACTTGATTTGTCGAAAATGGAATATTGCTGACGTACGACATTGTTTCTATTCTATGGCGGGGCTAGGTGACCCTAGATCGTAAAAGATCGCATGAGAGACCTTAGCGATCAAACACGTTGGGGAAACATCAGCCGGGCTAAACCCCCAACGTGTGTTTTTTCTTAAGATAAGCCCTTAACTTACGACTGACTCAGCAGGTCGGTAAGGGATAAATATCTTATGCTCAGAGAAATACACAGAAGATGGAGATAGATATAATCTACATACATGATGTAATTCATCATCGGTCTAGACCTTCAACTTACGCCGCACAACAGGCTGGTTGCAGCCTCATGAGCCCCCTCTAGTGTCTATTAATGACCCACACACATAAATGACACTCCGGTAGAGAAGGGGCTTCAGACTTCAGAATATTTACGGGACCGTAATACCCATGAATTTTTGTGGCCGGAGTGGTTCGGAACACGTTCCAGTAAACTTTTAGGACTTTAACAATGATAGAATGGCACAACTCACTTACAGACGGCTTTATGTTCAATTTTCATATATGTATACGTTGATAAATATATCATTTGGACAAATGCCTGGTATGTTAGGTCAAAGATGGGAGAGAGCGATTGAATGGATTGGAGAGAGATAGAGAGAGGCAGGGATGGGTGAGAGAAGGGAGCAGGGATGGAGAGAGAAATGAGGGCAGGGATGGAGAGAGAGACAGATGGGTGAGATTGGGAGGGGGTGGGATGGAGAGACAGAGGAAGGAATGGAGAGAAAGGGGGCGGGGATGGAGATAGGGGGAAATAATGTAAAGAGAGAGGGGGGGGTTGCAGGAATGAGGAGAAAGAGAGACGAAGGAATGGAGAAAGAGAGGAGAGAATGGAGAGAGAGGGCAAGGATGGACAGAAAGAGAGACGAAGGAATGGAGAGAGAGAGGAGGGAATGGAAAGAGAGGGGGGGCAGGTTTTCAAAGATAGAGAGGGCAGAAATGGTAGAGGGGGAAATAATGTAGATAGAGAGGGAGGTTACAAGGATGGGGAGAAAGAGAGGAGGGAATGGAGAGAGAGGAGGGAATGTGGAGAGAGTAGAGGGAATAGGGTGAGAGGAGGGAATGCGGAGAGAGAGGAGGCAATGGAGAGGGGGGGGCAAGGATTGGACAGAAAGAGAGACAAAAGAATAGAGAGAGAGAGAGAGAGGAGGGAATGGAGAGAATGAGAGAAGAAGGAATGTAGATAGAGAGAGAGACTTGGAATTGCCATTTTTTTCCACCCTGCTATAAACTTTCTATTGGTCTACGCATGGGGAAAAAAAATGGGGGGGGGGGGGGGGTAGGGGGTGTATTTGTGTATTTAAAGTTCTTGTCTAGCAATTGTTTTAAGTAATCTATCTTTTAGTTTTTATTATTATGAACTGTTGTTGATCAACAACACAATCTTCACCTCAAGACTCTAGACTCAACAACAATACGAAAATATACACTACCGATACTTTTTAAAATTTATTTTATTTTATTTTATTTTATTTTATTTTATTTTATTTTTTTTTTTTATTTTGCGTTCGCCAGCTTTGACATCTGACGAAGTCACCTAGAGACTAGGAACTGAATTTTGCGCGTTAATCCGTTTTTCCCTGGCAGCCGTGTGCACAGGGGTCCCTCGCCGCACAGGCAGATAACTCCGTCTTCTGAGGTACTCATATTTTTTTCTTTTTCCGTCCATGAGTAATTGACGTTTTCAAGCCGGGCCACGCTGCTAAGACCAGTGGTGGTTACAGCAAAGAGAAATCATGCATAAAAATTTCCACTTGTGCAGCCGGGATTTGAACCCACAACCTCTCTGTCTCGATGCCGGCGTCTTGCCTCGAGACCAACCACTCCCCCCCCAACCCCTTTTACCGATATGAAATGTATCAGACGAGTAACAAGAAACGGCTTGATAGATAAGATAAGAAGTTAAGAACTGAAGAGGGGGGGGGGAATTGTAGTAATTACCGCTATAGAATACATAAAGAAACAACAGATAAAATGGTTCGATAAGACAGCAGGATAAAACACAAGACAACAAGCTTGCAATGTTGTCTGCGAAAACGCTAGTCTCACCAGATAACCAGAAAAAGAAAGTGATGACCGACTAGAAACACAAGGAAATATGCAGCAGGAAAGACCAACAGAAGAGCAAAATGTCGCAGAATTTATCTCTCGAAGTTGAATAAAGTTAGATGTGGAAGGAAAGAAGAAGAAGGAGAATTGTTATCGTTCTATCGATATCGTTTCTCCCATTGTTATTATTACAGTATTATTGTTGTTGTTATAGTATAATTATTTTTATTACAGTATATTTTTTGCTATTACAGTATCGGTGTTATTATTACAGTATAATTGTTATTATTACAGTATAATTGTTATTATTACAGTATAATTGTTATTATTACAGTATAATTGTTATTATTACAGTATAATTGTTATTATTACAGTATAATAGTTATCATTATATATATAATTGTTATTGGTTCTTTGGTTATGGAAGGCCCCCGTATCACTGCAAACAAATTAAAATCCATAATTGCTCAACCATAATTGTTCTTCTTACAGTATAATAACAATAGTTGTTATTATTATAGTATAATTGTTATTATTGCCATTATTATAAAATTCTATTCCTGGTGTAGTTGTGAAGGTTGGAATAAGAAGCCAGAATGCCTCGTTGCATAGAATATTCAACTCAAACGTATTATCAACCGTTACCCACACATATTTAAGAAAGAAAAAAAAGAGATTGAAAGAAAATTAACCGTTTCTGAAGACTAATACCTAGGAAAAATAATCTGTGTACAATGAAAACTAAACAGAAATTGACGTGAGAATACAAAAAGCAAATGCTGTCACATACCAGCTTTCACCATTGCTAAGACATCCAAGCATTTCTATAACAGCTAAACAACAAATGATAAATACCATTTTCATAACAACTTTGTGTTATGAAAGTCAAACATGGACCCTTTCTAAATCACACTTAAGAAAGATCTCACAATACATGTGAGATGCGAAGCTTGAGAAAAGTAACAAACAACACAAGAAGAGATAGAATACCAAATGAAACCAGAAGAAAAATGGTAGGAACAAAACCCTGCCAAGAATATATAAAACAACATCAACTTAATATGGTTTGGCCACCTGGTCAGAATGAATCCTCACCAATCACCATCAAGGGCGTTCTTCTCGAGAATGCATGGAAAAAGACCAAGAGGAAGACCCAGAAGAAGATGGATAGATGCAGTGAAGTGACATGTAACAACAAAGGAAAATCACTAATTCAGACAGTTCGAGCAGCACAAGAACGACAAATGATATGACCACGACACCTTTTTCGGTATCAGTGAGAAAGAGAAAAGAAGAAGAAAAAGAAGTACAATAAAATGGATTCAAAGCTAATATAGAGATAAGATAAATGGTCATACAACCAACGATCTCATCTACTATTAGGAAAAGAAAATGGACATATGATGAGCAGAGACAGCAGGAGAATTCCAAAACAGGCACTTCTATGCGAAACTTCAGCATACACAAAAAGATGAATACCATAAGAGAGACACTGAAAAGAATACTTATAAGAGAAGCAAAGTTGACAGGCATCGACTCATTAGATAAGATCGAAAATCTCGCCAAGAATAGAGATGGTTGGGGAAAAACACTACAAGCCCCCATGTGACGTCACACGGCGCGGAAAGAATCAAGATTCAAGATGCTTCATTGTGACGTCATCCTTCAGTGTTTCAAATCTGCGTCGCCATATATGCCAGGTTTTTCTTTGTGATGAACCACTTCTATTTTTCCCCTTCTTCTTTCCTTCCTCATTTTCTTTTCATCGTCCAGGGGAGATATAATGTGCGGTCTTTTGCTCTTCTGTTCGCCTCTGCTGCTGTTATGTTTCCTAGTGCTTCTAACATTCCATCGATCCACCTTTTTCGTAGATGGTCCTTGGGTCTGGTGTTCTAGCAACGTTTATTGTAGGCTCGTTGTGTTATGTTTGGTCTTTTTGTCTTATTACGTGGCCAAACCATTTTATCTGTTGTTTCTTTATATATTCTATTGCTGTGGGCTATTCCTAGCTTTTTTCTCAGTTCTTCATTTCTGATCTTATCTCTCAGCCTGTTTCCTGTCATTCGTCTAACACATTTCATCTCTGTAGAGGTTATTTTTCTTATTGTTCTTGCATCTAGGGTCCAGGTCTGGCATTGGTAGCACAACGTTGGGATGAAGATTGTATTGTATAGTGCTCGTTTTGCCTCCAGAGTTATTTCCTTGTTGGACAATAGTGGTGATAACTGTCCGATGATTTGACAAGCTTTGTTGCATCTTGATTCTATCTCTGCTGTTTGAGAATTATCGTTTGTCACTAGACTTCCTAGGTATTTGAATTCCTCTACTTGTTTTAGTTGTTTATCGTCTATAGTTAAGTTGAAATTATGTTTCTATTTTGTGATTTTCTTTTTGTAGTTTATCTATCTATCTATCTATTGACCTTTCGAGCCGTAACCGGCCCATAGGGCGTAGACCAAGATACACCTTCTCCTATATGAATTTTTGTTCTAGCAGTTTTCTTTTAAAGATATTTTATCAAATCTCGCCATCTGTCTCTGTTCTGTGCAAGCAGTTCTATCTCATTGAGGGAGCCGATTCCTGCTGCTCTTGCCTCTCTCATCAATGTTCTTCTCAGTGTCTCCCTGGGTCTTCCTCTTTTTCTTTTACCTGTTGTTTCCCATATGAGGGCTTGCTTTGCTATTCGATTATTATCTCTTCTCATCACATGTCCAACGTATGACCATCGTCTTTTCTTTATTACTGAAGATATTAGTGGTTGATTGGCGATTTCTCTAATTTCCTCGTTTGTTTTGAATTCGTTCCATTCTATACCAAGTATTTTCCTTAGACATTTATTTTCGAATGCGTTCAACTTTGTTTCTATATCTCTTGTTGTTTTCCAGCTTTCACACGCATACGTAAGGGTTGATAGTACATTTGATTTGAATAGCCTAAGTTTTGTGTTTGTGCTAATGAGTTTTGATTTCCACAACTTTTCAAGGCTTCTGAAAGACATTGCTGCTTTAGCCAGTCTGATTCTAATTTCTTTTGTAGTTTAACAAATTAAAAAAAAAAAATCACCTCCGACGGGACTCGAACCCGCAATCCCGGCTAGCTACCATGTAGGTAATTAGGAGGCCGATGCCTTATCCATTAGGCCACGGAGGCTCGTGTACGTCACGGCATTTGAAAATTATTAGTAAATATAGCCTAGAAGTTTTAATTTATTTTAAATGTTTATTTTACGTTTAATATTTTTTAAACCGATAGTTTCAAATGTAAACATTTTCATCGGCGCTTTTTACATTAAATTGATATGTACTTTTATTTCCTTGTATGACATCCAGAGCCAGGTGCAGTCTTGGTGAGGCCCTAAGCTGGCTCGGCTATGCTAAATGAAAATGTTGATGCATCCATCCTGTTCAAAAATACTGAAACTAGATAGAAGGCCTCCATTATTCTTCTTATTCTTTCCTTCCTCATTTGCATTTCAGCGTCGAGGGAGATATAATTTGCGGTCTTTTCTCTTCTGTTCGCCTCTGCTGCTGTTATGTTTCCTAGTGTTTCTTCTAAAATTCAGTCCATCTTTCTTCGAGGTCGACCCTTGGGTCTGGTGTTCTTGCAACGTTTATTGAAGGCTCGTTGTGATGTGATCTCTACCCACCTTTATCATATATTACAATATCAAGAAACATGAGAGAACTCGATTTGTGAGGACCTAAGCTGTAGCTTATTAACCCGAAACCTAAATTCAACCCTGGACATGGCATTCTCAAGTTTGACAGATGGCGGGAAGCTGGCAGATGTCAATCTGGTATAGTAACTCAACTGCCGAGACAATGCTGTGTTGCCAAGGTGACAAATTATAATAAATTAATATTTCTTTGGAGGGAAACTTCCGAGGCGATAGATCAGCGAATATTTTTAGGGGAAGCGGCATTTTGGCAACACTCGGGAAAGAAATTACAAATAATCAACAAGAGAAAAAATTACAAATAATCAATAAGAGAAAAAATTACAAATAATCAACAAGAGAAAAATTACAAATAATCAATAAGAGAAAAAAATTACAAATAATCAACAAGAGAAAAAATTACAAATAATCAACAAGAGAAAAAATTACAAATAATCAACAAGAGAAAAAAATTACAAATAATCAACAAGAGAAAAAATTACAAATAATCAATAAGAGAAAAAAATTACAAATAATCAACAAGAGAAAAAATTACAAATAATCAATAAGAGAAAACATTAAAAATAATCAACAAGAGAAAAAAATTACAAATAATCAACAAGAGAAAAAATTACAAATAATCAACAAGAGAAAAAATTACAAATAATCAACAAGAGAAATAATTACAAATAATCAACAAGAGAAATAATTACAAATAATCAACAAGAGAAATAATTACAAATAATCAATAAGAGAAAAAATTACAAATAATCAACAAGAGAAAACATTACAAATAATCAATAAGAGAAAACATTACAAATTATCAACAAGAGAAAAAATTACAAATAATCAACAAGAGAAAAAATTACAAATAATCAACAAGAGAAATAATTACAAATAATCAACAAGAGAAATAATTACAAATAATCAACAAGAGAAATAATTACAAATAATCAACAAGAGAAAAAATTACAAATAATCAACAAGAGAAAAAAATTACAAATAATCAACAAGAGAAAAAATTACAAATAATCAATAAGAGAAAACATTACAAATAATCAACAAGAGAAATAATTACAAATAATCAACAAGAGAAAAAAAATCAAAGAACAATGGACCGCCCGAAACTTGATCGAATCCTCTCTCATCGCTGATTTTTTTTAAATAGAAAGAGTAGGCCTGGCTGTAGAAGGAACGAGACTGTTTTGTGTGTGTGTGGGAGGGTGTAAATATGGAACTCGCCTCTTTTTTTTCTTGCGTCTTTTCTCTTCTAACTTTCAATTCATTTCTACTTTCAAAATGTTGTTATGCTGCTTCATATATATCTCTTATGAAAAGCTTCAGTTAACAAAAGTTCCCGTCTTCATCTCAAATGGAGAGTTCTCTCCCTATTTTTCTATCACAATTTCGGTTGACCCAAAGGATGTCTCCCTCTTTACGCCCACTTCCATTCATACAATATTTGCGATGGGGGTGTACTTTTGTTTGTTCATTGTACTAACATGTCACAGCCACCATCATATTCGACTCTAGATGGGCGTTGTCACACTGGATGGATACCTTTCATGTGAATTGTTCATTGAAATCTACAGTTATACAGTGTGTCCCAAAAAAATGTACCCTTTTCTTTATTTGTTCCCCCAGATAACCAGGAACTTGTAAGAAGCACTGACTGTAACTGATGCACACATGCCCAAGTTAAAATAACGCTTGTATGCATGCATACACACACAAATAAGGAAGATACTATGCAATCCATTTTTGACAATAACAAGTAAAGTAAAGACCCCTGTCACGCCAAGTGGCGTATATGGGAATACGGTGTTGGTGACCATAAATTTTACAGACCTTCAGCACATGATTTTTGGGGCAATGTGGTCGGTATTACGCCCATGCCGCTTTATTTTCCCAGAAAAAAATCCGGTACCCAAGTACCCATTAAAGGCTGGGTGAACCGGAAGTCGCCGTTTGGGATCAAACCCTACCTCTTGTCCTTTGTAGTAAAGTTCACTAACCACTGAGCTATCACGGCTCCCAATTTTTGACAATAGAAACAAGAAAAAGAGTTCTTAAATGTTATGTAGAGCCAGTCTTAACATATGGATGTGAATCATGTACAATAGGACAACAGACAAGAAAATCACTAGAGGCTGTAGAAATGTGGTTTTACAGAAGAATATTGAGAGTACCATGGACAGCTAAGAAGAGTAATGAAAACGTTCTGAAAGAGGGCAAAGCTAAAAGAGAGCTAATTTCCAATATCATTTTTTGGCCATGTAATGAGAAGGTAAGTAAAATCTGGAATTGTAACAACTGGAAAAATTGAGGGACGAAGAGATAGAAGGAAGCAAAGAGAAAAGATACCAGACAGCTTAAGAGAATGGCTTAGCAGAAAGTCGTTTCGTTCGTTCGCTTTCGTCAGCTTTGACCTCTGACGAAGTCCCACCCACTCAATTTTGTGAGACTGAATTTTGCGTGTAAAGTCTGTTTTATCCCATTACAGGATGCCCCTCGCCATGCAGGCAGATTTACTCCGACTTCAGACTAATTTTTAGGGAATTAGTAAAACCCAGGTGTCCTCGCCAGGGTACGAACCCCGGCTGTTGCCGTGGTAAGCCAACCGCCTATCGATTGCGCTAACCGGACACCCGAGCAGAAAGTCAACAATAGAATTGATAAATAACTGTCGTGATCAAAAGTTGTGAAGAGACATGATCACCTACACCAGCAGGCCCGGTACTTGATGATGATGATGGTTTTAAGTAGGCGCATGACTACGCCACGGTTACACTGGCACGTTTTCCAACAATAATGTTTACACCTCTCAACTGTGACAAATATCGTCCGTGTCAATATTTGGCTTCAATATGTTCAATTAAAACCTTGTATTATGTTTTGTATACCAACAATTTCCATATAAATTAATGCCATATAAAAAAAAGACCATCTGTAACATTGTTGATTATAGTTTATGATTATATGCAGGGTTGGAAACTAATGGTCCCGCTGTTTCGTGCAACTATTTGGTCTGCAGCGCGAATATTAAGTAACCCTATGCTATAGTCATGAGTACACATGCCTGATGACATAACCAATGACAGCTATCTTTCTTTTAGGTAGCCGAGTTGGCCGTGTGCTCTAGCGTTTGGTTCTCGTGGCAAGGCGCTATGCCGAGGAGTACGGGTTCGATCCTTTTTCAGACCGTCTATTTTTCTTTGTTTTTTTTCTGTTTATTTTTTTTTCCCGAGTATCTGTAAACATACCTCTTCCTCTTGAAATGATTCGCTTATCTATCGCCTAGGAAGATTCCCTCTATAGTAGTAGTATTCATTTATTATTGTGTGTCTCCTATCTGGGAGATACTTGTCTTAATAAGAGAAATACAGATATACAATTTGTTTCCGATTTGTGTTCGTGACTATATGCTATAACCATTAGCACACAAGAGTGAAAGACATCGACAATGAAAGCTACTTTTTTATGCTGCTTTGCTGGCAGTGTACCATAATGTAATCTCTCTCGTGGCAAGGTCCTGCTGTCAATTACTCTTTGCTTTCTTTTTCTTTTCTTGATTATTTGTAAATTGTTTCCGAGTGTTGTAAACATATCACTTCCCCTGAAATGATTCCCAGAATTAGGCCTAACTATGATAAAGAGGCAGCCACGATAGCTCAGTGGTTAGTGAACTTCTGGAGAAAATACAGAATGACGCCATGCGCATTATCCTGGGATGTACGAGGGACACTCCCTGTATAGCAATGAGGTATCTTCTTGACTTTCCAACCATGGATGACAGAATCAAGATCTGGAGAGCACGAGCATACCTGAAGATTAGTACAGACACAGAGCATCCAGTGCACCACGTGCTCAACACTGTGAAAGGTGCCAGGCTTAAAAGAGGCAAATCATGGGTGGGCCGAGCAGAAGATGTCATCAAACAGGTCTGTGGGCTTACCAATATCAGCGTTGGTGAGGAGTGGATACCGGTGCCTACGTCATTCAAGGGGACTTTCTCCTGTATTGTCACACTCAACAGGAAAAGTAGGGAACAGAACCCGGTCGTTGTTAATGCCGAGGTCAGCGGTCTCATCTGCGATAACACCGATGAGAAAGATGCAGTCATTTATACAGACGGATCTGTAATACGACACCAAAGAAGTGCATGGGCATTTACAGCCCGCTCGGCAGGCAGAATAGTCAAGGAAGACAGTGGTACATACGTCATGACCACGAGTAGCATGACAATGGAGGCGATGGCAGTGACCAAGGCATTCAAATGGTTAGAGTCACAAGACTACACCCACGCATGTATACTGAGTGATTCGATGAGCATGATAAAAAAAGTGGAGGCGGGCTTTGTACGCATGCAATGGGTAGAGTCGTTGCAGAAATCCAAAATACGTAAGGTCACCTTTGTCTATGTCCCTGGACATGCGGGAGTTCGGGGAAATGAAAGAGCGGACAGGTTGGCTAGCTGCGCTGTCGTTGAGGACGGGCAACCAATGGATCGGGCGGACATCATCAATGCCCTCCGAGATGTGGGAAGAGCACAGGACTTCGACAAACACAGATCCACGTCACTTCTTCGGATGATGGAAATGGGAGTTAAGATGGGCACAGCCAGAAATGAGAAACTTAGTGGCCGTGTAAGAAGACTTATCAACCAACATAGAACTGGAGTCGTCAGTCGCTGGACACTGAGGGAATTGCTGAGGAGGGGATCTGAGCACCTATGGACATGTTCGGAGTGCAATGATGATGACCCGCAAATAACTCAATAACTCAATAACTCAATAACTCAATAACTCAATAACTCAATAGTGAACTTTAATACACAGGACGAGAGCTCGGATTCGATCCTGATCAACGGCTTCCGGGTTCACCCAGCCTTAAATGGGTACGGAGGCGAAGGCGCGCTTCACAGCACCAAAGCTGGAAGTTGTCAGCGATCCACAGCTGATGGCTTGCGCCAGGATCGGTGAACCAGAACCATTCAGACCCTACTCCACCTCTCCGTGGTGCCTATAGTAACAGACTAACCTGTCTAGTCTGGCCAAGCGAGTAGGGATCGAAGAAGGGAAGACAACCCGGTACTCAAAAATGTCATGCTAAAGTCGGATGTGTTGGGCCGAAAGGCGCAAAAATCACAGTTATACTGCAAACCACAACACAACGCAGACACGCCCACTTAACGTCCTTTTAAGGGCGGATGGTGAAGAGGTGTAAACCTTTAGTCATCGGGCGAACGCAAGCAAGCAAGCAAATGGGTACTTGATTTTTTTCTGGAAAAATAAAGCGGCACAGGCGTAATACCGAACATCATCATCAATTATCATGCCTGCTAGCGTAGGTGATCATGTCTTTCCACAAATTTCTATCCCGGCAGATATTTATCATTTCCGTTGTTGACTAACTGCCAATCCATTCTCTTATGCTGTCTGGTATCTTCTCTCTTTGCTTTCCTCTATCTCTTCGTCCCTCGATTTTTCCAGTTGTTACAATATATTCCAGCTGTTCCCTTCTCATTACATGGCCAAAAAATGATGATTGTCTCTTCATAATATTGGAATTACCGACCATATTAACCCCTCCCCCCCCCAATAATATTGACCATTTTAACAAACAAAAAAGGAAAAGTGATATGGTAACAGCTTTACGTAGGTGAGTAACAAAACAAAAGTAGAACGACAGTTCGGCTAAGTAGGCCGGCTTCAGCTGGAACAAAAAACGATACAGAAAATATATAAAGATATGTACACAAATCTAACTACATGGCAATAATATGCTAGACTCTCAAAAAAAAAAAAAAGCAATAAAGTCACTACCCTGCAGTCCAAAGCTTTGTCAGGCACAGACTCTCTGATAGTCTGACATATTATCGCCATGCGGTTATATTTTTGTGTATATAAATTCATATTTCTGTGCTGTTGTTTATTATTCCAGCTGAAGGCCTACTTGGCAGAAACGTCGTTCTACTTTTGTTTTGATTATCACCTACGTAAAGCTGTTACTGTACCATGTTCTTTTTACTTTTTTCTTTAATACAGAGATAACTTCTTCTTCTCCTTCTTCTCCTTCTTCTTCTTCTGCTTCTCCTTCTTCTTCTTCTTCTTCTTCTTCTTCTTCTTCTTCTTCTTTTCTTATTCTTCTTCTATCCTTCCTCTGCTGCCGTTGGCGTCGAAGTGAGAAACAATCTACGATTATTTACTCTGCTGTTGGCTTCTTCTGATGTTATTCCTCCTAGTGACTCTAGTATCCCCTTTATCCATCTCTTTCTCGGTCTTCCTCTTAATCTGGCGTTTTCGTTGCGTTTGTTTATGGCTCTTTGAGTCATTGTTTAGTAGTTCTCTTTTTATTTTTAGTTGTTTTTAAACTTCATCGTTTGTTTTCTTTTTCCTTCCATCAAATTCTACCTATTCTTCTATATATCCACATTTCAAAGGCTTCAATTTTCTGTTCTGTTTTCTTGTCTAATGTCCATGTTTCTGCACCGTATATGAATATTGAGCAAGATGTAACATTGTGCTATTCTTAGTTTAGCCCTGGTGTTATTTATTTGTTTTTGATTTTGCGTTTTAATCCTTTTTTTCTGGCAACGTATGTACAGGGGGTTCCTCGCCGCACAGGCAGATAACTCCGACTTCGAAGCTAATCATATTTTTTTCTCCCGTCGAAGAGTAATTGACGTTTCAAGCCGGGCCTCGCTACTGAGACCAGGGGTGGTAGGTAGCCACAGAGAGAAATAAATAAAAATCCCAACTGGTGCCGCCCATAATTTGAACTCACAATCTCTCTGTCTCGAGACAGGTGTCTTGCATCTACACCAACCAGTCCACCTAACAGACACAGTTAAATAACAATAAATAAATCAGAATAAAATTCTCACTTACCGCTTTAATCAGACGAATTCTGCTTCTTCACATAAATAAATTAAACTTCAATCTTTTCATAAATTTCAAAATGTGCATACTGCAGATAAATGTCATTACTATAAAAATAATAATGAAAGAAGTACAATTTAAACATTTACGTTTATAACCAGTTTTTTTTTAGTGGAGGACGATGTCATTTCGCCATTACAAAAATACTGAAATAAAAAATAATTATAAAACGATATATGCTTCTATTTGTCATCAACTTATACGTTTTACAATTAAAAACAAAACAATTTCTTGGTTTTTAACTCCGCAAAAACATGGTCACATTTTAAATGCGCGTACTTCGCCTTATCCTTATCTGTTTGAAATGTTAAGAAACCCAGGGAAACAGTTAAAATAATTCTTAAATGGCAAACTGGCAAGCCAGACAATACCTTGTCGGAGTCACAGCTATTGACACGGATAGTGTTGTTCACACGAAAGATGAAGCGTCAACTGAACTTAACCTTCCGAGGTAACGAAACTTGACGGCTGAGGCGTAGAAATGTTAGCCTTCCCGGTGACAACCTGGGACATACTGTAGAGTTATTCACACCGACCGGCATTCCTGGACCGGGACAATTGTGTGACAAACTGGCAATGATCTGGGCTTCACGTACAACTTCTGCTACTTTCTATTGTAACGCGGGAATTGTTGAAGGGACGAATATTAATTTGTATGTTGCTGCACAAAAGCTGCTGCTTTAGAATATAACATAATAATATTATTATAGTTAAATATTGTTTTCATCGTCATCATCAAGTACCGGGCTTGCTGGCTTAGGTGGTCATGTCTCTAAACAACTTTCGATCTCGACAGTTATTTATCCTTTCTTTTGTTGACCTTCTGCCAAGCCATTCTCTTAAGCTGTCTGGTATTTTTTTCTCTTTGCTTCCCTTTATCTCTTAGTCCCTCAATTTTTCCAGTTGTTACAATATTATGAAAATTATTCCAGTTGTTCTCTTCTCATTACATGGCCAAAAAATTATGATTGTTTCTTCCTAATATTGGAAATTAGCTCGCTTTTTGCTTTGACCTCTTTCAGAACGTTTTCATTACTCTTATTAGCTGTCCATGGTATTCTCAACATTCTTCTGTAAAACCACATTTCTACAGACTCCAGTGATTTTCTTGTTTGTTGTCCTATTGTTATGGAAAAATTAATGGAAAGATAATCAATAACCTAAGATTTGCTGACGGTACTGTACTACTAGTAGAAAATCCTAAAGATCTACAACAATTACTTAATTAAATAAACATGACAAGCACAAAATATGGACTAGATATGAATATCAAAAAGACTAAAACTATGATCATAAACAAAGAAGATACTCAAAACCCACAAGTGGATATCAAAATAGAAGGAATAGACCTGGAGACAGTTCAGAACTACAACTACCTTGAACATACTATAACCAGTGATGGAAAATGTACAACTGAAATAAACAAAAGAATAGGAATGGCAAAAAGTAATTTTAATGTCATGAAGAACATACTAACATCAAAACAAATAACACCAGGGCTAAAACTAAGAATATAACAATGTTACATCTTCTCAATATTCCTATATGGTACAGAAACATGGACATTAGACAAGGAAACAGAACAGAGAATTGAAGCCTTTGAAATGTGGATATATAGAAGAATAGGTAGAATTGGATGGAAGGAAAAGAAAACAAACGACGAAGACTTAAAACAGCTAAAAATGAAAAGAGAACTACTAAGCACAATTCAAACAAGACAAATGCGATTTTTGGGCCATGTTAAAAGACACAACAGCCCACTAAAAGTAATCCTGGAGGGGAAAATACAAGGTAAAATAGTCAGAGGCAGACCAAGATTAACATGGACGAGTAACATCAAAAGATGGACAAATCAGCCTATGACAACCTGCACCATCAACGCAAGAGACAGAGCAGACTGGCACTCCATGGTAGCCAACCTTCGTTGCAGAGAAGGCACTCGATGATGATGATGAAGATGTCCTATTGTCCATGATTCACACCCATATGTTAAGACTGACACTACATAACATTTAAGAACTCTTTTTTCTTGTTTCTATTGTCAAAAATGGATTGCATAGTATCTTCTTCATTTTTTGGAAAGACGCTTTTGCCAGAGCCATTCTGCATATCACATATTGTTATAGACAGGACAAATCTGAAACAAGTGCAACGTTTCAAATACTTGGGCACAATAATAACATCAGATGGGAGATGCACCACAGAAATAAAAAGCAGAATAGCTCAGGCCAAAATAGCATTTCATAAAATGAAAAATATCTTATGCAACAAATCTATGTCAATAGAAATGAGAAAGAGAGTTCATCGGTACTATATAGAACCAATTCTGACTTATGGAAGCGAATCATGGACAGTAGATAAACAAATGAAAAGACGATTAGATGCCACAGAGATGGGATTTCTCAGAAGAATGTTGAAAGTTCCCTGGACAGCTAAAAAGACCAACGAGGAAATTCTCAGAGGCCAACACTAAAAGGGAGCTCCTAAAAAAAATCAGAAAGAAACAATCAACATTTTTCGGGCACATCATGAGAAGAGGAAAGTTGAAATACTTGGTTACAACTGGCAACATAAAAGGAAAGAGAGATCGCGGACGACAAAGAGAGAAAAGTCTTTTTATCTTCTGTTGGCCTCTTGCTGCTATTATGTTTCCCAGTGTGTCTTCCATCAATCCCTATTTTTCGAGGTCAACTTTTGATTCTTGTGCTCTCGAAACATTTATTAAAATGGTTATTTGTGATGTGTTTTGGTATTTCAGTCTCATCACGTGACCAAACCATTTTATATGTTGTTTCTTTATGTATTCTATAGCAGGAATTACCCTGATCTTTTTTCTCAGTTCTTCATTTCTGATCTTATCTCTCAGACTGTTTCCTGTCATTCGTCTAACGCATTTCATCCCGGTATGGTTATTTTATTTATTTGTTCTTTGTTTGTTAATGAGCTCGTAAGTTCTGCGTCCAGGTATGGCATTGATAGCACAACGTTGGGATTAAGATCGTGTTGTAGAGTGCCCATTTTGTCTCCTATTGGACAACAGTGACCAGACATTAACCTAATTATATAAATTGTCAACAATAAGCACCATAATATCGCGTCCATATTTTTGTATGTAAAACATCCCTCCTTTTCGTTTGAAATGTTCTGGTTTTAAAAAATGGTAACCCAACTCCCAGGTCACAAAATGGACAGAGAAAACTGCATGTGCAGATGTACTGACCCCAGCGTATAGCAGTCATCTTTTCCTGCCTGACATGATTGTATGAGCGATATAATCGGCTTAATTATTATAAGGGGAGACAACAATAACATAACTGCGTTCCTTGCCAATTCTTCCAATAACGGAGAACATTTCGTTGTTACATGTTTCCGTTGTGTTTTCATTTATGCTCGTATCATTATCATGTGCTTGCTGCACCCATATCTGCTTAGATAAAGAAGAATGTTCCCCTCAATTGTTACATAGTTGCCATATTACAGAAGAAATAATTGTTGGTTTAAGTGTGAATAAGGGAGCCGCGATAGTGGTTAGTGATCTGGACTACAAAGGACAAGAGGTAGGGTTCGATCCCAACCGACGACTTCCGGCTTCACCCAGCCTTAAATGGGTACCGGATTTTTTTCTGGGAAAGTAAAGCGGCACAGGCGTAATATCGACCACATTACACCCCCCCCCCCCCCCCACCAAAAAAAAAAAAAAATCACATGCTGAAGGTCTGTAAAAATGATATGGTCACTAACACCATATTCCCTATACGCCACTTGGCGTGACAGGGCTCTTAATCTGGCTCTAAATCATGTTAATGCTCTCCCGTGTAAAATGTTTCTATACGCTTCCGAAACATGGACACTAACAGCAGATCTCCAGAAGAAAATACAAACTATGGAGATCGTTCGCTTTCGTCAGCTTTGACCTCTGACGAAGTCCCACCCACTCAAATTTTGTGGGACTGAATTTTGCATGTAAAGTCTGTTTTATCCCATTACAGGATGCCCCTCGCCATGCAGGCAGATTTACTCCGACTTCAGAGGTACTAATTTTTAGGGAATTAGTAAAACACAGGTGTCCTCGCCAGGGTACGAACCCCGGCTGTTGCCGTGGTAAGCCAACCGCCTATCGATTGCGCTAACCGGACACCCAAAAACTATGGAGATGAAGTGGTATAGCAACATTTTTGGCATCTCTGACTTTGATCGTGTCAGGAAAGGAAATAAAGTTGGCAAAAGGACCTGGTGAAACCGATAATCTCTTGACAATTTATTAAGAAGAAAATTGTAACGACTGGAAAAATCGAGGGAGCTTAAAAGAATGGCTTGGCAGAAGGTCAACAAGAGAAATTATAAATAACTGTCGAGATCGAATGCTGTGGAGAGGTATGATCACCTACGCCAGCAGGCACGGTACTTGGTGATGATGATGATGATTAAAGAAAAAACGCAAAATAGATTAGTTTGGTCACGCTGTTTTCGTCGGATGATTCCACTGGCACGGGCGGTTGAGCAATTATGGATTTTAATTCGTTTGCAGTGATACCGGGGCCTTCCATAACCATAACGTTTAGCCGCACAGTGCGTCACTCTCAATTTGATTAGTATAAACCATCATCAAACCATATTCTTTGTACATGTCTTGTATCATCTTGGTATTGGTGAAATGTAATCATCATCATCATCATCATCATCGAGTGTCGTCTCCGCAACGAAGGTTGGCTACCATGGAGCGCCATTTTGATCTGTCTCTTGCTTTGATGGTACAGGTTGTCATAGGCTGATTTGTCCATCTTTTGATGTTACTCGCCCATGTTAGTCTTGGTCTGCCTCTGCCTCTTTTGCCTTGTATTTTCTCCTCCAGGATTACTTTTAGTAGGCTATCGTGTCGTTTAACATGGCCCAAAAATCGCATTTGCCTTGTTTGAATTGTGTTTAGTAGTTCTCTGTGTCCTGTGTTTAGTTGTTTTCATTTCCTTCCATCCAAATCTACCTATTCTTCTATATATCAACATTTCAAAGGCTTCAATTCTCTGTTCTGTTTTCTTGTCTAATGTCCATGTTTCTGCACCATATAGGAATATTGAGAAGATGTAACATTTTGCTATTCTTAGTTTTAGCGCTGGTGTTATATGTTTTGATGTTAGTATGTTCTTCATGACATTAAAGTTACTTTTTGCCATTCCTATTCTTTTGTTTATTTCAGTTGTACATTTTCCATCACTGGTTATAGTATGTCCAAGGTAGTTGTAGCTCTGAACTGTCTCCAGGTCTATTCCTTCAATTTTGATATCCACTTGTGGGTTTTGAAATCTAATACCTCGTTTAATTATCTAAAGATATACTATACAAGGGAAAATACAAGGTAAAATCAAGACTATACAGATGAACAAATAGTAGTCTACTATGAAGATCTAAATACAGTCATGAAGCAAGTGAAATCTTCAGACATCTTGATTGTAATGGGTGACATGAACGCAAAAGTGGGAAAAGGCAGATATAAGACCATTATAGAAAATCATGGGTTAGGAAAAGGAAATGACAGAGAAGAAAGATTAATTCAATTTTGTGAAGAAAACAGGCTAATAATATGTAACGCCTACTTCGAGTAAGAGAAAAGGAAATTATACACATGGAAAAGCCCTGGAGATGGAAAGAGGAATCAAATAGATTACATAATGATAAAAGACAGATTCCGAAACAGCGTCAAGAAAGCCAAAACCTACCCAGGAGCAGATATTAATTCAGACCACAATTCTGTAATGATTAAAATGAAAATCAAATTAAAGAGAAATAAACAAAATACTAATTCTGCAACAGCAATAGATACAACAGCTTTAAATCAGAAAGATGTAAAAGAAACTTATACTGTACAAGTAAAGAACACATATCGGAGGCTGCTAGAAGAAGGGATTGAGCAGTACAGAAGAGAAAATCCTGAGGAAAAAGTAACAACCAAATGGCAATGCATAAAAAACAGCATACAAGAATCCTGCATCACCTTACCCAAAAAGGAAAGTAACAAAAAACAAAAATGGATAACTGACAACATTTTAGAAAAAATGGAAGAGAGAAGACAAGCGAAAAACACAGCCAGCTACAAGGAAATTGATAATGAAATACGAAAAATGTGCAAAAAGGCAAAAGAAGACTGGCTCAACCAAAGATGTCTAGAAGTAGAAACTATGGAAAGTAAACAAAATTTAAGAGGAATGCACACAGAAATAAAGAGAATGACTAATAAAGACAAAAAAGCTGCAGGAAACGGATGTATTGCAAACAAAGAGGGAAGAACGCTAACAGACAACAAAGATATAATCGATAGATGGCAGGAATACGTAACAGAATTATTTCATGACGAAAGGGACAAAAAACCATTTATAAAATGTACATCCAGCTATAAAATCCTGAAATCTGAAGTAGAAAATAAATACTACTACTATTTTTTACTTTTTTTTTTATGGTACTAATTTTTAGGGAATTAGTAAAACCCAGGTGTCCTCGCCAGGGTATGAACCCCGGCTGCTGCCGTGGTAAGCCAACCGCCTATCGATTGCGCTAACCGGACACCCATTCACGAACGTTATAGTGGCCATAGGAAAACCTTGCTTTAATAAATGCAAATCAAAGCAAATAAATCATATTGGCCTACGAAATGTGTAATAGAATATTCGAAAATTTGTAATATAATTATGAAAAAAATATAATAAATTATCATTTCATTTTGTATTTTCTTTAATATGTTCAGGCTACCGGCGGTAGCTGCGGTAGCATTGAGAATACGCCACTGGTTTTAAGGAACTGTGAAATTGGAATTTAATTTATCTTTTTGCTTTGGCCTCTGTCATAATATTTCATTACACTTCTTAGCTGTCCATGGTATTCTCAAAGTTCTTCTGTAAAATCACAGTGACTTTCTTGTCTTTTGTCCCGTTGTCCATGATTCACATCCATATGTTAAGACTGGCTCCACATAACATTTAAGAAATCTTTTTTCTTGCTTCTATTGTCAAAAATGGATTGCATAGTTAGTATCTTCCTCATTTTTTTAGGAAAATTATTTTTTTTCCTGAGCCATTCTGCATCTCAGTTGTACATCTACCATCTGAAGTTAACAACGTTCCCAGATATTTAAATTGATTTACCTGTTTTATTATTGTTCCATTCGTCTTGTCTTTGTGCATTGCAATCTTATTCTTTGTTGCTACCATTACTTCTGTCTTTTTTTATATTAATGGTGAGTTCATTACTTTTGCTTTCCTTCACTACAATAGTAGTAGTAATACTAGTAGTGGTGGTGGTTATAGTACTAGTAGTAGTAGAAGTAAAAGTAGTAATAATAGTAGTTTTCTCTTGATGTTGCAGAAAGAGTCCAAAGAAGTCGATTTCAGTTACTTTTTTTATCAAAACTCTACCCAGCCTGTTGTCATTTCTCTCATGCATCCCAGATTTATTCTTCCTATCCTTCTGTGCTTGCTTAAGACTATTCATCTTGGCCATTTCTTAACGTTATCCTTCAATGAAATATTGTATCCTCAACTTTCTTGGAATTAAGCCAAAACATTTCTGTATTTTAAAAAATCAAGGCCATCCGTCTCTCCATTATGCAAAAAAAACCAATCTCAAGTGTCTGTTAGTTATTTTATGACGCAAACCTTGGCTCTTTCCCCCTGGCTTTGTGAAATTCAATAACTTCGTGACAAAAGAGCGATTCACAAACTGGGTGCGGTATCTGTGTATTTCTATTGGCAGTTTATTTGTATTGTTTGTTTTTGTTCTGCGTCATGTTTACAGCTAAGGTGAAATAAAAAAAAAAAACAAGCCTTACAATAAAAACGCCACAATTACGTTTAAAAAAGAACACAGTAACAAAGAGATTACGAGTATATGTGTGCATATGTGTACATACAGTGGTTTTTTTTTCTTAAAAAAAGGTACCGGTACTCTACTTGGTAGCCGCGATAGCTCAGTGGTTAGCGAACTGGACTACAAAGGATAAGAGGTAGTGTTCGATCCTGTTAGACGGCTACCGAGTTCACCCAGCCTTAAATGGGTAATTGATTTTTTTTTTCTGGGAAAGTAAACCGATCACATTATCCCAAAAATCATGTGCTGAAGGTCTGTAACAATTATGGTCACTAACACCATATTCTCCATACACTATTTAACGTGACGGAGCTCTTTACTTACTTACTACTCAACCTGAAGATGTTATTATATCTACTTCTACACTTTTACCATATCCTCTTATATACACCATTTTTTAGTTAGCTAAGTGGCAGTGTTCCCTAGCGTTCGGCTTCTCGTGGCAAGCCACAGTGCCATGGAGTACGGGTATAACCCTGCTTCGAATCATATAATGTTGATTGTTTTTTTTCTATTGTTGTTTATTTGTCATTTTTCCTGAGTGCTGTAATACATACCTCTTCCTCCTATGATTTGCTCCTCTTATATACTCTTGTCGTCTCTAGATCACTTCTTGCTTTTGGTATCAACTGAAGAATAACGATTTAGGGGCAACCTTCAACATAATTGCTAGAGTTGAACTTACATTATATATAAATACGTAAGGTCACCTTTGTCTATGTCCCTGGACATGCGGGAGTACGGGGAAATGAGAAAGCGGACAGGTTGGCTAGCTGCGCTGTCGTTGAGGACGGGCAACCGATGGATCGGGCGGACATCATCAATGCCCTCCGAGATGTGGGAAGAGCACAGGACTTCGACAAACACAGATCAACGTCACTTCTTCGGATGATGGAAATGGGAGTTAAGATGGGCACAGCCAGAAATGAGAAACTTGGTGGCCGTGTAAGAAGACTTATCAACCAACATAGAACTGGAGTCGTCAGTCGCTGGACACTGAGGGAATTGCTGAGGAGGGGATCTGAGCACCTATGGACATGTTCGGAGTGCAATGATGATGACCCGCAAATAACTCAATAACTCAATATATATATATTGTTACAGTGCTTTTTTAAATGGGGGAAAAAGTTCCATTACTCACTTACTTACTAGGTGTTTGAGGATTATGACGCTAGAAACTATATTTTTCTATGACTGCAGGACATTTTTGAGTGATGTGGTCGGTATTGGGTTAATGTAGTTCAGTATACACATTGCGCAATGTTTCCTTCCTTCCTTTGCTTAAAATAGAGAACAGAAAGGTCGGAGAGGTTTGGGGAGGTACATATCTAGAGCAACGTCAGCTAGTCATATCTTGTGGCAAGTGAGGGATGTTCTGATGGTGTCCATATTTGTTCATGGTCGTTGGTACGTGTGTTTTTAGTGTTGGTCGGTGTCACGTCAGCTAGTGTTGGTTGTGTCACGTCAGTTGGTGTTGGTTGTGTCACGTCAGTTGGTGTTGGTCTGTGTCACGTCAGTTGGTGTTGGTTTGTGTCACGTCAGCTAGTGTTGGTCGGTGTCGCGTCAGCTAGTGTTGGTCGGTGTCACGCCACTTGGTGTTGGTCGATGTCACGTCAGCTAGTGTTGGTCAGGGTTACGTCAGATAGTGTTGGTCAGGGTCACGTTAGACCGCCATTCCTTGATCAAAGAGAGCCGCTAGTGCACATTTTCAGAGGCTGAGTATAGCATGTCACTACAATGTCGGTTGGGGGGGGGGGGACGAACTCGGACTCACGTGGTCAACCACTCCATCACTACCAAGTGGAACAGGGCTTCTTCATCGGCTGTGTTGATCGCCTATCCTGACGCACGCAGTCAACTGTGGGTCGTTGTCCACTTTCAACTCAGCAGTCAGCTGTGGGTCGTTGTCCACTTTCAACTCAGCAGTCAGCTGTGGGTCGTTGTCCACTTTCAACTCAGCAGTCAGCTGTGGGTCGTTGTTCACTTTCAACTCAGCAGTCAGCTGTGTGTCGTTGTCCACTTTCAACTCAGCAGTCAGCTGTGGGTCGTTGTCCACTTTCAACTCAGCAGTCAGATGTGGGTCGTTGCCCACTTTCAACTCAGCAGTCAGCTGTGGGTCGTTGTACACTTTCAACTCAGCAGTCAGCTGTGGATCGCTGCCCACTTTCAAGTCAGCAATCAGCTGTGGATCGCTGTCCACTTTCAACTCAGCAGTCAGCTGTGGGTCGTTGTCCACTTTCAACTCAGCAGTCAGCTGTGGGTCGTTGTTCACTTTCAACTCAGCAGTCAGCTGTGGGTTGTTGTCCACTTTCAACTCAGCATTCAGCTGTGGATCGTTGTCCACTTTCAACTCAGCAGTCAGCTGTGGATCGTTGTCCACTTTCAACTCAGCAGTCAGCTGTGGGTCGTTGTTCACTTTCAACTCAACAGTCAGCTGTGAGTCGTTGTGCACTTTCAACTCAACAGTCAGCTGTGGGTTGTTGTCCACTTTCAACTCAGCAGTCAGCTGTGGGTCGTTGTCCACTTTCATCTCAGTTGCTGGTGGACCAACTGGCCAACGACTCATAGCTGACTGTGCTGCAGACAAACATTTATAGGAAAATGTTAAGCTTGTTAAGCAGTTTCGTCCAATAAATGTTTGTCTGCAAAACAAGTATTCAGCCCTACCTGGAGATACTTGCATTAATAGGAAAGTACAGAAATACAATTTATTCCCGATCTGTGATTGTAACCCAATGCTGTAGTCATGAGAACGCCTGCGTTAAAGACATCGCCAATGATAGTTAATTTTGTAGTTAGCTGAACTGGCTGTTTCGCTACCGTTTGGCTTTTCGTGGCAAGGTGCTGTGTCAAGGATTGCGGGTTCGATCCTGCTTCGGATCATATATTGTTATTTGTTTTTTTTTTCTGTTGTTGATTATTTGTCTTTTTTCTTCCCAAGTGCTGTAAACATAACACCTCCCCATATGATTCCCAGATCATTAATATCCTAACCACCTTGCTACGAAATCTGGTAATGGACTAACCAGTTTGACAATACGAGCAGGAATCTATAAGGAAAGCAAACCCGTCATCTAAGGATGCTATGCTGAAATCGGATGTTCTGGGCCGAAGGGCGCAGATACCAGAGCTTACTGTAAGCCATAAATAAAACAAGGAAATGAGGCTCATATCATACTTTTAAGTGCGAACGATGAAGAGGCGTAGTCGACCGGGAAAGTCAGCGGCATAAACTTCTTTCTCATGCTTTAACTGATTGCGTCTACGCTGTAAATTAGCGACGCAGCGCAGCTACGCCCACTGAACTGGTGAACGCTTAGAAGAAGAAGGGAGTTAAAGTCGCGCCTCCCAGCACCAGAGCTGGAAGTTGTCAGCGACCCACAGTTGATGGCTTGCTCCAGGATCGGTGAACCAGAACCATCCAGACCCTGCTCCACATCTCCGTTGTGCCTCCAGTAACAGACTAACCTGTCTAGTCTGGCCAAGCGAGTAGGGATCGAAGAGGGAAGACAACTCAAAAATGTCGTGCTGAAGTCGGATGTGTTGGGCCGAAAGGCGTAAATATAACAGTTATACTGTAAACCACAACACAACGCAGACACGCCCACTTAACGTCCTTTTAAGGGCAGATGACGAAGAGGAATTCTATAGTCTACTCGAACACTCTAGAATACTTTAGTCATCGGGCGAATGCAAGCAAGCAGAAGAAGAAGAAGAATCCCTGGCACATTTGCCAACCTATTTACGATACCAGATTCATTGTACTTTCTTTTCTGTGCGTGCATTGTTAAACCTTGTTAGTTTCCATTGATGATACTTTCCTATCTATTGTTCTATCGTTCTCAAACTGTCCTCTCCCTAAATTTTTTTCCCTTTTTGTTCGTATGACACAAGTCATCATCATCATCGAGTGCCATCTCCACATCGACGGTTGGCTACCATGGAGCGTCATTCCGCTCTGTCTCTTGCTTTGATGTTGCAAGTTGTCATAAACTGACACAAGTACAGTAATTGACATAAGTACAGACTGGTCAATCTATTGTGATGTCCATTACCCTTTCTCTTCAGCTACAATAGTACATAATGTAATTAGTTCATCTCATCATGTTACTTTCCAGTCGACATTCTCATCTTCTTGTCATCTTGTCATCTTGTCTTCTTGTCATCTTGTCATCTTGTCATCTTGTCATCTTGTCATCTTGTCATCTTGTCATCTTGTCATGTTGCCAGTTTGCATTAACCTTGACCAATCAAATGGCCTGCAGCATATTCCTATTACTTTTCACAAGCTCTAACTACGCCACGATTTTAACCTTCACTCTTAATATTTTTCGTTTCACTTTAAACGTCCATTTTTCTTTTTCATTTCCTTCTGAAAAATGATTTTTCCCGCCTTCCCAAGCGATTTCTTCTGTTCGTTTAAGAAATATTCATGGCGCGGGCCTCCTTTCTTCCTGTCATTTGTTTTGAAAATGTCGAGATCTCCGATTATAGTGTAGCTGTGAGCAAATATAACATTTGGCAAACCTCATTTTCATTTCGTTTGTTTGTTTGTTTTTTTTAAATATGTTTCTTTGTTAGAATATTACCAGAATCTTGTTTATCCAGCTTTAATCTGGTTTTAATCTTTAAGTCACATATTTGTTGACAGTATGCCCCAAGGACACAGCCTTAACAGCAAAACGACAGAGGTAATGGTAACAACAAAGAAAAAGACATCACCTCAGTACAAAATAAAGACAAGTGGAACAATATTAAAACAGGTAAATGAATTTAAATATTTGGGAACTTTGTTAACCTCAGACGGAAGATGTACAAAAGCGGTGAGATGCAGAATGGCTCAGGCAAAAGCAGCTTTCCAAAAAATGAGGAAGATACTATGCAATCCATTTTTGACAATAGAAACAAGAAAAAAAGTTCTTAAATGTTATGTAGAGCCAGTCTTAACATATGGATGCGAATTATGAACAATAGGGCAACAGATAAGAAAATCACTGGAGTCTGTAGAAATGTGGTTTTACAGAAGAATGTTGAGAGTACCATGGGCAGCTAAGAAGAGTAATGAATATGTTCTCAGAGAGGTCAATGCAAAAAGAGAGCTAATTTCCAATATTAGGAAGAAACAATCATCATTTTTTGGCCATGTAATGAGAAGAGAACAACTGGAATATATTGTAACAACTGGAAAATTGAGGGGCGAAGAGATAGAGGGAAGCAAAGAGAAAAAATAACAGACAGCTTAAGAGACTGGCTTGGCAGAAGGTCAACAACAGAAATGATAAATAGCTGCCGAGATCGAAAGTTGTGGAGAGACATGATCACCTACGCCAGTAGGCCCGGTACTTGATGATGATGATGATGCCCCAAGACTTCCGGTTTCAAGAAGGCGCGGTCATGTTTGTGTTAACGTTCACTGTTACGTTTCCTGCTGGAAAGATGGTTAATTCTGTCTTCCCAATGCAGATACGTGTATAGGACGGAAGTACCACTGATGGGATGTTCGCTGGTCAGGCGGATTACGTGCATGTGATCTGAAACCCTCTACAGTGTGTGCAATAGTGTGTTCTGTGTTGATTGTAATATATGTCATCACTTGAATACCGGTCAATATGGCGGAGAGGCGGCAAGAACCATTGAGGCTCAGTCTGAAAAGTATTCCTTGTTGCAGTTTCCTCATGTTCCAAGTCCGGCTTGCTGCGGGAGCTACTGAGTTAAGTGCTCTGTGCACACCGTGAGCTGTGTTTCATTCGGATCGTGTTTCGATATTTCGATTGCTTAGGATGAATGATGATATCGTTTGACGAAGGACAGTTCGGTTGCGTTCATTTTCGGTGCCGCTTGACCTTATGTCTTTTACCGTGTGCTGTAGCTGCTATGATGGGAACTGCGGCTGCCTTTCTTTATTTGGATCCTTCAATGAGATGAGTTTGAAGCAGTGATTGGAGTGTGTGGGAGAAGTCGGGAAAGTGAGAAGGGTTAACTAAAATAGAATCACCGAGTCCACGGGGAAAGTGATAAGTAGTAAGGAGAATAGAAACATCGAGTCTCATGGGGAAAATAAGACGCAATTAGGATTGAGGCAGAATTGTAAGACGGGATATGATTGGTTGGAAAAAAAGGGGGGGGGGGTGAGGAAAAACGATAAGTTAGAAAGTCAGTAGAGATGAAACGAGTGCTCAATGCGGACGGGGGGTTTTTTGGCAACTAGTACCGTGAGCATAGCTAGTTTAGTACCTAAATAGTGTAGTAGAGTTAGTAGCTCGTGTGTGGCAGTTGAGTGTAACGCACCTTGTTCCTGGATCAAGGCCAAATAGATTTGTGTACCAGTGTAAATTCAAAAGAGGAGTTATGAAACTTAGAAACAACGAACAGTGTAGATGACAGTGAGCTAGACAGCTATCCCAGATTCATGTGCAATACTGATTGTGCTATTCTAAAGAATTATGAAACTTAGAAACAACGAACAGTGTAGGAGATAGTGAGCTAGACAGCTCTTGCAGAGTCATGGGCAAATATGATTGTGATATTATAAGGAGTTATGAAACTCAGAAGCAACAAACAGTTAGGTGACAGGGAGCTAGACAGCTTTCGCAGATTCAGGCTCAATGAGGAGTTTGATATTGTAATGTAGTTGTGAAGTTTAGAAGCAACGAACAGTTAGGTGGCAGTGAGCGAAACAGCGATCGCAGTTAATGTGCAACAATGATTGAGCTAGAAGAAGGAGTTATGAAACTTAGCAACAATGAACAGTATAAGTGATAGTGAGCGAGAGAGCTCTCGTCGTGTTACTGCTCAGCAATGAGTATGATAATGATAGGAGAGTTGTGAATTCAAAGCAATGACTTATTCAGGTGAAAGTCAGCGAGACAGCGATCGCCGACTAATGCTCAAAAATGTGGGTGCTATTAGAGGCATGAACAGACAGCCTTGGGAGAGTCATCAGCATAGATCAGGGGCAGATAGTTGGCGGGAAGATTCCTGCGCAGTGTCTTCAAGAGAGTCCAACTGAGTGGAGTCGGCTCCAACGGGGGGTCACCAAAGTGCAGAGTGGCTTGAAGGGCATGGGTTACGCTTTGTGGTTACCATGTAATATGAGAAGTGCCACTGACAAAGATGCTGTTGTTGTGATTGTGTAAATTGTTGTGCGAGGTCGACTGTCCCTCAATAAACCTAGAGTGTGTATTTACATGGTATTCCTTGACTACTTCATAGAATGCAATCTGTATGTCTGTGCCTAGCGAAGAACGTAAACTAGGAGGGGTCATCAAGCACAGGCCCACTGACGCAGAGGCCGCCGCAACAACGAAACAGCGCGAAGTACCTTATTACACGATCACAACAGATGGGCAAGTTGTGTCCGGGTTATGGATGAGTCCAACATCAAGCAAGCAGACGGCAGATAAGCGGCTACAGAATCCCGAGTCCAATCCAGCACATTCGGTCCAGGGCTGATACTGTGTCAGGACATATTTTTTTCTGTTGTTGATTATTTGTCATTTTTTCCGAGTGCTGTAAACATACCTCTTCCTCTGAATTGATTCACTGATTATGGCCTCGGAAGTTTCCCTCTATAATAACATTCATTTATTATTATTTGTCTCCAGTCTAAACCACTGGAAACTACTATTCGTGCTGTTTCGTCCTAAATGTTTGTCTGCAACGCAAGTATTCAGCCCTACCCTATCCGGGAGATACTTGTCTTAACAAGAAAAAAATATTTCCGAGCTGTGATCGCAGCCTTATGCTATAGTCATAGGAAAGCCTTCGCGAAAGGACCTTGCCTATGAAGCTAATTTTTTAGTTAGCTGAGTGGCAGAGTTCCTAAGCGTTTGGCTTTTCGTGGCAAGGCGCTGTGCCACTGAGTACGGGTTCGATCCTGCCTTGGTCCATATTTTTTTCTGTTGTTGATTATTTGTCATTTTTCCGAGTGCTGTAAACATACCTCTTCCTCTGAATTGATTCACTGATTATCGCCTCGGAAGTTTCCCTCTATAATAATGTTCATTTATTATTATTTGTCTCCTGTCCAGTGCAAGACGCCTCAAGGCAATCTGAGTGTCTGCAACGCAACACAAGGCGCTGAGGTCAAACGCCAAATCGTTCCAATAAGCGTGTTCAAGTCTGTTATAAAGTATTCAGTTCTGGTATATTTAAGAAACGGCGCTGTTATACGTATTTATTCGTATGTTTTCACTGGCACGGACGGTTGAGCAGTTGTGGATTTTAATCCGTTTGCAGTGATACCGGGGACTTCGACTAACCATAACCATGCCCAAGAAATAAACAGCTGCAGATTTGTTGTCGAAATCCTACATTTATATTTAACTCTTCCACTCCTGACGTTTTCTTTTTCTCTTAGTCTTTCCGCACCGTGGTCAGAAGGGAAAAAAAAACAGGTAGCGCGGAAGGATTCTTTAACGTGTTCAAAGTGTACACGGGACTTCTGTTTTTTCTGAGAGAGTTAGAGATTGGATATCGCTACCGAGAGACCAAGGGCGGCTAAAATCACGAAGTAATCACGGTTTCCAAGAAAAACATTTCGTCCGCCTATGTAGAGAATCGTGTAATAGTGTGAGTTAGTGAGAGCAGGGGAGCAGGCTGACTTAGTTGTTACCCGCTTCTCAATAGTTAATAGCAGTAACAAATGGTAGCGACCAGCAAAGTAGGACATAGAAATTAGCGAAAACAATAACATCTGGAGAAGGGGGAAGGCCGGTCATAGAATGATGAAAGTCAACACTCGCAATGAGGGTCAACACTGAAAGTCAACACTCGCAGTGAAGGTCAACACTGAAGGTCAACACTCGCGGTGAGGGTCAACACTGAAGGTCAACACTGAAAGTCAACACTCGCGGTGAGGGTCAACACTGAAGGTCAACACTGAAGGTCAACACTCGCAGTGAGGCTCAACACTGAAGGTCAACACTCGCGGTGAGGGTCAAAACTGTGGGTCGGCACTGAAAGTCAACACTCGCAATGAAAGTCAACACTCGCAATGAAAGTCAACACTCGCAATGCAAGTCAACACTCGCAATGAAAGTCAACACTCGCGGTGAAAGTCAACACTCGCAATGAAAGTCAACACTCGCAATGAAAGTCAACACACACAATGAAAGTCAACACTCGCAATGAAAGTCAACACACACAATGAAAGTCAACACTCACAATGAAAGTCAACACTCGCAATGAAAGTCAACACTCGCAATGAAAGTCAACACACACAATGAAAGTCAACACTCGCAATGAAAGTCAACACACACAATGAAAGTCAACACTCGCAATGAAAGTCAACACACACAATGAAAGTCAACACTCAAAATGAAAGTCAACACTCAAAATGAAAGTCAACACTCGCAATGAAAGTCAACACTCGCTTGGCGGCGATTTATTGGCTGCTGAATCTTTGACGAGGTCGAGATGAATCAATGGGGAGAGTGTATAAACTTCGGCACAAAAAGGTTTAGAGGGACAGTTAGATCAGTTCAGGAGGAAGTAAGTTAGAGGGACAGTTAGAATAGTCAGAACAAGTAGAAGTTTAGATTCGAAAGTGAAGCCAGTTAGTTAGGAAGTTAGAATCTCCAAGTTGTAGTTCAAGTCAGTTAGAAGTTATTAAACAGTGTTGATATAGAGTATTATGACTTTAGTACAGTAAAGTAAAGTAAAGTAAAGTAAAGTAAAGTAAAGTAAAGTAAAGTAAAGTAAAGTAAAGTAAAGTAAAGTACCCCCGTCACGCCAAGTGGCGTATAGGGAATATGGTGTTAGTGACCATATATTTTACAGACCTTCAGCACATGATTTTTGGGGTAATGTGGTCAGTATTACGCCCGTGCTGTTTTACTTTCCCAGAAAAAATTCCGGAACCCATTTAAGGCTGGGTGAACCCGGAAGCCGTCGGTTGGGATCGAACCCTACCCCTTGTCCGTGGTAGTCCAGTTTACTAACCTGAACTATCGCGGCTCCCATTATGACTTTAGCTGTGAAGTCATTGTGTTTCTATTTTAAAGTATTCCAAGAATTGTGTTTCAATTTTAAAGTATTCCAAGAATTGTGTTTCATTGTCTTACAAATTCATAAGTAAGCAAATGTCTAATGAATAAGTTGTATACAATTTATGCACTTGGGACTGATCATAGTCACCGGCGACTTGTCTCAGGGACGTCCCGAATTAAGTAACATTAATTTCAGATAAGTGCATTCACCACAATAGATAATTGAGCAGAAAGAAATCAATAAAATGATTATCATTAATTATAATGAGCAAAGAGTCTGTCATGATTAACGCTGTGATCAATGTAATGTGATGTGATGTCAACAAGTCAATAACTTCAGGATAATATAGGGTGTCTCTTTAATGACTGTGCATTTTTTGTTGTTGAAATAATTACGCACCTAAATTTTATCTATGTATGACGTAATAGTTCAAGCACCATTTACGTGTTCATTTAAACATCACTGCTACATGATAGATCTGGCTTACAATGGTGTTAACGATTGAAGAAAGAGTATTTATAGTGGAGCATGTGTTTCGTAACGGCGGCAAGTATTCGAATGGGGTTGTTGAACAATTTGTGAATAGATTTCCTGATACACCAGTGCCTCATCGAAATACTGTGAGTAATTTAATAATCAAATTTCAAAACACTGGTAGTGTACATGATGTTAGCCGTCTTGGTAGACCATCTGTTCTTGAAGTAACATCTCTCAACATCCAGGACAGCATTCTAATGAGTCCTGGCAAATCAATAAGAAAGCTGGCTCAACAAGTACACAAATCAAGCAGTACTGTTCATAGAGTTCTGAAAAAAAATTAAAATTACATCCGTACAAATTTTCCGTCGTTCCTCAATTAAAAGAATTAGATCACCAATCCAGAATTAATTATTGTATGTGGTTTGAGAATTTTCTAGCCCAAGAAGGTGAGGAAATCCTTGATTTCACTTTCTTCACAGATGAAGCATGGTTCCATTTGTCTGGGTACGTGAATAGGCAGAATGATCGTCTTTGGAGTGATGAAAATCCACATGCATTGCACCCAGTGCCTCTCCACGATCAGAAAGTAGGAGTGTGGTGTGCAATGAGTCGTCAGCGGATAATCGGCCCAATTTTCTTCTATGACACAATAAATTCAGAAAGATACAGGATTAACATACTGGAGCGATTCGTAACCCAACTTTCTGAGCCAGAAATTGAAAAAGCTTGGTTTCAACAAGATGGCGCAACTGCTCACACTGCTGTAAAATCACTGGAATTTTTATATGAAATTTTTGCTAATCGTATAATCTCTCGCGGAATTTGGCCTGCACGGTCTCCTGATCTTACTCCCATGGACTACTATCTCTGGGGTGAACTGAAAGGAAAGTGTACGAAAACAATCCCCATACACTCGATGAGCTGCAGATTCCAATCGCCAACAACATTAATAATGTTACACAGCCCATTCTGCGTAAGGTTTTTGACAATATGAAAAACGTATCAACATTTGCCACCTAAAACGTGGTGGATATTTCGAATACCTTTTGTGAATAGTGATGTTATATGTTTAACTTTACCGAAAAAGGAACAAGCTACAGCAGTACATGATGCGTGATTTACATAAATAAATTGGAACAACTAGATTTTCAAATAATGCACAGTCATTAAAGAAACACCCACCGATCTGGAAGACCTTCAATTTCACAAGACCAAATTATGGAACTCCAAGACAGAATTACAATGAGTCCAAATGCATCTTTAAACCACTTGTCTCAACAGGTGCAAATATCTAAGAGTTCTGTTCACAAGGTTTTAAGAAGTGAACTACACTATCGTCGATACAAATTAACTGAAGTGTCTCAACTCCAAGAAAGAGATTATGAATCCCGTTTAAACTACTGCATGTGGTTTCAGAATTTTATTTATGAACATGGCGCTGCCATCCTTGACGTCACTTTTTTCACTGATGAGGCCTGGTTTCATTTATCCGGTTATGTGAACAGTCAGAACAATCGGCTGTGGAGCAGTGAAAACCCCATGAATTTCATCAAGTGCCGCTTTACGATCAAAAAGTCGGAGTGTGGTGTATAAGTGGATAAGTCGTATGCGGATAATAGGACCTATATTTTTTAATGAAACAATAAATGCAGAACGTTACCGTACTTTAATTCTGGAACCGTTCATAGCATACCTTACAGAACGGGAAATTATGGAATCTTGGTTTCAGCAGGATGGGGCAACAGCACACACAGCCACAACAACACTCAATTATTTAGAAAGCATATTTGCAAATCGCATTATTTCACGTGGAATCTGGGCTGCTCGTTCACCAGATCTAACACCCCCAGATTATTATCTGTGGGGGGCATTGAAGGGGAAAGTTTATGAAAATAATCCGCAGACAATTAATGGCCTAAAGACTGAAATAGTAGACAAGATGAAACAAATATCACCAGACATTATTCTGAAGGTTTTCGCAAATATGGAAAGACGAATCACGACATGTCTTGAGGCCCGTGGTGGACATTTTCAACATATGCTTTAGGCACTTTATTGTGTTAATACCAACCATTACCCATTATAAGCCCGCCGATAGCAGTCAAGTATATTTGAATATTTTACAATTTGTGTGACGCATTAGTTAACCGCATTTCTGGTGACGTTTTTCTTCCGAGAGTAGAAATTCACTGCACTGCGACTTTAGAAACACCCTGTATAAAGAATAAATAACATCACAAGTCTATAACAAATCGAACCTGACCGTCATGTCACGCTAGATATCCAATCCCCATTTAGTTACTGTAATGGCCACGAAGAGGGAAGTGCAAAAATAATTGTTAATGGAACTAACCGGAGAAAGTAGTTTAAATAACTTCATTGCATCTATTATTTCCCTTTATAATTTAAAAAAACACATGACAGTGGAGCGACCTACCTATGTAAAGGTAAAAGGTAAAGTACGAGACTTGAACCAGCGTCTTAGCACGCGAGTTTCCACCCATATGTGCTCGGCCGTCTATCCAGAACTGTTCGGAGATTTCTGGATAGTGTCGCTTCAAGCATCGAAACTCACGATGCGAGGCGACATTCCTCACCTTCCCAGGGTAATACCCTGGTACCTACCCATTTCTGCCAACGGCTGGGTCGTCCATGGGTTTTTTTTTTTTTTAACCACTAGCACATATCACACTGCTCCCAGCGGGAATCGAACACGGGTTGTCCGAACGTTGGGACCTGTCTATGTGTCAACCACCAGTGCTTGTTTGCGTGTTCTCCCGATGACTAAAGAAGTACATCTCTTTGTCATCCGCTCTTAAAAGGACGTTAAGAAGGCGTGTCTGCGTAGTGTTGTGGTTTGAAGTAAAACTGTGATATTTGTACATTTCGACCAGCACATCCGACTTCAGTATGACATTTTTGAGTACGGAGTTGTCTTCAATTCCTACTCGTTTGGCCAAATTAGACAGGTTAGTCTGTTACTGGAGGCACCGCGGAGAGGTGGAGTAGGGTCTGGATGGTTCTGGTTCACAGATCCTGGCGCAAGCCATCAGCTGTGTATCACTGACAACTTCCAGCTCTGCTGCTGTGTGGTGCGTCTTCGCCTCCAACCGTCATCATGCTGTATTTTGCTTTAGCACCAATGAGGGGGCCGTACTTTCATGTTTTAATCTAAAAATTAATGTTAATCCTAATGTGGATATATAGAAGAATAGGTAGAATTGGATGGAAGGAAAAGAAAACAAACGATGAAGTCTTGAAACAACTAAAAATGAAAAGAGAACTTCTCAACACAATTAGAACAAGACAAATGCGATTCTTGGGCCATGTTAAAAGACACAACAGCCTACTGAAAGTAATCCTGGAGGGGAAAATACAAGGTAAAAGAGGCAGAGGCAGACCAAGATTAACATGGACGAGTAACATCAAAAGATGGACAAATCAACCGATGACAGCCTGCACCATCAAAGCAAGAGACAGAGCAGAATGGCGCTCCATGGTAGCCAACCTTCGTTGCGGAGACGGCACTCAATGATGATGAATGTTAATCCTAGAGGAGATTAACCCAACGTCGGTCAGTCGGTGGTGTCAGCGACCAAAATTTGATCCAACTATCACTTGATATAACCTGCATGCAGTGTCGGCACTATAGTAGCTGGCGCCCTGGGTAAGCTGAACTTCAGCGTCCTAATTAAGTTTCATCAATCATCATCGTGTGCCATACCGGTTGGCGTAGGCGATCATGTACCTCCATAATCTTCTATCAACCGTATATCGTATCTATTCTATTGTTGACTGTTTTCCATGCCATGACACTAAGCTAACTAGTATCTTCTCTCTTTGTTGTCCGTAATCTCTCTTTCCCTGTATTTTGCCAGTTGTAACCAAGTATTCCAACTTTCCTCTTCTCATGATGTTCCAGAAAAACGTTAATTGTTTCTTTCTGAAGTTTCATAGGAGCTCCCTTTTTGTGTTGGCCTCTTTGAGAATTTCCTCGTTGGTCTTTTTAGCTGTCCAGGGAACTTTCAACATTCTTCTGAGAAATCCCATCTCTGTGGCCTCTAATCGTCTTTTCACTTGCTTGTTTACTGTCCATGATTCGCTTCCATAGGTCAAAATTTGCTCTAAATAGCACCGATGAACTCTCTTTCTTACTTCTATGAACATAGATTTGTTGCATAAGGCGTTTTTCATTTTCTGAAAAGTTGTTTTGGCCTGAGCTATTCTGTTTTTTTATTTATGTGGTCCATCTTCCATTTGATAATATTATTGTCCCAACTATTTGACTCGCTGCACTTGTTTCAGATTTGTCCTGTTTATTTTTATGCTGCATGATGGTGATGGTTTGTTTCATTGATATGACCATTTCTTCTGTTTTCTTACTATTTAGACTGATACCTTTCTTGTTGCGTTCTTTTACTATTATGTCTGTCATTTTTTAAGTTTAATTATCCCAATTTTTACAAGGACAAAAAAAAAGTCTAAATAATGTTGGAAGATTCTTGAAGGCACTACTAATCACGTGACGCGCCCCGAGCAACCTACTGATTGTTCGCTCATAATAGGCTTGCTGGTGAAGTGAGCATTGCATAGTCCCAGCACTTGTGACAACTGCTGATATAGAAGACCTAGTATTGCATCTTCCGCTAGAACGAACAAGTTCTACATTCTCCAGCAGAACCTAGGAGGTGAAGAAGCCATTTCAAGAGCCTGCGACGAGGCATCACAAGTGACAGACCACGTGATTTGAACAGCCAACCAAACACCATTTAATCAACCAAACAATCACTCAATCAGTAGCTGATACAATCAACTAGCTTATCGATCAATCAAGAAAATCATTTATCAAACAACCAGTCGATAGATAAATCAAATAATTAATCACTCAAACGATCAGTCAATCAAAGAAATAATCAACCAAACAATCAGTCATGCAATAAATCAAATAATAAATAAACTAATCAGTCGAGCAATCAATCAGTAAACCAACCAAAACAATTAATCAATTAATTAATTAATCAGTCAATCAACCAATCAATTAATTAATCAGTAAGTCAATTAAAAAAATTAACCAATAAGTCAATAAAAGAAACAATTAATCAACAAATCAACCAGTCAATCAATTAAAGAATCAATTAAAAGACCAATCAGTACCTGGGCTGATTTTGATCAGAGACTCATAGCTGATTGTTAGCATCAGGATAAGGTAACCAGAGCTAACAAAGATCCTACCACACCTCACCATTATGGGGGTAGTCCTGACTAATCACTCTGGCCAAGAAGAAAGCAATTCCATGTCACAAATAATATACTGAAGTCGGATGAGTAGGGTCGAAAGACGCAAATGTCACAGCTTTAGCTCACTGTAAATTACATCATTTTTTGGGGCATGTAATGAGAAGAGAACAGCTGGAATATATTGTAACAACTGGGAAAATTGAGGGACGAAGAGATGGAGGGAAGCAAAGAGAAAAGACACCAAGTAGCTTAAGAGAATGGCTGGGAAGAAGGTCAACAACAGAAATGATAAATAACTTTTGTGATCGAAAGTTGTGGAGAGACATGATCACCTACGCCAGCAGACCTGGTACTTGATGATAATGATGATGATGATGATGATGATGATGATACTACAACACAGCGTTATCTACGTCCCTTAGCGTCCTTTTTGGAGCAGGCGATGAAGGGGGGTAGGAACTAACTGGAAACAAGGAACAAGCAAGAAAATCAACGTTCATCTGTTTATGCACATCGAAGACTTCACTCGCACAGTGGTGATGGCTACAGAAGCAGCATTACTATTTGTATTTGTATTTGTATTTGTATTTGTATTTGTATTTGTATTTGTATTTGTATTTGTATTTGTATTTGTATTTGTATTTGTATTTGTATTTGTATTTGTATTTGTATTTGTGTTTGTATTTGTGTTTGTGTTTGTATATGTGTATTTGTGTTTATATTTGTGTTTGTGTTTGTATTTGTATTTGTGTTTGTGTTTGTATTTGTGTTTGTATTTGTGTTTGTATTTGTGTTTATGTTTGTATTTGTGTTTGTGTTTGTATTTGTGTTTGTGTTTGTATTTGTGTTTGCATTTGTGTTTGTGTTTCTATTTGTATTTGTATTTGTATTTGTGTTTGTATTTGTATTTGTATTTGTATTCGTATTCATTATTTATAACATTTATTTAAAAAAAAACAACATTATTATTACATAATTAATATTAGTTCCGTGATAAGATCAGAAATAAAGAACAGAAAAAAAAAAGCTAGGAACAGCCCCCGCAATAAAATATATAAGGAAACAACAGATAAAATGGTTGTGGCCGCGTGACAATGAAGAAATATCAAAACACAACACAACTAGCCTTCAGTAAACGTTGTGAGAACATCATACCCAAGGGTCGAACACGAAAATGGATCGGTGGAATATTAGAAGCACTAGGAAACATATCAGCAGCAGAGTCGAACAGAAGAGCAAAAGACCGCAAATTATATCTCCCCTCGACGCTGAAAGGCAGATGAGGAAGGAAAGAAGAAGAAGTTCTGTACAAACTATAACAAACGATGAAAAATGTAACACATAAATAAACAACAGAATAGGAATGGCTAAAAGCAATTTAAATAGTATGAAAAATATAATCACAACACGTTAAAACTACGAATTTTATATTCAACATTCCTGTATGGTGCAGAAACATATTCCTGTATGGTGTAGAAACATATTCCTGTATGGTGCCGAAACATATCCCTGTATTGTGCAGAAACATATTCCTGTATGACGCAGAAACATATTCCTGTATGGAGCAGACACATATTCCTGTACTGTGCAGAAACATATTCCTGTGGGGAGCAGACACATATTCCTGTACTGTGCAGAAACATATTCCTGTACTGTGCAGAAACATTGACACTGAATAAAAAAAACAGAGGACAAAATTGAAGCCTTTGAAATGTGGGTCTATAGAAAAATTAGGAGAATTGGGTGCAAGGGAAAGAGAACAAACAAGGAAGCTCTTAACCAACAGAGAATGAAAAAAAAACAAAAAAACTACTTAACAGAGTTCGAAAAAGACAACTGAAATTGTTGGAACATGTAAATAGACAAAAACTTCTCATCATCATCATGTGCCATACCGGTTGGCGTAGGCGATCAGGTCCTTCCACAATCTTTTATCCACCGTGCATCGTATCAGTTCTGTTGCTGGCTGTTTACCACGCTATGACACCAAGTTATCTATTGTTTTCTCTCTTTGTCGTCCGTGATCTCTCTTTCCCTCTATTTTGATTGTTGTAACCAAGTATTCCAACTTTCCTCTTTACATGATGTGCCCAAAAAAATGTCGATTGTTTCTTCTGACACCTAGAGCAAGAAGCGATCTAGAGACGAGAAGGGAATATAAGAGGATATGTTAAAAGTGTAGAAGTAGATATAATATGTTCAGGGTGAGTCATCGTCATCATCGGGTGCCATCTCAGCAACGAAAGTTGGTTACCATGGAGCGCCATTCTGCTCTGTCTCTTGCTTTGATGGTGCAGGTTGTCATAGGCTGATTTATCCATCTTTTGATGCTACTCGTCCATGTTAATCTTGGTCTGCATCTTTTACCTTGTATTTTCCCCTCCAGGTTTACTTTTAGTAGGCTGTTGTGTCTTTTAACATGCCCCAAAAATCGTATTTGTCTTGTTTGAATTGTGTTTAGTAGTTCTCTTTTCATTTTTAGTTGTTTTAAGACTTCATCGTTTGTTTTCTTTTCTTTCCATCCAATTCTACCTATTCTTCTATATATCCACATTTCAAAGGCTTCAATTCTCTGTTCTGTTTTCTTGTCTAATGTCCATATTTCTGCACCATATAGGACTATTTAGAAGATATACCATTTTGTTATTCTTAATTATAGCCCTGGTGTTATTTGTTTTGATGTTAGTATATTTTCATGGCATTAAAATTACCTTTTGCAATTCCTATTCTTTTGTTTATTGTAGTTTTACATTTTCCATCACTGGTTCTCTCTCTCTCTCTCTCTCTCTCTCTCTCTTTCTCCCTCTCTCTCTCTCTCTCTCTCTCTCTCTCTTTCTCTCTCTCTTTCTCCCTCTCTCTCTCTCTCTCTCTCTTTCTCCCTCTCTCTCTCTCTCTCTCTCTCTCTCTCTCTTTCTCTCTCTCTTTCTCCCTCTCTCTCTCTCCCTCTCTCTCTCTCTCTCTCTCTCTCTCTCTTTCTCCCTCTCTCTCTCTCTCTCTCTCTCTCTCTTTCTCTCTCTCTTTCTCCCTCTCTCTCTCTCCCTCTCTCTCTCTCTCTCTCTCTCTCTCTCTTTCTCCTCTCTCTCTCTCTCTCTCTCTCTCTCTTTCTCTCTCTCTTTCTCCCTCTCTTTCTCTCTCTCTCTCTCTCTCTCTCTCTCTTTCTCCCTCTCTCTCTCTCTCTTTCTCCCTCTCTCTCTCTCTCTCTGCGATCAGGACTCAATCAGAGTAGGACTCCAGACTCTCACACGAAGACAGCTGTCTGTTTAAGCCTGTTAGATCCACTCCGCTTGAACATCTGTTAAAACGTTGCACTGTGTTCTGCGCCAGTGGCCTAGTGCATCCGATTTCAGCCAGCATTTTATTCAGGTTTGCTATCCTTAGCCTTTGATTGTCCCCAATCTTCCTGCAAGGCAGCAGATGATCTTTTCTGTAGGGGGATTCTGCCCTTAGATGGTCGGCCCTCCCAGGTTTACGAGCACCATCTGCCCGAGTCACTAGAGGTGACTAACACAGACATGCGACTTGTAATGTGAGGAAACTGCAACAAGGAACACTTTTCATGCATAGCCTTCATTTGTTCCCGCCGCCTATCCCCATATACCGGTAAGTCATGCCCTCTTGAAAATGATGATCGTCGTAGCACTAGATGATGTTAGGCCATCGTTGTTGACCCCAATTCCGAACATAGAGACACACAGTCAGTCGTCAAATTATCCCCGTCGCACATCAAACAGCAGACCGTAAGATTAGCGCACGGCCGGTCTAGGGAACCATTACGATGACGTAGCACAAAACAATGTCAAACACATAATCTCGCTCCCTTTAGATTTCTGATTACTCTAGTGTAAGCAGCCTACGACAAACAAAACACGAAGCAAATTCCCCAAAGAGACAAAACTGCGGCTGACGAAGTAGTTTACATTAATGTGTAACATGGAAATAACTTGCGTCAAGGAATTCCAACAACGGCCATGAACAGCACCAATGTGACGTAAAGCGCAGATCAAGTTTAGACGGTGGAAGGTCTCATTCACAACACTTGATTTGTCAAAAACGGGCTGTTGTCGGCCATCACTGGTTATTGTATGTCCAAGGTAGTTGTAGTTCTGAACTGTCTCCAGGTGTGTTCCTTTAATCTTGATATCCACTTGCGGTGTTTTTAGTATTTTCTTTGTTGATGAGTACCGGTACATTTTTTTTTTTTAAAAAGCACAGGATAAAACCACCCATTTCAATGACCTAATTAATTATCTTCCTGTATGGCAGCGAATGATGGACAACCTATGTAAAGCAGGAGAAAAGGCTAAATGCATTCCATATGAGATGTCTACGCCGTGTTCTTGGTACCACCTGGAAGGATAAAATGACAAACGTGCAGGTCATGACTTGCACAGGCCTCCCGAATATCTACACACTGCTCAAACAACATAGGTTACGCTGGCTTGGCCATGTTCACCATATGAAAGATGGCCGCATACCGAAAGATATACTCTACGGACAACTGGCAGATGGTAAAAGAACTAGGGGGCGACCAAAACTTCGATTTGTAGATGTGTGTAAACGCGACATGAAAACTCTAATCATAAACCCTGCAGCATAGGAAGACAAAGCTGCAGACCGCAATCTCTGGAAACATACTCTAAAGGTTCACCTCAAGCAAGAAGCAGACAGATTCATCATCATCATGTGACATATCGGTTGGCGTAGACGAGCATGTCCCTCCACAATCTTCTATCTACAGTGCATCGTATCAGTTCTATTGTTGACTGTTTTCCATGCCATGACACCAAGCTATCCAGTGTTTTCTCTCTTTGTCGTCTGTGATCTCTCTTTTCTTTTATTTTGCCAGTTGTAACCAAGTATTCCAACTTTCCTCTTCTCATGATGTGCCCGAAAAATGTTGATTGTTTCTTTCTGGTGTTTTTTTAAGAGCTTCCTTTTTTAATTGGCCTCTTTGAGAACTTCCTCATTGGTCTTTTTAGCTGTCCAGGGAACTTTCAACATTCTTCTGAGAAATCCCATCTCTGTGGCCTCTAATTGTCTTTCGTTTGTTTGTCTACTGTCCATGATTTGCTTCCATAGGTCAGAATTGGTTCTATATAGCACCGATGAACTCTCTTTCTTATTTTCATTGACATAGATTTGTTGCATAAGATATTTTCATTTTCTGAAATGCTATTTTGGCCTGAGCTATTCTGCTTTTTATTTCCGTGGTGCATCTCCCATCTGATGTTATCATTGTGCCCAAGTATTTGAAACATCGTACTTGTTTCAGATTTGTCCTGTTTATTTTTATGCTGCGTGATGGTGATGATTGTTTCTTCGATATAACCATTACTTCTGTTTTCTTACTATTCAGACTGAGATCTTTCTTGTTGCTTTCTTTTACTATTATGTCTATCATTTCTTGTAGCTCATTCTCTGTATCTGCTATTAAGACTGTGTCATCCGCATATCGCAAATTATTTATGCTGTGACCGTTGACTTCAATTCCTTTTTTGTCTACTATTGATTTAATAATATATTCGATGTAAAGTGAAGACAAATCTGGTGACAGAACACAGCCTTGTCTGACTCCTTGTTTTATAAATTTGAATTGCCCTGTTTGGTTGTTAATTCGTATAGCTGCTGTTTGTTGCCAGTACATGCTTTTTATGATTCGCAGATCCTTGCCATCAATGTTTAATTTCTCCAGCATATTGACTATTCCCACATGCTTTACTTTGTCAAATGCTTTCGTGTAGTCTATAAAGCACATATATAGATCTTTCTTTACCTCTATAGATCGTTCTATCCATGTGACAGATTCATAGAGAAAGAGAATACACGGCGAAAGAAAAGAAAAAAATAACATTTCTAGGGGCCCTGAAAAATCCGTAGTCAACTATGACTGACGGAGGCTACTAACTAATTAATTATTCTTCTACAATTAGGAATATTGCCGTTCTTTGATACCGGTAGCTAATCCGTGGGAGGAAATCTTTATGACGTTTTATGACGCAACACTCGTCTTTCGAACCACCTCAAGGTACCCTCTACATGCCCTCGCCAATTCGTTAATTCTTCAGAAGTGCGAGTTGTTGAACACAAAGAGATCTATTCGGGGAATACCGCGTCTGATTTACGGCCCCTTTTGGGGTTGCCGATTGAACCAGCCAGAACGAGGTTTGTTCTGGGATGTATGTCACTATTATTCTGTGCCACGCTGCTTTGCGTGGAATCGTTTCACGTCTTTCTTTTTTCATTCTTTTCTTCCTCTTTTTTTCCTAAACACCGTTTTCCTTTATTTCCATAGTAATGAGAGCAGCAGTAACATTGTCATAAAACGCTGGCTTGGCGATCAAGTGAACAAGGACTGAAACGCAGCTTGGCGCTCGTCACTCGAGCCAGCTGATAAAGGAATTAGACATGTGGCGCATTCTTCTTCTTCTTCACCATCTTCTTCTTCATCTTCTTCTTTCCTTCCTCATCTGCCTTTCAGCGTCGAGGTGAGATATAACTTGCGGTCTTTTGCTCTTCTGTTCGCCTCTGCTGCTGATATGTTTCCTAGTGCTTCTAATATTCTATCGATCCATCTTTTTCGTGGTCGACCCTTGGGTCTGGTATTCCCACAACGTTTGTTGAAGGCTCGTTGTGTTGTGTTTTGATCATTCTGCTCTGTCACGTAGCCAAACAATTGTATCTGTTGTTTCTTTATATATTCTATGGCAGGGGCTATTCCTAGCTTTTTTTCTGAGTTCTTCATTTCTGATCTTATCTCTCAGACTGTTTTATGTCTCATTGAGTTGTACAAAAGTAATGTCAAAGAGGACGAGCACTGGCCCCCTCGCCTATAAATGTAGGATGCTTGTAGAATGAAATATTGTTACCCTCCTCTATAATATATTCTTCTTCTTCTTCTTTCAACGATCAGCTACGGGTGTGCATTTAGACCAGCATAGGTCATGAACAAGATGGTGCGTGTGATGTTTTCACCAGTTACCCATAACTTGTCATGTAGGTAGCAACATACGGTTGTAATCATGGACAATGTCGCAAACAACAAGGATGAAAATTGATTCATTCGAAACAAAATTCTATAGAAAATTCCTTAAGATATCTTGGATAAGGTCAACAACAAAAACAAAGCAACGAATGCAAACTAAAAGATATTTAAAAGAACAGGGATATAAACATCACCCGACAGAGGAAATTAAAATACTATGGCCACGTCCAAGGACACAGCGGGGTTGAAAGAACAATAATGGAAAAGCATGGCTGCTGGTCGACGGATCATGGGGAGGCCAAGCCTAAGGTGGTCTCAAGACATCAAGGAGACCCTGAACATGACAACTGAAGAAGTAGGATATCTGCTTAGAGAGTGACATTCCCTCAGACGGGATGTGGTGAATGTAACGTTCTGTGGGAGATCTGGCTAGAGACAGAGATTGTTTCAGACGGGCTGTGGTGAATGTAACGTTCTGTGGGAGATCTGGCTAGAGACAGAGATTGTTTCAGACGGACTGTGGTGAATGTAACGTTCTGTGTGAGATCTGGCTAGAGACAGAGATTGTTTCAGACGGGCTGTGGTGAATGTAACGTTCTGTGGGAGATCTGGCTAGAGACAGATTGTTTCAGACGGGCTATGGTGAATGCCACGTTCTGTGGGAGATCTGGCTAGAGACAGATTGTTTCAGACGGACTGTGGCGAATGCAACGTTCTGTGGGAGATCTGGCAAGAGACAGATTGTTTCAGACGGGCTATGGTGAATGCCACGTTCTGTGGGAGATCTGGCTAGAGACAGAGATTGTTTCAGACGGGCTATGGTGAATGCCACGTTCTGTGGGAGATCTGGCTAGAGACAGAGATTGTTTCAGACGGGCTGTGGTGAATGTAACGTTCTGTGGGAGATCTGGCTAGAGACAGAGATTGTTTCAGACGGGCTGTGGTGAATGTAACGTTCTGTGGGAGATCTGGCTAGAGACAGAGATTGTTTCAGACGGACTGTGGTGAATGTAACGTTCTGTGGGAGATCTGGCTAGAGACAGAGATTGTTCAGACGGGCTGTGGTGAATGTAACGTTCTGTGGGAGATCTGGCTAGAGACAGAGATTGTTTCAGACGGGCTGTGGTGAATGTAACGTTCTGTGGGAGATCTGGCTAGAGACAGATTGTTTCAGACGGGCTATGGTGAATGCCACGTTCTGTGGGAGATATGGCTAGAGACAGATTGTTTCAGACGGGCTGTGGTGAATGCAACGTTCTGTGGGAGATCTGGCTAGAGACAGATTGTTTCAGACGGGCTATGGTGAATGCCACGTTCTGTGGGAGATCTGGCTAGAGACAGAGATTGTTTCAGACGGGCTATGGTGAATGCCACGTTCTGTGGGAGATCTGGCTAGAGACAGAGATTGTTTCAGACGGGCTGTGGTGAATGTAACGTTCTGTGGGAGATCTGGCTAGAGACAGAGATTGTTTCAGACGGGCTGTGGTGAATGTAACGTTCTGTGGGAGATCTGGCTAGAGACAGAGATTGTTTCAGACGGACTGTGGTGAATGTAACGTTCTGTGGGAGATCTGGTTAGAGACAGAGATTGTTTCAGACGGACTGTGGTGAATGTAACGTTCTGTGGGAGATCTGGCTAGAGACAGAGATTGTTTCAGACGGGCTGTGGTGAATGTAACGTTCTGTGGGAGATCTGGCTAGAGACAGAGATTGTTCAGACGGGCTGTGGTGAATGTAACGTTCTGTGGGAGATCTGGCTAGAGACAGAGATTGTTTCAGACGGACTGTGGTGAATGTAACGTTCTGTGGGAGATCTGGTTAGAGACAGAGATTGTTTCAGACGGGCTGTGGTGAATGTAACGTTCTGTGGGAGATCTGGCTAGAGACAGAGATTGTTTCAGACGGACTGTGGTGAATGTAACGTTCTGTGGGAGATCTGGTTAGAGACAGAGATTGTTTCAGACGGGCTGTGGTGAATGTAACGTTCTGTGGGAGATCTGGCTAGAGACAGAGATTGTTTCAGACGGACTGTGGTGAATGTAACGTTCTGTGGGAGATCTGGTTAGAGACAGAGATTGTTTCAGACGGACTGTGGTGAATGTAACGTTCTGTGGGAGATCTGGTTAGAGACAGAGATTGTTTCAGACGGACTGTGGTGAATGTAACGTTCTGTGGGAGATCTGGTTAGAGACAGAGATTGTTTCAGACGGGCTATGGTGAATGCCACGTTCCGTAAAGGACATGCGGCCTGATTATAGACGTTTTAGCGGCCATTTGAATAAACGATAGTATTTAGGTTTTGTTGATAAAGTATGCCATCAGTATTATGTGCCGTGTTGTCGAACCTGAAACCTTCTTCGTTCTTTATTTATCCATTGTCACTAATTAGTGATTATTTATTGTTTCTTTTCTTTTTTGAAAACTATTTTCCTTTCCATTTTTAAGAACAGAGAGGTCATGATTTTAAACTTACGCTCGTGAGGGAAAGTCACGTGATATATATAATGATTGCGTTGTGCATGTATTTTGCAGGTAGTTGTTTATAATTGAAGAATAGGGCATATACTGTCGGAATGATCATCATCATCATCATGAGTGCCGTCTCCGAATCGAAGGTTGGCTACCATGGAGCGCTATTCCACCCTGTCTCTTGCTTTGATGGAGCAGATTGTCATAGGTGACTTGTCCATCTTTTGATGTTACTCGTCCATGTTAGTCTTGGTCTGCCTCTGCCTCTTTAACCTATTGTAATTTCCTTCCCAATGTTACTTTTATTAGGCTGTTGTGTCTTTTAACATGCCCCACAAATTTCATTTGTCTTGTTCTAATTGTGTCTAGTAGTTCTCTTTTCATTTTTAGTTGTTTTAAAACTTCATCGTTTGTTTTCTTTTCCTTCCATCCAACTCTACCTATTCTTCTATAAATCCACATTTCAAAGGCTTCAATTTTCTGTTCTGTTTTCTTGTCTAATGTCCATGTTTCTGCACCATACAGGAATATTGAGAAGATGTAACATTTTGCTATTCTTAGTTTTAGACCTGGTGTTATTTGATTGATAATATGTTCAAAATAAAACATTTAAAAAACTAAAGTACCCCCATCACGCCAACTGGCGTATAGGGAATATGGTGTTAGTGACCATAAATTTTACAGACCTTCAGCACATGATTTTTGGGGTAATGTGTTCGGTATTACGCCTGTGCCGCTTTACTTTCCCAGAAAAAAATCCGGTACCCATTAAAGGAAGCCGTCGGTTGGGATCGAACCCTGCCTCTTGTACTTTGTAGTCCAGTTCACTAACCACTGAGCTATCGCGGCTCCAAATAAGACATGTTTAGTGTATAGCATTCAAATCTTATGTGACCGAAATAAGAATATTAATAGTCATTGCTGTTTATCACTGATACCTTAGCTGATTTGTTCATTTGCGTCTTGATATGAAAACAAAATACATTGTATGTGATGTCACAAACTGAAACCACTGCCATAAAATATCATTTTAATGATGAGGGGAATGTAGTAGGCTCAGAACATCTTCATCCATAAATGACACATTTGCAAGGTTAGGTCTAAAATGTGGAGGTAAAGGCGCTTGACAGCAGAACTGTCAGCGACCAATAGCTGATGGCTTGTAGGAGACAAATAATAATAAGTAAATATTATTATAGAGGGAAACTTCGAGGCGATAATAAGCGAATCATTTCAAAGGAAGAGGTATGTTTACAGAACTCGAAAAAAATACAAATAATCAACACAGAAAAAAAAACAAAGAACAATATATGGTCCAAAGCAGGATACTCATTGGCATAGCGCCTTGCCACGAAAAGCCGAATGCTAAGGGAACACTGCCAGCTCGGCTAACTTAACAATTAGCTATCATTGGCGATGCCTTTCACGCAGGTGTTCTCATGAATATAGCATAGGGCTGCGATCACAGCTCGAGGCTTGCGGCAAGAACGGTGAATCAGAACCATCCCTGGTCCACATCTCCGTGGTGCCTCTAGTAATAGATTAACCTGTCTAATCTGGTCACGTGAGTAGGGATCGAAAAGGGAAGACCCCTTCCCCGTACTCAAAAATGTCATGCTGAAATCGGATGTGTTGTGCCGAAAGGCGCAAATATCAGTTTTACTGCAGACCACAACACAACGTGGGAGCCAACCTTCGTTGCGGAGATGGCACTCGATGATGATGATGAAGCGGTGTGAACGACCTGCACCAACAAGGCAGGCAAGAGCCAGAGCGGAATGGCGCTCCATGGTAGCCAACCTTCGTTGCGGAGATGGCACTCGATGATGATGATGAAGAGTGTGAACGACCTGCACCACCAAGGCAAGAGCCAGAGCGCAATGGCGCTCCATGGTAGCCAACCTTCGTTGCGGAGATGGCACTCGATGATGATGATGATGATGATGATGAAGAGGTGTATTCCTTTAGTCATCGGGCGAACGCAGGCAAGTAAGCAGGAAAGAAAAAATCACACTGTGAGATAAAAACAAACAGTTGTGCACTACATTGTCGTAAAATATTTCTACACTGCCATAAAGAGAAGGGTGAAAAATACGCAAATGAGTATTTCATAGCTTGACGAAATAAGTCATCATCATCATTGAGTGCCGTCTCCGCAACGAAGGTTGGCTACCATGGAGCGCCATTTTGCTCTATCTCTTGCTTTGATGGTGCAGGTTGTCATCGGTGATTTGACTGAAATAAACAAAAGAATAGGAATGGCAAAAAGTAATTTTGATGTTATGAAGGACATACTAACATCAAAACAAATAACACCAAAGCTAAAACTAAGAATAGCAAAATGTTACATCTTCTCAATATTCCTATATGGTGCTGAAACATGGACATTAGACAAGAAAACAGAACAGAGAATTGAAGCCTTCGAAATGTGGATTTATAGAAGAATAGGTAGAATTGGATGGAAGGAAAAGAAAACAAACGATGAAGTCTTAAAACAACTAAAAATGAAAAGAGAACTTCTGAACACAATTAGAACAAGACAAATGCGATTCTAGGGCAATGTTAAAAGACACAACAGCCTACTGAAAGTAATCCTGGAGGGGAAAATACAAGGTAAAAGAGGCAGAGGCAGACCAAGATTAACATGGACGAGTAACATCAAAAGATGGACAAATCAACCGATGACAACCTGCACCATCAAAGCAAGAGATAGAGCAGAATGGCGCTCCATGGTAGCCAACCTTCGTTGCGGAGACGGCACTCAATGATGATGATGATCAAGGGAAGTAATCGGTGGTATGGCGCCAATATAGAACAGATGTTACTTCCGAACGGGAGGCGAAGGCGCGCCCCACCCAGCACCAGAGCTGGAAGTCGTCAGTGACTCATAACTTATGGCTTGCGCCAGGATCGGTGAACCAGAACCATCCAGACCCTGCTACACCTCTTCGTGGTGCCTCTAGAAACAGACTAACCTGTCTAGTCTGGCCAAGCGAGCAGGGATCGAAGTGGGAAGACGAACCCGGTACACAAAAAAGCGTCGGCTGAAATCGGATGTGTTGGGCCGAAAGGCGCAGATATCACAGTGTTACACTGCAAACTGCAACACAACGTAACTACGTCCACTTAACGTCCTTTAAGGGCGGATGACGAGGAGGAAGTCTACGGTTCGTATCCGTTAGAATACCTCAAATCATCGGACGAACGCATCATCATCATCATCACTTCCGAACGAATTAAGCAAATACCACAATAGACTTTGAAATGTGGATATGTAGAAGAATAGGTAGAATTAGATGGAAATAAAAGAAAACAAACGATGAAGTCTTAAAACAACTAAAAATGAAAAGAGAACTACTAAACATAATTCAAACAAGACAAATGCGATTTTTGGGCCATATTAAAAGACACAACAGCATATTTAAGTAATTTTGGAGGGAAAATACAGGGTAAAGAGGCAGCGGCAGACCAAGACTAATATGGACGCGTAACATCAAAAGATGGGAAAATCAGCCTATGGCAACCTGCACCATCAAAGCAAGAGACAGAGCAGAATGGCGCTCCATGGTAGCCAACCATCGTTGCGGAGATGGCACTCGATGATGATGATGAACCGCCGCTTTCATTTGGAACCAGCGTAAAAGACAAATATGCAATTCTTTTAAGTAACGAATATATCTTCGATGAAATCATACACTTTGTCGACCTCAATAAGTCGTGACCTCATTTAATTAATAGGAAATAATCTGACCCCTTATTTCATTTTATAATATTCAAGTAACCTACGACCCCTTATTTCATGTTATAATAGTCAAGTAACCTACGACCCCTTATCTCTCTCTCTCTCTCTCTCTCTCTCTCTGGGATCAAGACTCAATCAGAGTAGGATTACAGACTCTCTCATGAAGTCAGCTGTCTGTTTAAGTGATTCGATTGCCCCATATAGTTTCTCTTCCAGGGAGGTGGGCGTGGGCCACATTGCTCTTCTCAGGTCTGTGTACTGAGGGCAATCCTGTAGAACATGTTTTGTAGTCATATTGTGCAGTGTACAGTGGCATAGGCTGGTTGTACCTATTTTGAATTTGGTGAACATGTGATTTCTCATTCTAATGTGGCCAGTGCGTAGGCGAAGTATGATGACTTGATCCCTCCTTGATAGTTGGTGGTATCCGTCACTCTCGTTATGCTTTGGGTGTTCTCGTTTCCATTTTTCATGGAACTGACCTTTGAGGATGGATTTGACTTCATTATAACTGAGGGGATGGTTCTCTTGTGGTAATCTCCCTCCCTCCTTAGCTAATTTGTCTGCGCGTTCGTTCCAGTGTATATTACAGTGTGAAGGTATCCACTGCATGACTACTCTCTGGAAGCTATTGCATAGTTGGTCCAGGGTTGTCCTCAAGTCATCTAGTTCATTGTTCTTGGGCTTTTTAGAGCTGATAATACTGACAGTGCATCAGTCAGAATCACCAATTTATTGTGCATGTTATTTTTGTGTTGAGTAGCCAGTGTTGCAGCATCTCTGATGGCCTCAGTTTCTGCTTTAAAGTTGTTTGAGAATTTTCCAGTAGCTATTGGCTTGGTGATCTCGTCCTGATTATTCAGCGTCAAGAATACACCTCCCCCTCCATTTCTGGTGACATTTGTAGCAGAGCCATCTGTGTATATGTGGGACCAAGAGTCCTGTGGGTAGGTATCGTATATGTGTTTTTCTGTTACGTGTTTTCTTTCTGTGTCTGATTTGGTGCCTTTTTTCATGATTCCTGTTATATTTTCTTTAAGTTCTGGTATTTTATGCTTTCCATGAGGAGACATATCAGATGGGCCCAAGGGTTTCGGTATTGTTTGGGAAAGTACTGGGTCTCCAGTAGTTAGTTCATTGGCAATTGCATCGAAGTTGCTCCTCTTTAGTCGTACAATTCCGGAACCAGTTATTCTGTGGTGCATGGGGTGACTAAGGAGCCTTCTATATTTCTCCACCTGTTGCAATACTTTAGTGACCCGTCTGTCATCTAAGGGTTATAAACCTGTTACTGTTTCTAGAGTTTTGATAGGTGTAGATTTCATAGCACCAGTGATGATACGGCAGCTTGGTTCTGTGTTCTGTTAATTTTGCTAAGGTGTGATTTGGAAGCCATAGCCCAAGCTGTGACTCCATACTCTAGGACTGGTCTGACTCTTCCTACGTATAGTTTTTTCAAAATGTTGCTGTCTGCCCCCCCCCCCCCCCCCCCCCAGTCCGTCCCTGCCAATTTCTTCATAATATTTGTTCGTTTTCTGGCTTTTTTCATTGCTCTGTCTATCTGATTTTTCCAAGTCATTCTACGATTCATGATGACGCCAGGATATGTTGGGTTTTGGTCAATAGGGAGTGTATGGTCTTTCTTCAAGTTTGTAAAGAGTGTGTTTCTTGATAGGCTGAACATTGTATATATATATATATTTTTTTTTTTCGTTAGTTGGTAAGAACCAGGTGTTCGACCATTTTTCAAGGACCCCTTATATAACGGTCCAATAACCTGCGACCCCCCTCAAGTAACATGCGACCACTTTTATAATAGGCAAGTAACCTGCGACCACTTTTATAATAGTCAAGTAACCTGCGACACCTTATATAATAGTCCAGTAAACTGTGAATCCTTATTAATAGTCACGTCTTCTGAAATTTATAAAATAGTTAACCTGCGACCACTTATATAATAGTCAAGTAACCTGCGACCACTTATATAATAGTCAAGTAACATGTGGCCACTTATATAATAGTCAAGTAACATGCGGCCACTTATATAATAGTCAAGTAACCTGCGAAAACTTATATAATAGTCAAGTAACATGTGGCCACTTATATAATAGTCAAGTAACATGCGGCCACTTATATAATAGTCAAGTAACATGTGGCCACCTATATAATAGCCAAGTAACATGTGGCCACTTATATAATAGTCAAGTAACATGTGGCCACTTATATAATAGTCAAGTAACATGTGACCACATATATAATAGTCAAGTAACATGTGGCCACTTATATAATAGTCAAGTAACATGTGACCACATATATAATAGTCAAGTAACATGTGGCCACTTATATAATAGTCAAGTAACATGTGACCCATATATAATAGCCAAGTAACATGTGGCCACTTATATAATAGTCAAGTAACATGTGGCCACTATATAATAGTCAAGTAACATGTGGCCACTTATATAATAGCCAAGTAACATGCGGCCACTTATATAATAGTCAAGTAACCTGCGACCACTTATATAATAGTCAAGTAACATGTGGCCTCTTATATAATAGTCAAGTAACCTGCGACCACTTATATAATAGTCAAATAACATGTGGCCACTTATATAATAGTCAAGTAACATGTGGCCACTTATATAATAGTCAAGTAACATGTGGCCACTTATATAATAGTCAAGTAACATGTGGCCACTTATATAATAGTCAAGTAACATGTGGCCACTATATAATAGTCAAGCAACATGTGGCCACCTATATAATAGTCAAGTAACATGCGGCCACTTATATAATAGTCAAGTAACATGTGGCCACCTATATAATAGCCAAGTAACCTGCGACCACTTATATAATAGTCAAGTAACATGTGGCCACTTATATAATAGTCAAGTAACATGTGACCACTTATATAATAGTCAAGTAACATGCGTCCCTATAATTGATTATGACGTCATGTCAATGTCACCGATTTGGTTTCAGACATTTACTGTAGACTTAACTGTAGACATTAACTGTAGACATTAACTGTAGACATTAACTGTAGACATTACTGTAGACATTAACTGTAGACTTAACTGTAGATTTACTGTAGACATTAACTGTAGACATTAACTGTAGACATTAACTGTAGACATTAACTGTAGACATTTACTGTAGACATTAACTGTAGACATTAACTGTAGACATTAACTGTAGACATTTACTGTAGACATTAACTGTAGACATTTACTGTAGACATTAACTGTAGACATTTACTGTAGACATTAACTGTAGACATTTACTGTAGACATTAACTGTAGACTTTATTGTAGACATTAACTGTAGACATTAACTGTAGACATTAACTGTAGACATTAACTGTAGACATTAACTGTAGACATTAACTGTAGACTTTTACTGTAGACATTAACTGTAGACATTAACTGTAGACATTAACTGTAGACAAATGGGCAGCTGGTGTAAGGGCGATATCAAGAATAACACGGGAACAAATTATATGGTTACAACTTTATGTAGATGTAGGGACACAAAACAAAATCAAAACGACGCTTCGGCTTAGAAGGTCTTCAGCTGGAACAATGTATACACCATATCTATCTATCTATCTATCTATCTATCTATCTATCTATCTATCTATCTATCTATCTATCTATCTATCTATCTATCTATCTATCTATCTATCTATCTATCTATCTATCTATCTATCTATCTATCTATCTATCTATCTATCTATCTATCTATCTATCTATCTATCTATCTATCTATCTATCTATCTATCTATCTATCTATCTATCTATCTATCTATCTATCTATCTATCTATCTATCTATCTATCTATCTATCTATCTATCTATCTATCTATCTATCTATCTATCTATCTATCTATCTATCTATCTATCTATCTATCTATCTATCTATCTATCTATCTATCTATCTATCTATCTATCTATCTATCTATCTATCTATCTATCTATCTATCTATCTATCTATCTATCTATCTATCTATCTATCTATCTATCTATCTATCTATCTATCTATCTATCTATCTATCTATCTATCTATCTATCTATCTATCTATCTATCTATCTATCTGTCTATCTGTCTGTCTGTCTGTCTGTCTGTCTATCTATTACCTATCTACCTACCTACCTACCTACATACCTATCTACCTACCTACCTACCTGTTTTCTCTCTATACATATATATATATATATATATATATATATATGTACACACACACAAACAAGGATATAACATTACTTGGCAATATTATGCTACAATATCTACTTGGTATCTGAGAGGAAAAGGAATATTCGAAACAAGGTCGACCACTGACTGGCTAATGCACTCCTTATATTTGTTCACATGGATAGTAAAGAAGGAACAAGGAGAACCACAGAGACCGTGGCCAGGAAAGGATGTGTTTGCGAGAGAGAGAGAGGGATTAAATCCAAAAGAGGACTTCCGGTCAATATGATGGATAGGCGGCAGGAACCATTAAGGCTCTGTATGAAAAGTGTTCCTTGTTGCAGTTTACTCATATTCCAAGTCCGGCTTTCTGCCGGAGCTGCTGCGTTTAGTGCTCTGTGCACACCGTGAGCTGTGTGTGTGTGTTTTTTTTATAATCCGCATCGTGTTTCGATATTCCGATTGCTTACAATGAATGATGATATCGTATGACGAAGGACAGTTCAGCTGCATTCACTTTCGGTGCCGCTTGGCCTTATGTCTTTGGCGTATGCTGTAGCTGCTATGACGGGGACTGCAGCTGCCTGTCTTTGGATCCTTCAATGAGAAGAGCTTTAATTCGGATGATTCCACTGGCACTGGTGTTTGTGAAATTATGGATTTTAATTCGTTTGCAGTGATACCGGGGGCTTCGACTAACCACAATCCTTCGTTCTTATTTTTCAATGCTATAGAATACATAGAAGTTGATCTCTTCATATAAATTAACGGCACAAGACAAAACAATTTTAAAGAACGGATGTGATTTTTGTTATAAAACAACAGGTCGGCCCTAACAAAAGTTAAAATAAGACCCAAAAAATAATAAAAAATAAACTTTATAAAGATAACAATGTTGACTTTTATCTGAGCGTCTGTTAGCAACGGAAGAGGCGTGGCAGGAATTCCCAACTCTTTGGGGAAACAAAGACATTCAATTTGAAATTGGAAGAACGTGGACAAATCAATTTTCAAATTTTATATCACGAAACACATTGCAAAATTTACAAAAATTAGTAATGTTTGATATCTCAAGGCTTTCAATAAAGAGGCATTGAAATAAAATAATATTAAGTCATTCACTTTTATTCAGGTGCCATGCCTATACCCTCCCTGGCCCTACAGAACTAGTGAATAATGCGCAACCGGCATTTGTGTCTGCGGAAGTCATGTTTCTTTTGGGAAAACATTAATTTGTTATCGTTGTAATAAAAATATTATTATTCTTTCAATATTAAATATTCATTTTTATAATTTATAATATTTATTCAGCGAATTCGTCAGACAAAAAAACACACACAGAAGAAATCTTTGTCTGTGAACACATTTGTGGGGGGGGCCTTTAAACATGCTCGCCTCTGATTGGTTGCTTTGAGAAAAGCGGGCGATTTGACTGGCTGCCTCGTTTGAGAATAAACACAGAGCAGGTCTCACCTTCTTCTTGACGTCTGGTCAGCTTCTGCCATCACCTGGAGCAGCCCTGAGCACATTCTAGCGGACATTCATGCCTTGCTTCATCACTCGTGGCTAGAGTAAACATATGAAAGTTGTAATTTAAAGGTAAGAAAGAATGCTTGGGAAAAGCGGTTTGTCCACGTTCTAATCTTTCTTTGAGAGGAGTTTTGACCTAAACTAGGTCAGGATTTAAACCCAGCCTGTGATGGAAGCTGTGACGGAAAGTCGAAGAGAAACCACAATACATGAGTACAAGTACAATATTCGTATTCTAAATGGGACGCCAAGAAAGACGCAAGCGTTAACTTTCAAGTGTCGTTGGGGGAAAAAAGTTAAATTTAATATTTAAAAAATAAAGCAGCACAAGCGTATTGCATAAAGGTCGTATATACGTCTACGATGTTGCCAATCTTTTTGTGTTTGTCCATTTAAACTACAAAACCAACTTAAACACGTTACCGTACCAACATTTTGAATTTGAGCTTTTGCTTTCACTTTCTTTCCTCCATTCATTTTTATTTATATAGATATATATTAATATTATATATTATTGTATATACATATAAAATGCATGTTTTTATTGTTATATTATATTATATATTCCTTCTCTTGGACTTGTATTTGTTACTTGTTAATTTGCTAAACCCACATGGATGATGATTGACATACCATACATATTATATCATATAATCATATAATCATTCAATGCTTGATTCATAAGTTCAAACTGGGTCCGTTTTCACGTTTTGCTTTTTTTTTTTTAGCTTTGTGCTTGTTTTTTTTTATTGTTAAGAGAATTATTAATTAAATTATGTCGTTGTGGAATTGTCCTAGGCTTGATTATCATGGTAATTTATCTGGATAATTAAGAAAAGATAGTGTAGTCTGTAGTGTATATATTTTAAGTATTTAACTGTACATATTTTTACATGAGATCTCACTCAATCATGGGTCTGATTGGTTACATTAACATTAATACAACAATTTAATAATTTGCAAAATTATCTGTTAACACATGACACAAAAGTAATAAAATATACATGGATGTACTATTACTATTACCAAAAAAAAAAAATGTATAGAATGAGTATGAGCGTTCATTAAATTTCTCACTAGTTAAACTAGTAGTTTGTAATTGTTGAAATTTCAATCTTTGAACTGACTAGTGACTGTGTTAGTCATAGTGTATATTCATATGACATGATTGTCATTCATATTAATTATGACAATAATTATAATTGTCATTGATATGTAACAAATTAGTCATTAGTATTGTTAATTTAGATAAATAAATAGAATTTATATTAAACTTAACTCAACTTATCATATAGTTGTGACATTTTGATGGTTGCATAAGATGCTCACACACAAAAAAAAGTAGTTACACTTTAACTTGAAGACAGATTACATTACAGAAATATATTAATATTATATACTCTACAATAATAATACCACATTCATTTATTCATTAAAAACCAACAAAGATAGCTTCTGTACATTTAACTCAATTTTGACAGCTTGACTCCTACACAAAAATGATAATTATGTAGGAGTCCTCTCATTAGCATTAGCCCAAAAATCAACTTCATTTTCATTATTTTTATTTTTAAACAATTTGTGTGAAATATTATACTCGCATGTCATTTGCAAGTCGACTCAAGTAGTAGACTTCAGCTGTTGTGATATGTAAGCTTGACCAATACTTTTATGGTCTAAGAAACCAAATCAGCGAACCCTTAACTTTAGGATGGTAGTATTACTATTTATCTTTATCTTGGTTATAGTAGCTTGATGACGATATCGGGTATCACCTGTAGCCCATGATGTCCACTACCAAACGAGGGTATTCCGTTGAAATCCCCCTTAATGTTTTTGTCGAGAATTCTGTAATTGTGACAATTCATGATTATACAAAGAAGTTACAATGGTGGTTTTCTGTTTACTTCCATCGGTTTGTTTATGGTTGACTCCGCTAGCCTTTGACTAAAGATCTCTCGCCCACAAGGCAGTGAGGTTGTTTTACTTTAGGGTGCCCTCCCATAGTCTTTTATTCTCCTAAGCATACCTGGAATAAACATCTAACAGAGGGGAAAAAACTTCACCCACATCAAAAAAACAGGCTGGACAGAACAATAAGGGAAAGCTTGATTCCAAGAAGAGATGGGCAGACCAAGATGTTTTCAAGATATCAAGGTGACCTTGAAATCTGACAACAGAAGTAGGAGATCTGGCTAAAGACAGATTCTTTTAGACTGGCTGTGATTGAATGCAACATTCTGTAATGGATATGCAGCCCAATTGCGATGATTTATAACATTGTTAAATATATGGTTTACATTATCCACTGGCTGTTTTTAGGAGCTTAAACCAATGTAAGAGTTTACTGCTGAATAGACATCAGTGTCGGATATCTGTAACAGCTCCTAAAGGATAACTAAGAAATTTGTTCATTCATTTCATAATTTCCAGTTTTTTAACTTTGATAGTTTTACAAATGACATCACTCAGTTGTAGAAAAGTATTTGGTTTCATAATTATAGTCATCATCATGTGTCGTACCATATGGCGTAGGCGATCATGTCCTTCCACAATCTTCTATCTACAGTGCATCATCTGTTCTGTTGCTGACTGTTTTCCATGTCGTGACACCAAGCTATCCATTATTTTCTCTCTTTGTCGTCCGCGTTCTCTTTCCTTTTATTTTGCCAGTTGTAACCAAGTATTCCAACTTTTCTCTTCTCATGATGTGCCCGAAAAATGTTTCTTTCTGATGTTCCCTTTTTGTGTTGGCCTCTTCATATTTTCATAATTATCTATCTATTGACCTTTCAAGCTGTAGCCGGCCCATAGGCGTAGACCAAAATACTCCTTCTCTTATTTGAATTTTTGTTCTAACAGTTTTCAATTATTTTAAAGATCAATTTTTTATCAAATCTCGCCAGTTGTCTCTGTTCTGTGCAAGCAGCGATATCTCATTGAGGGAGCCAATTCCTGCTTCTCTTGCCTCTCTCATCAATGTAATAATTATAGTAAAAGTAAGTAAAGTACTCTGTCACGCCAAGTGGCGCATAGGTAATATGGTGTTAGTGACCATAAATTTTACAGACCTTCGGCACATGATTTTTGGGTTAATGTGGTCGGTATTACGCCCGTGCCGCTTTACTTTCCCAGAAAAAATTCGGCGCCCATTAAAGGCTGGGTGAACCCAGAAGCCGTCGGTTGGGATCAAGCCATACCTCTTGTCCTTTGTAGTCCAGTTCAATAATTGTAGTACCGCATAAATATACAATTTAATTTGATGATGATGATGATGATGATGCGTTCGTCCGATGATTTGAGGTATTCTAACGGATACGAACCGTAGACTTCCTCCTCGTCATCCGCCCTTAAAAGGACGTTAAGTGGACGTAGTTACGTTGTGTTGCAGTTTGCAGTGTAACACTGTGATATCTGCGCCTTTCGGCCCAACACATCCGATTTCAGCCGACGCTTTTTGTGTACCGGGTTCGTCTTCCCACTTCGATCCCTGCTCGCTTGGCCAGACTAGACAGGTTAGTCTGTTTCTAGAGGCACCACGAAGAGGTGTAGCAGGGTCTGGATGGTTCTGGTTCACCGATCCTGGCGCAAGCCATCAGTTATGAGTCACTGACGACTTCCAGCTCTGGTGCTGGGGGGGCGCGCCTTCGCCTCCAATTTAATTTAAGATTGGTATCACAGAAATGTGAATAAGCACCATGGACTTAAGTACGTCCTTCAAGACTAACCAGTAAGAATGTTGAAGGTCAAATGTTATACTATACAGAACTTTATATGGTCACATTATAGGTTTTAAAAACTTCAGCGTTTCCCCATTAAGTGTGCATGATGACATTGCGTCGCCAGTTTACAGCATGTCTGTCTCTTGGCCTGACACATCTGTCTTTGGCATAACTTTTTTTTTTTTAACCTTGGTAGCAGCCATCTTGATCAGCCTTTTTTTTTTTTTTAATTTTTTTTTTTTTGTTTCCTTTTTAACTGCAAGGGGTTCTTTAATGTGGGTAGAGTGCACGCAGGGCCTCATTTTTCACCCGTAACCCAAAGGGACTAGAAATTGGATCTGTCTACCCAGAAACTAAATCAAAGATAAATTCTTACTACCTGTGATGGGATTTTAAATCAGAACCGTCTAGTTCTGCGTCTTACATCTAGACCACCCAGCCCTCGGCTGTTAAAGACAAGAAAATATTTAAAAGACAACTTTGCAGATATAGATCATTAAAATCAAGTACCATGCCTGCTGGCGTATGTGATCGTGTCTCTCCACAACTAACCGATCTCGACAGTTATCATTTCTGTTGACCTGCCAGGCCATTCTCTTAAGCTATGAAGGAGGCTTGCCTTGCTATAACAGAATTGCCTTACATGGGATCACTGTAGTTGAAAACCTCTCCTCTTGTGTAAACTACACATTCACATCCAAGAGTGAATCAGTGAAGGTCACAAAATCATATTCTCTTTGTGGTTTTACTAACTACAGGTCAGGTGGCTTCTGTTGGATTGGAAATGATAACTTACCATCACTGTGTGTCTATATGTTTGGAATTGGAGTCATCAACGATGGCCTAACATCATCAAGTGCTATGACGATCATCATTTTCGGGAGGACGCGAACTTCCATGGTATATGGTGGATAGGCGGCAGGAACTATTGAAGGCTATGTCTGAAAAGTGTTCCTTCTTGCAGTTTCCTCATATTCCAAGTCCGGCTTGTTGCAGGAGCTACTGAGTTAAGTGCTCTGTGCACACCGTGAGCTGTGTGTCTCATCCGTTTTGATCCTGTTTCGATATCCCGCTTGTTTACGATGAATGATGATATCGTATGACAGGGAACAGTTGGCTGCGTTCACTTTCTGCGCGGTTTCACCTTATGTCTTTTGGCATGTGCTGAGACTGCTACGATGGGTACTACAGTTACCTTTCTTTGTTTGGGAGATGTGTTAGTAATTCGGATGATTCCACTGGCACGGGCGGTTGAGCAATTATGGATTTTAATTTGTTTGCAGTGAAACCGAGGCCTTCCATAACCAATAATAACCAATCTTTTAAGCTGCCTGGTATCTTTGATTCCCTCTATCTCTTCAACTCTCAATTTTTCCCATTGTCACAGTATATTCCATACCATTGTCAGAGTAATGTGCCTTAGTGATCATATCAGGGATCAGAATTTCTAATTTTTGTGTTAACCAAAGTTGACTTACATGCTAGGAAAACTGGAACATTTAGAAAACACCTTGTGCACTTAATAGGGAGCTGCAATAGCTCAGTGGTTAGTGAACTGGACTACAAAGGACAAGAGGTAGGGTTCGATCCCAACCGACGGCTTCCGGGTTCACCCAGCCTTTAATGGGTACCTGAATTTTTTTCTGGGAAAGTGAAGCGGCACGGGCATAAAACTGACCACATTACCCCAAAAATCATGTGCCGAAGGTCTGTAAAATTTATGGTCACTAACACCATATTCCCTATACGCCACTTGACGTGGCGGGGGTACTTTACTTTTTTTTTGCTTGTGCACTTAATCTTCAAATTCTTTGTTAGCTCACATATAACCACAATAAGGTGGTTATAATACACCAACTTGATACAAGTAGAACTTATGAGGAATCATAGGTTCATAATGAGGAAGAAAGAGGTTTGTCAGGAACAATTGGAATGCACCAGGAGCTAGCCAACAAAACTGACTACTACAACCAGCTCAACGGAAATAAAGTAATTTTTAGACTAAACAGACTAAAATTTGAAGTAACACCCTAAGACTAAAGGAACCTCTGAATGTGAATGACAAAGGCAAAATGTTTACAACAATCATGCCCAATATGTAAGAAGGCAGTTGTGACTATTACAAGGATAAGCTGCATGATGTCACCAGCCTTGAGCTGCCGCTTTCTTCTAATTATGATTATTGACATTTATAGAAGTACACAGATGATTCCACAATCCAATAAAATGAATGGCTTGTCGTCTCTTCTCAGCATAAAGTTTGACACATCATGTGCCTCAAAAAGCATATAGTCCTGGAGGACATTATTACTGTCTATTCTCGCTAACATGTCATATTTCTTAGTGCATTTTTCATGTAATAGCAAACTACTCGTTCTCAATGTGATTTTTAAAATGGTTTTATTTTTGATTAGTGTGCTGTGGGTGCTCGTTGTCTATTTCCTGTCTAAATAATTTAAATTATTGACTTGAGACCATGGTCGATGTGTGGTTAGTGAGTCCACTACTGATCGGAAGGATCCGTGTTAAATTCTAAACCAACATAGCTTTGAGGTTCACAACACTCTGTAATTTGGTCGCATATTTTTGTTTAAGGAGGGTGATCTTGTATGATATTGACAGTATCACTCATAAAATATGCCATTGGTTATTGCAAAAATAACATATTGGAACTAACATTATCTTTCCCACTTGCCTCAAGATATTGCGAACCCCTCTTTGCTGGACTTTAATCTTAAACTGTGTACTTGTTTCGTGTGTACACAGATTGATCAGCACAGAATGCAGTAAAGAATGGGGGAGCAGGGCATATATAGAGTACCCAAATAACACTAGGGATATGAATAAAATTGCAACAGAAATATTGTCACAATTATGATGCAGAAATACAAGCAATAAAGTTGGCAATAGAAAAACGGCTGAACAATAATCTTAGCCCACAGCCTGTAGTGTTTTTGACAGATGCAAGATCAGTACTCCAGGCACTACAATCCAGAAAATTACATCTGCAGACCTTATTGACTGAACTCTGCAAGCACCACAGGGTTGCCCTGCAGTGGATCCCATCTCACTGTGGAATACCAGGAAATGAGAAAGCAGATCAGTTGGCAAAGGAAGATTCAACAGGCACACAACTAGATACACCGTTTACATACCATCATAAGAAACAGATAATCAAATCAATCAGTGTACCACAAGCCCCAAAACAGGATGCCTTTCATAATATGAATAGATATGAACAAGTTATCATTATACACCTCAGAACAGGACGCAATCGACTCCATAGTCACTTGTACACAAAATTCAAGATCAGCACATCAACTACTTGTATATGTGGACAGGCGACCCAGACTGCTGAAGACATACTTCAAGACTGCACTGAATATAGTAGACTGAGGAAAATCCATTGGCCCATAGATACAACACTACAGACAAAACAATATGGGCCACTGCAAGAATTACAAAAGACAGTAAAATTTATACAGGAAACGACATTGCAGATATGGACAATACTTCGGGCGAACAAAGGATAGATCTTTCTGTCCACTTCTTCACTTACCAGTCCTTATCATACTAGATGTAGTAATATTTATGTCTCATTGTCATCATTCTCTGAAGACAATATGTAGGCCAAAACATTAGAATTTGTTGTGTTCCATTTTGTAAATCAGTCACTCGTACCTTGTACGAGTGTATGCCCCACTACTGACTGCTTTATTTCCATTACTAATGCAATTAGCAAAACCTCATTATGATAGATTGAACTGTATATGTTGATTGCATCTGTGCATGAAACACTTTATATATTTATTGTATTCTAGTCTAGTCACAATACACAAACCAGAGATGGCAGGCATACTCAGAACACAGAATACCAATAGTGCATTTGCTGCAAGTGTTGGTGTGTCAAAGGAAAATGCTCACCCCAAGCTGAACCGAGCAGCTGCTGGAAGACGGTCTGCCCTTGGGAATGTTACAAATCAAGTGAGAAGGCAGCCACAGAGAGTTGCTAAAGGAAAGGTAATGATATAAGCTCTTGTTTAATTTTCTTATTCGAAATAATTTGAAAGGTGTGGCAGTTTTGGTCCACTATGGACAAGATTCCCTTAATCAAATGGCTTCTTCTTATAGGTTCCTTATATTTCTACTGAAGATTTTTTAATAAAGAAAGACCTGATGAAGGCTGCTAACACCACACTACCCAGAAACATGCCAACATCAGCCTTTTCCATTGGAGCCGACTGTGCGTCTCGCATTTTCTCTTGGTTATGGTTAGTTGAAGGCCCCAGTTTCACTGCAAATTTTTCTCTTGGTTATTGTTAGTTGAAGGCCCCGGTTTCATTGCAAACGAATTAAAATCCATAATTGCTGAAGTGCCAGTGGAACCATCCAAATTAAAGCTCTTCTCATTGAAGGATCCAAAAAAGTCAGCTGCGGTCCCCATCATAGCAGCTACAGCACATGCCAAAAGACCTAAGGCCAAGTGGCACCGAAAGTGAACGCATCTGAACTGTTCATTGTCATTGATCACTCATCGGAATATTGAAACATCATCTGGATGAAAAACACAGCTCACGGTGTGCACAGAGCACTAAACTCATTAGCTCATACGGCAAGCCAGATTTTTCCCATGTCATAGTATGACATTTTTTTCTTCACTTATAGTTTTAGATATATTCTATCTATTGTCCTAATCGACATAACCTGTAGATGGCATAAATGGCAAAAATTCTAGACAGTGTTCAACTCGCCTTATCATCAAGACCTTACACAGGCCACATATTGCATCCCACCACATGTCCCCTGTTCTAGGTGAGTCACTCAGTCTTGGTCTAATGAGACTGATATCATTTTCTTAACTTTCATTTACAAATATTCTTTCTATCTGTTGACCTTTTGAGCCGTAGCGGTCCATAGGGCTTAGACTCAAATAATCTTTCTAAATTTTTATTCTAGCAGTTTTCAATCCTTGTAAAGATCTTTTATCAAATCTCGTCATTTATCTCATGTGCAAATATTGAAGCAGGGAGGTAGCAGTGATTAAAGAGTGTACGATAAGAGGGGAGAGATGTAAGAGAAATTGAGGGGAGATAAGAAGAGTGAGTAAAATAGAATCGTGGGATCCACGAGAGGTTAACACTTCGTGAGGCACGGGAATTGTAAGACAATGTCGAAACGAGGCAGGGATGTAACAAAGGGCTATGATTGGTGGAAGGGAGAAAAGGTGAGACAAAGAATAGGTTGGGACATTCATACGAGAGGAAGCGAAGGTTCGATACAGACGGTTGTGTGTTTTTTGTGCGGCAACTGGGAACAGGGTAGAGTTAGTCATCCAAAAGTGAATAAGTAAGTTAGTTGGTGTGTGGTCACGACAGGGAACAGACCTTATTCCAGGAGCAGTGTTAAGCTGAAGTGTTATAGAGTAGTGATAGGATAGTTGTAATGTCGTAGCAACCAACATAATTAGTGTCCAATTGTGAGTTAGTTCACTAAGTGAACAGACATATGAAGACAAAATGTAGTTGTGCAAATCGCAGCAATGATCAGATAGTGTCAAATTGTGAGTTAGTTCACCATGTTCATCCTTATCAGACATGAGGATAAAGTGTAGTTGGGAAAGTTGGGGAGGTCAGCCTGGCCTATCAGTGTGTGGAAGGCGGACTGCTACGTGTAGCGCTGTGTGTAAGACAGGCCTCAGCGTGGCATGAAAGGAGCAGGAAAGCATCGGTTATAATATTCATATGCTGTATATTCATTGCATGTATTGCTGTACCTATAACATATATGTTTCATAAGATCATGTCTTTAGCTCATGTTGGAAGTTGAAATGTATATAGGGAAAACAGTGGTGCTTTTGTCCATGAAGTACAATACTGAAGTACAAGTTAGGCATTAAGATGGCTTGAGACACATCCCTATAAATGTTTGCTTTTTCGGTGAGTCAGTGAGTGTACTCAGAAAGATCACAACTGGCTGGGCTGGGCATTAAACAGTAATGATAAGGGTCTCTGATAGGGAGGTCTAGTTAACAAAAGTCTGCTTCTTTTCATGCCAGGATATGCAGATGTAAGGAAATGTGCATGAGGAAGGCCAATGCTGATATTCTGCTTGCCCTCAGGGGCACTGGATGAAAAAAAAATGACATTGAATCTGTAACCAAATGAATATCGTCTCAAGGTGGAGATTCAATGTAGAAGATGGGAGAACTAAGCAATAGTCCAAGAATACTTGTCAACCAACGCAACAACCAGTGCCTTTAGTATCTATGCATTGAGGGATTTACTTCAAAAGAGATAAAGCACTTATAGTCTTGTCCAATGTGCAATGAGAATGACCCGCAAATTAAACTGGTGCCCTGAACCACTTTGTCCCTGTGATGAAAAAAAAAAAAATAAGTATGTTTTGCATTTGTGGTTCTTCAACAACAGTGTAGATTGTTTGAAGGGGCACACATTTATACACGTGGTTACTTTTTGAGATTTACGTACACACCTTACTTGAGCATGCCAGAGTCAGATCTGATTGGTTATGGAAAAAGCTGTGAAAGTTTAACTTCTGTGTGCATGCTATTATTTATCTCTCCTTCATACTCCATTATTGGTGCTTTCGAAATAGTTGCTGTGTCATTTACAACTGGCTGCGACATTCATTTATATCTTTAGTAGGAGGGTGAAATCTCAGACCAGAACACCTTGTGTTAATTAAATTTAGGACATGTGGCCTTTATTCTCTACATCATTCAGTTTCTGCAGCAGATTTCATGCTTGACCTAACACAGCATATTTTTGGTTATTGCGTTCTTTCTTTGATCTCTTCTCAACTAGCTAGATATTACTATTGGACGGTTGTAAAGTATTCCTATTCATCTGGGTGGAAACAGTCAGCTATAGTTTACTGAAGACGTTCTACAGAATTGTCCCCAGTACACCAACCTGAGGAGGACCTGTCTCGTAACCTATACTCGTTTCTAAATATAATTGTGCCTCTAATGTCACCATGACTAACATCATCAGCAGAAAGTTTGTTCACAACAATAGCAATCTTAAGACTTGAAATGTGTGTTGCAAATATCTTTAAGGAGAGAGGAAGTCATTGAGTTACCACAAAGTACAGTTTTGTTTCTTTTCTTCCAGCATCCCTTACTTCAGGGATCTAAAGATGCAGGAGGGCAGGAGAATGAAGAACCTCTACAAGCTAAAGGGAAGACAGCTAGTTTTGCCATCTTTGAGGATGCAGTTGGTCCTTCAACCAGATCACATTCTCAAGTGGTACAGACCCACGAACCAATGCAGGACCAAGAAAATATCTCTAGCCATGAACTACGTTTACACGATGCACTTATCAATTTGAACCATATCACATCACATCGACACCACCTTCCATTGGCTCCACTTGAACTTGATTTATCCACTCAGATATCTGAAGGTAATTCATCCTTGAGTTATTCATTCATCCTTGTTTTATTATTTTTTAATTTTTTTTTTATGGTATACATTTAACTTCTTTACAAGGATTGAAAACTGCTAGATTAAAAATTTAGATAAGAGAAAGAGTATCTGGGTCTACGCCCTATGGGCCAGCTATGGCTCAAAATATCAATACAATAGATAGATAGATTTAACAATTGTTGTTCTAGAGCTCTATTGTGACACAAAATGAAATGGTCTGGTAATATATTTCAATCATCTTGCATGACAACGACCGTTCTGCAACAAACTGTTAAATGAGGAAAAAGGAAAGGTAGATGGAAAGATAACACTAAAGAATAGACACCCTCAACATCAGTCTAAAATAATTACTGAAGATATAGTGAAGGTTGACAGAAGTCTTGTCAGTAGTGCCCCAATAATCCCCAGCGTTATAGTATAAGGAAGGAAGGCCTGATGCAAGGGCCCTTATTTTTCATTTGGTAGATATTTTGGGAAACGTTGGTCCAGAGCTCCTCTGAATCAAATCCTTTTGTTGCTGTTTTTTTTTTTACTACTATTCAAGTGTACTCATGCAAGGTCTGGTTATCTATCTATCTATTGACCTTTCGAGCCGTAACCGGCCCATAGGGCGTAGACCAAGATACACCTTCTCCTATATGAATTTTTGTTCTAGCAGTTTTCTTTTAAAGATATTTTATCAAATCTCGCCATCTGTCTCTGTTCTGTGCAAGCAGTTCTATCTCATTGAGGGAGCCGATTCCTGCTGCTCTTGCCTCTCTCATCAATGTTCTTCTCAGTGTCTCCCTGGGTCTTCCTCTTTTTCTTTTACCTGTTGTTTCCCATATGAGGGCTTGCTTTGCTATTCGATTATTATCTCTTCTCATCACATGTCCAACGTATGACCATCGTCTTTTCTTTATTACTGAAGATATTAGTGGTTGATTGGCGATTTCTCTAATTTCCTCGTTTGTTTTGAATTCGTTCCATTCTGTACCAAGTATTTTCCTTAGACATTTATTTTCGAATGCGTTCAAACAAAACGCATGTTTTCATAACCTCTGGTTATGGTGAATGTAAATTTAATTTGAGAATTTTTTTCTTTCTATAGAACGCAGTGTTTTTTTTTATGCCTCAGTTATGATGGTTACTCAAGGAAAACAACCAATATTTATTGGGTGTGTGATGTGAAAAGCAAGTATTGAGATTACTATAAAAGTGGGCAGAATGAAAGGAAAGAAGAGCAGAGGAAAACACAGAAAAATTTTTAACAGCTTATCCAAAATTGCATTGAAAAAAAAAAATGTGAAATTATGACATACTTGAATGACCTAGAAATATGGAGAGATTATCACCTATTCCAACTGACTTGGCCCGGAATGATGAGTGATCAGTTCCCACACATGGGGTAGTAGCCATTTTTTGTTTGTACCAGCCCATATTTGAGAAGCCTAACATAATCTGCAGACATTTAGTGATGTAGAATACACAGTGCATTAAAAAAAAATGTAGGGTCATCTTTGTCTGGGCGGGAGTATGAGGAAATTAAAGAGTTCACAGGTTGGCTAGCTGCGTTGTCGTTGAAGACTGCCAACCAATAGATCAGATGGATGTCAATGCCCTATGAGATGTGGGAAGGGCACAGGACTTCGACAACAATAAGTTCACGTCACTCCTTCGGATGAAAGAGATGGGAGTTAATATGGGCACAGCCAGAAACAAGAAACTTAGTGGGTGTGTCAGAAGACTTGTCAACCAACATAGAACTGGTGTCGCGGGACTTTCGTACCTCTAGACTACCCAGCCCCACAAAATTTAATTTATTACATGCGTATTACATGCCATTATCGGAGCAGGAATTGGCTCCCTCAATGAGAGAGTTGCTTGTACAGAACAGAGACAAATGGCGACGAGGGGATCTGAGCACCCAGGGCCACGTTTTAAGTGCATTGATGATGACCCGCAGATAACTCAATAACACCTTTCCTGGCTTTTGAGCAAAACAAATTTCAATGATGTGGATTCCAGACCTGGTGGACAGATATGCAGAGACCTAACCGTAGAAAATATACAATATGGCATAAATTAATGACCATGTGTATAAAAGCTGCTGGATCATCAAATCACTTCATTAAAAAAATATGGGTAAAATTAACTAGTACCACTGTTGAATAATTTGATGTGTCATTAACATTTAAAAAATATTTAGTGTCTGCAGCTTCCCCGATGTTTGTAGATGAAGTTTGTAAAGAAAGTGATACCAGTTTAAACAGATCTGATGAATTCGGTCTTGAACCTTACTTCCAAGATATCTACAACTATCTACGAGCCACAGAAGTAAGTATAATGTTTAGAGAGAATAAAAAAAATTTTCTTAGAACTTTTAGCTATTTGATCTAGATAAGATTTGCAAATGATTGATTGTCGAAGGGTTGACCTCTCAACCTAACCTGTAAAGCTTGAGTGGGTGGGAGTAATCCTAGTGAGTGTTATCAATCTTAACAGGTTTGAGTGAGTAGGGCTGAGACTAAAGGGGACTCCCTGGTCTTCCATGATGAAACATAATTGTTGTTTCTTATCACATCGCCAACATATGCCCATTTTATCTCTTGTCTTTTCTCATCACATGACCAACATATGCCTAGTTCATCTCTTGTTTTTTCTCATCACATGACCAACATATGCCTAGTTCATCTCTTGTTTTTTCTCATCACATAGCCAACATATGCCTAGTTCATCTCTTGTTTTTTCTCATCACATGGCCAACATATGCCTATTTCATCTCTTGTCTCATCTCATCATATGGCCAACATATGCCCACTTCTTCACTTGATATGTGATGCCTTGCCATGTTTATGAGCATCCAATAACATGTACAGTTTTGTTCCACTTTACCAATGGGTATAAGAACCTATTCTTCAAATGAGATAAAAGCAAGGGCTTTCTCTGACGGTGGCGGACTAGTGTTCCAGTATAATGATATATCCTACCCTAATTTATCTGTGAACATTATTGTAGTCAAAACACAAACGTTTGTTTGAGTTCTCACCGACCATTTCGCAGGCCGACAGTGCACTGACGGTATGTGAGGTGCAAACATTTACAGACACCTATTGTCTGGACGAGCAGTCTTGTCGTTTTGTGCAGTGTGTAAGTGGGTGTAGTAAAGGCTGCAATGTCATCATCGGTACTTGTCACGGCTACTGTTCACATGGGATCTATGGACACGACTGTTCCGGGTCTTGTCTCAGTGTCTGTCCTTTATTTGAGGAAAAATCTGGGAAATGCCCACATTGTAAACATCTTGGCTATACCTGTAATGGCACTTGTCCCGATGGTAATTTTGGGCTACAGTGCGAACAGATGTGTTCTGATGGCTGTGACATCATATGTACTCTCAAATGTCCGAACAACTGTTTCAACGACACCTGTCAATAGTCGATCGGGAATCTGTACATGCAAGAGAACGTTCTATGGGTCAGACTGCACTCTCAAAACTCCGGACAACTGTTTAACGAAACCTGTGATTCCCACGTTCAGAAGAGTCTGCCGACTACAACAAGCCCAAGCATATGGACACTTTAATGTGTTTCTGTGCTAGACATGATTCATTTTTTGGTGAAGCCATGGCTCATATCTTGCTGTGTTTCTGTCCTAGCCATGGCTCATATCTTAGCTTGTGTGTGCTGGCCATGGCTCATATCTTGGTGTGTGTTATGTTAGTCATATCTCATATCTCGGTGTGTCCGTGTTAATCATTTCTCATATCTTTATGTGTGTCTGTTTAGTCATATCTCATATCTTAGTGTGTACCAGTGTTAGTCATATGTCATATCTTTGTGTGTGCATGTCTGTATTAGTCACATCTCACATCTTTGTGTGTGTATGTCTGTGTTAGTCACCTCTAGTGACTCGGGCAGATGGTGCTCGTAAACCTGGGAGGACCTACCATCTAAGGGCAGAATCCCCCTACAGAAAAGATCATCTGTTGCCTTGCAGGAAGATTGGGGACAATCAAAGGCTAGGGAAAGCAAACCCGAATAAAATGCTGGCTGAAATCGGATGCACTGGGCCACTGGCGCAGAACACAGTGCAACGTATTAACGGGTGTTCAGTCAGAGTGGATCTGACAGACTCTAATTGTGATGTTCTGTCTGTGGGGGCGATCAACACACTTAGCCTGACAGCTGACTTCATATGTGAGTCTGGAATCCTTACTCTGATTGAGTTCTGAACGCAGAGAGAGAGAGAGAGAGAAATAAGGTAGAGTAAATGGCAGTACGCAATCCTACCTGATGATTGCATTTACATGTGTTTAATGTTTACCTTACCTGTAACATTTCATCTTTACAGTGTGCGTGCAGGCCAAAGAAGGATTACATGAGCCACCAAAATGATGTCACAACATCGATGCGAAATATCTTAGTTGATTGGCTTATTGAAGTAAGTGGAATTAAAGCTGACATGCTTCGTTTGTTTCCACAACTTTCTGTATGTAGTGGTATCTGTTCTAATTTTCAAATTATTATAAACTGTCCTTTTGTATGCTACATGAAATTTTCAAGTTATGTTCCTGGTTTTCAGTCACTAAATTAATAACTTTTGAAACCCACCCTTTAAGAGTTATTTTTTTCTGTGACTGTTTCATACTTCATGTTATATGAAACAATTTTTTATTGTATTTTTTAAAGTGTTTCCCTAACTCAGATTGATCCTCCACATTCTGTGTTTGCCAGGTTGGTGAGGAATATAAACTTCAGAGGGAGACAGTGTTCCTGGCTATTGCCTACGTAGATCGTTTCCTGAGTCTGGTTGGAATTTCAAGACCAAAACTGCAGCTCGTTGGCACAACCAGCATGTTTATAGCAGCGTGAGTCCTCCTCATTGGTTGCTTTCAACAAACAATTATAGTTGACTAGATTAAATATTTGAAAGACTTGGTCAATTTCCTCAAATTTTGGAGCACTACCTGCGTACCAATTCTCAAAATATTTAAACTGCATTTAACACATTTGCTACCAAGTGGTTTAACATATTGTGCTGTGGCTGTTTTCGCAAATGCTTTTTAATTTAAAAAACAGCAAGAAAATAAATGAACATTGATCTAAAACACGCTGTTTTTTGACATTTTCCCATGCAGCCAGAAAAGAATTGCAAGGTTTTAGTGCAAGTAATTCTATCTATCTATTGACCTTTCGAGCCGTAACCGGCCCATAGGGCGTAGACCAAGATACACCTTCTCCTATATGGATTTTTTTGTTCTAGCAGTTTTCTTTTAAAGATATTTTATCAAATCTCGCCATCTGTCTCTGTTCTGTGCAAGCAGTTCTATCTCATTATTAAGTAATGAGTACTTGTTTTTTAGCAAGTAATTGAGGAAACATAAATTAAGTCACAAAAACTGGGTCCTAGTTATCTCTACATCGATAACAGGAACAGCGTTTTACGGCAGTGGTACGAAATGTATTCTTTAAAACTTCAGCAACCAAAGACCGCTCAAAAGGTTCAAAACAAGAGGATATGTGCATATAGACCAAAAATGTACGCCTTGGTTGGATGTGCTCAGAGGAGACTTAAGAACTGCTAATACTGAGAAGATAAGCAGAACAGATTAATGGTTTGGACGAAACATTGGGGATACAGGTCACTGACTGCTTTATTGGTGCGTCAGCAAAGAATTAATGTTTTAAATTATTTATTTTACAGGCTGTCCGGTCACCATTACATTATGTAAGTTCTTGCTGTGGCCCATATAGTTTTGCCTATTTTTATTTCGAATCCCCAGTAAATATGAGGAGATATACCCACCTGATGTTGCAGAGTTTGTTTACATTACTGATGATACCTATACCAGAAGCCAGGTGAGAATCATTTAGCAATGACCACAAAATCTACTTTTCTCTCACTGTCAGTGCAATAGTGTTTTACGTGAAATCATCTACTGTAAATATATGTGTTTTTTGACATATTTCATCTATGTTAACACATGCCCACATTTCTAATTCATGTTCTTGTATTAACCAAAAACACTGCACGCCAGTATATGAGCACTATCATGGTGCCTCCAGTGTCAAGAGAACCAGAAATAATTAATTCTCTCCTAAGACTAGTTATGATACTAGAGGTACTGCCTAGAGGTGGAGTGTGATCTGTTTAGTCTGTTCACCAATCCTGGCACAAGAGCTTGACATTCCTGATGCCTACTTTCTCGCTTGTATATGTATATCTGTTTACTTATTATGTGTGATTGCAAATAGCCCTAAATGTTAAAAAGGACTGGCTTATAAACATCTTATAGAAGTATTTATTAATATACTATGGATATAATAAAAAAAAAACCGACAGCGCGCTGAAAAGACTATCTATTGTCCTTTCGAGCCGAAGACGGCACATAGGGCAGAACCACAATCTCAAAAACAGAAACCTTGTGTCCCAAAATGGCACATATTACAGAAATTACTGCTCTAAAATCTATGGCGCTGTTTCCAAAACAATACTTTTTACAATGACAGCTTGTCAAGCCATCGATCAACCTCCTTAGTCACCTCTTACGACATGCCTGGAAGGTCACAGTGTCACTATTCTTTACCTCCCTCATAATGAGGCCACGGTAACACACGGGAAAGACTACTGAAACGTATAGTTGCAGGAAGTGACAGGGTCCCCCGGGCCAAGATAGTGGTGGTTTTTGCCAGAGAGACCTTGTACATGACAATAGAAGTGAGAGATCTGACTAGAGATTGATTCTTTTAGACAATTGTGATGGATGCAACGATCTGTGAAGGAAATGCAACCCTATAAGGATTCAAATGATTTTGTTGCTTGCTTGCCCGATGACTAAAAGGAGTTACACTTTTTTTTTTCACCCGTCTTTAAAAGGATATTAAGTGGGCGTGTCTGCGCTGTGTTGTGGTTTGCAGTATAACCATGATAATTGCACCTTTTGGCCCAGCGCATAGGACTTTAGGATGATTTATTTTTTTTTTTTAGCACCGGGTTGTCTTCCCTTTTTGATGCCTTAACTCGCTTGACCAGATTACACAGGATAGTCTTTTACTAGAGGCACCACGGAGAGGTGTAGCAGGATCTGGATGGTACTTGTTCACCAATCCTGGCACAAGCCATCAGCTGCAGGTGACTGATTTCTACCGTTGCTGCTGTGATGCACGCCTTTGCCTCCAATGATTTTGTTAATAATAGAGGTTGAAAGGGCTGCAGAATTCAAGAGCTTGTTACTATTTGGTTTATTGTTATTTATTGATCTTTAGGTTCTAAAGATGGAGAGTGTTATATTAAAGATCTTGGACTTCAAAGTTGCCATGCCAACTATCAACTGGTTCAGTGAACGTCTTCTCGATTTGCTGGAGATGAGTGACAAAGCAAAACATCTGACATTTGTAAGTTGCAAATATACGACTATGATATGAATTTGTAGTTTTTTGGAGAAAGACATTATAAATCTATATGTCCTAGCAAATTTGTTATTTGTATTTTAAAGGAGAAAGTATTGACATTTGAAGTAAAGACAGTCTTTATTACATTAGACAGACATTGATAATTTTAGGAAAGCTCTAAATGTTACTTCCATTTCTCTTGGAATAATTAATCCTTGGCAGCATGAAGGTACTATTTTAATCATGCCAGTTTTCATTTTCCTGTGCTCAGGAAATTATATAGTGACATGTGCTGCCTGATAAACATCCTTTTTTTTTTTTTTTTTACTTTATATATAGTGTTTCTTTACAGTGATCCATTAGATATTGTCAGCAATGAATCCATACTCCAAGACTGTACTGAATATAGTAGACTGAGGAAAATCCATTGGCCCATAGATGCAACACTACAGACAAAACTATATGGGCCACTGCAAGAATTACAAAAGGCTAAAATTTATACAGGCAATGACATTGCAGATATAGACAATACTTCAGGCGAACGAAAGATAGATATTGTTGGAGAAACTTCTTGTGGCCATGCCTGGACAAGCTGTAAATGTTGTAATATTTGTTGGGGCACTTAAGATCTGAGAACGTTTAATGCAGTGAGGTCATGTCAATTAAAACTTGCTGTCACTTACAGTAACTATTAAAAACATGTACCATACAAGTTACTCAATTACTACTAAATACACGTACCATACAAGTTACTCAATTACTACTAAATACACGTACCATACAAGTTACTCAATTACTACTAAATACACGTACCATACAAGTTACTCAATTACTACTACATACATGTACCATACAAGTTACTCAATTACTACTAAATACATGTACCATACAAGTTACTCAATTACTACTAAATACATGTACCATACAAGTTACTCAATTACTACTAAATACATGTACCATACAAGTTACTCAATTACTACTAAATACACGTACCATACAAGTTACTCAATTACTACTAAATACACGTACCATACAAGTTACTCAATTACTACTAAATACATGTACCATACAAGTTACTCAATTACTACTAAATACATGTACCATACAAGTTACTCAATTACTACTAAATACACGTACCATACAAGTTACTCAATTACTACTAAATACATGTACCATACAAGTTACTCAATTACTACTAAATACACGTACCATACAAGTTACTCAATTACTACTAAATACATGTACCATACAAGTTACTCAATTACTACTAAATACACGTACCATACAAGTTACTCAATTACTACTAAATACATGTACCATACAAGTTACTCAATTACTACTAAATACATGTACCATACAAGTTACTCAATTACTATTAAAAACATGTACTTATGCTGAACTTTGACGTCAAACATTTGGCCTAACAACAGACACAACAATTATTGTGGGGATAAGATAAAGGATTGGAGAGGATTCCCAACTTAGTCCTGGCAACAGGAGAAAAGACATAAGCTTGACCAAAAGCTTCTTGAATGCTCAGACATTTACAGAAAATTTAATAAGAATTAAGTTTTCATAAAAAAATGGAATAAATGTATTTTATATTTCAGTTCTTGGTTGAACTGTCCTTGATTGAGATAGAGAAATTTTTGGACTATCGATCCAGTGTTATTGCAGCAAGTGCTATTGTTATTTCCCGCAGCGTTATGGAAATTAATGATCCATGGGTAAGTGAAATGTATTATATGGCCCTTTTCATCTTGTCGGACGGTATAGTAGAGGCTATCGTGTATTTTTTTTGAGGTTTTATTTTTGTTGAACAGCTTCTGTCGTGGCTAATTCTACCAATGTAGACAAACACACACGGCCACAGAATGAACAAGCCAGGCCTACTGATCCAGTGTTTTCCATCCTATTTCATTAGACTTTTCTCTTAAAAGTTTTGCCTTAGCACAGTCTCAAATGATGTTATACCATTCCTTATACATGCTCTCCATGATGTGCGATCACTTGCCTGATGTTCCCAGTCATTTTAACAGATGAAGTCATTCAGAGATGATTTACAGATATCTATCGTAGTTTGCTGATTTGTCTTTTTCCGTGTGTTAGTTCACCATATAGTATTTGCTTGGGGATGCATTTTTCTTCATTCGCTGGTTGTACCCTAGCCATCATCTTGTATCCATTTTGAGCACATTACTTGTATATTAAATAGGAATTTCCTTTAAATAAATAAAGACTGATCCTTTAAATAAATAAAGACTGATCCTTTAAATAAATAAACACTGATCCTTTAAATAAATAAACACTGATCCTTTAAATAAATAAACACTGATCCTTTAAATAAAAATACACTTGTACACTATGATGCAGTTGTTCCTCCTACACACATGCCATCCGACCCCCAACCTGCTTTGCTGCTCCGTGTATCTTTTTTTTCCCCATTCAACTCCCAGTGAAGCATAGGTCTTCAACAAACACTTTCCAGTAAAAATAAGTTTCCCACCATTGTCTTCATCTCTTTTCGTTCACTGGTACTTTTCCGTAATTTTATGTTAGTAATTTTGTCCTGTCATTTCCATCCTTATACAATCTTCATCCCAAAGTTATGCTACCAATGCCAGTCCTGGACCCTAGATGCAAGAACAATAAGAAAAATAACCCTTACTGAGACGAAAAGTGTTACGAATGACAGGAAACAGTCTGAGAGATAAGATCAGAAATGAAGAACTGAGAAAAAGCTAGGAATAGCCCCTGCCATAGAATATGTAAAGAAACAACAGATAAAATGGTTTGGCCACGTGACAAGGCAGAAAGTTCAAAACAAAACACAATGAGCCTTCAGCAAATGTAAGAGTACCAGACCCAATGGTCGACCACGAAAAAGATGGATGGATGGAACATTAGAAGCACTAGAAAACATAACAGCAGAGGGGAACAGAATATTATTTCCATCCTTTCAACATTCATCGTTACCTTTATTCTACATGTTGATATCTTTCATTTTCATCCTTTGTCTTGTTATTTGTTATAAAAAAATGTCATTCATTTTTGTTAATGTTTAATTTTAAAGAAGAAAACTAATTAAAGATGTTATAAATATCATTTTAAATAACCATTGCCATGTGTTTTCACCATTTCTTTAGCCCAAGCAAATGGAGCAGATCACAAGTTACTCGTTAGATGAACTGAAACCCTGTATCAAACTGTTGTTTTCACAATACACAAGAAAAGAAGAAATGGCACAGAAGGCCGTGGTTGAAAAATACAAACAGCAAAAGTGAGTTTTTCCATTTTATTTCATTGTCTGTATGAAGTATAAGTGTAAGCAATTGGAAACACTCATGTACGTAATAAATTCTGTTGTGACCAACAGTTCTTATAGATTTTGTTACTTGCAACATTTATTTAATAAATTTTTCTGGCATATATAACTTGACGTATTTCAACCTTTTTTTGAACCCAACACATCCAACTTCAACACATTTTTGAGTTGCGGGTTGCCTTCCATTCTTCAATCCCTACTTTGCACCACGAAGAGGTGGAGTAAGGTCCGGGTGATTATGGTTCACCGATCCTGCCAGAATTCATTAGATATGAGTTGCTGACAGCTACCAACTTTTCATAGTGCAGAGAAAATGAGATGCCGCTTGTACTACAAATACAAGGTTTGGAGAAACAGGCTGTTTCCACAACAGCAAACCATCTACTACTAAACATGGACATGTTCAGGGTGCAATGGTGATAACCCACAAATAATTGAATTATTAAACTTGTCAGTGAAAAGGAAACTTTTGCAGCACCTGCATCAGCTGAACTGTTGTGCATCCTAGAACAGACACTCTCAAACGTCTCCAGCAAAACCTAGAAAATCCTGAGAGCCATTACAATCTTATTAAGCTTGTTTTCAATGCCGTATACGGCACCAATATTCTGTTTGTTCATATGTTCATACATTGCAGCTGTATATTTATATTTGCCATATCCATGTGATAGGACTATTTTATACCTAGTAGGTCTCATTCATATCAATATCTTTGACCTTCAGTTATTAAAAGCTGTTTTGACGTAGATAAATATGGTTTTATGACTCACGGATAACAATAAGCACTTCCCTATAAGTCATTCCAGACTTTATGTCAACTATCTTGACCTCTGTGAGAACTTATGAAGAAAAATCTCTTTCTTCCCCCCCCACACCCCATTTGTCATATTTTTCTGTAAAACTTGTCTGGATGTTTTTATTGGCTGCATAATTAGAACTAAGGAGGTTGATTGATGGCTTGAGAAGCTGTCATTGTTAAAAAAAAAAAAAGTATTGTTATGGAAACAGAAAGCAGCGATCTCTGCAATAAGTGCCATTTTGGCACGCAATGTTTCTGTTTTTGAGATTGTGGTTCTGCAATATGTGCCATCTTCGGCTCGAAAGGACAATAGATAGATAATTAGAATTATTCCATTTATGTAAGCAAAGAGATGATGAACATATGTTGGTCATGTTGTATGAGACACTGAAGGTCAGAATAGAGACTTTGGCAAGTTGAACTGTTAGCCTTATGTATATCTATCACTCGCAAAGGATATAATGTAATCTGACCAGTGCATTTAAAAGTAAGTATACTTACTTTTAAATGCAAGGTAGACAAGAAAATCACTGGAGTCTGTAGATGCAAAATGTTGAGAATAGTAAGAAGAGTAATGAAAATGTTCTGAAAGAGGTCAAAGCAAAAAGAGAGCTAATTTTCAATATTAGGAAGAAACAGTCATCATTTTTTGGTCATGTAATGAGAACAACTGGAATATATTGTAACAACTGGGAAAATTGAGGGACGAAGAGGAAAGCAAAGAGGAAGGATACCAGACAGCTTAAGAGAATGGCTTGGCAGAAAGTCAACAACAGAAATGATAAATAACTGTCGAGATCGAAAGTTGTGGAGAGACATGATCACCTATGCCAGTAGGCCAGGTACTTGATGATACTTGGTAGTACCTTAAAAGTAAGTAAAAAATACTTTTTATACCGTGGAACAAATTCAAAACAAACGAGAAAATTAGAGAAATCGTTAATCAACCACTAATATCAGCAATCAAGAAAAGCCGATGACTTGTGATGAGAAGAGATTTTAATAGAGACAGAATTACGAAGCAATTCCTCATGTGGGAGACAACAGGTGGGAGTAAAAGAGGTCCACCCAAATAAACGCTGAGACAAACAATAAATCTGAGAGGTAACAGCAGGAATCGGCTCCCTCATTGAGATCAAGATGGTTGCACAGAACAGAGACATATGGCGAGATTTGATAATAGATCTTTGCAAGGATTGAGACTTCTAGAAAGAATTTAGAAAAAGAAAGAATATCTGGGTCTATGCCGTATGGGCAGACCATGGTTTGTACCACTTCATCCAATGATGATTATTATTACTCAATAACTCGATGAACTTGTTTACATCGCCGCCTCGTAGCTGCCCCCAAGTGGTCAGGCCAACAACGTGACCTGACCTAAATCCGCGACCGTGTTGCATACCGCTAAGCCTGTGATTTCCCAGTGGTCTATAGTACTTCGCTTATTGTGTGTAATTAGGCGACACCCCAAGCCGTCATCTTAAGGACAGTTAGACGACTGCAAATTAGGACAACTCGTTATTTAAAACTGAACTTTATTGCATTCACCACATCCACCGATCACCAAGGTGTCGGTGCCAGACAACCAATATATATATATATATATATATATGCATATTACATAGACATCAACTTCTCGCTGACATTCATTGATCATACAATAACTTGATGGCAGCACGGCCTTGTGTCTCCATCACGTAAAGAACATGGAATCTCATTCAGGTTTGACAGCATCTTGAATTTCATTCAGCCTAGAGAGAACATTGCCTATCTCTCACATTACCTTGATTAATAACAACTTGGTTAAGGCCCAGTCTTGTGCCTTCTTCAGCATATCAAGAACATTGAATTTCATTCAGCCTTGACAGAACATTGAGCTTCATTCAGCATAGAGAGAACATTGAGTTTCCCTCGCATTACATTGATTGACAACACTTGGTTAAAACATGGCCTTGTGCTTTATTCAGCATCTTAAGAACATTGAAATTCATTCAGCATTGACAGATCATTGAAATTTATTCAGCATAGAGAGAACATTGAACTTCATTCAGCATAGAGAGAACATTGAGCTTCATTCAGCATAGAGAGAACATTGAGTTTCCCTCGCATTACATTGATTGACAAAGCACGGCCTTGTGCCTTATTCAGATCTCGCATTACATTGATTGACAACACTTTGTTAAAGCACGGCCTTGTGCCTTATTCAGCATCTTAAGAATATTGAAATTCATTCAGCATAGAGAGAACATTGAACTTCATTCAGCATAGAGAGAACATTGAGCTTCATTCAGCATAGAGAGAACATTGAGTTTCCCTCGCATTACATTGATTGACAAAGCACGGCCTTGTGCCTTATTCAGATCTCGCATTACATTGATTGACAACACTTTGTTAAAGCACGGCCTTGTGCCTTATTCAGCATCTTAAGAATATTGAAATTCATTCAGCATAGAGAGAACATTGAACTTCATTCAGCATAGAGAGAACATTGAGCTTCATTCAGCATAGAGAGAACATTGAGTTTCCCTCGCATTACATTGATTGACAAAGCACGGCCTTGTGCCTTATTCAGATCTCGCATTACATTGATTGACAACACTTGGTTAAAGCACGGCCTTGTGCCTTATTCAGCATCTTACGAACATTGAAATTCATTCAGCATAGAGAGAACATTGAGTTTCCCTCGCATTACATTGATTGACAAAGCACGACCTTGTGCCTTATTCAGATCTCGCATTACATTGATTGACAACACTTGGTTAAAGCACGGCCTTGTGCCTTATTCAGCATCTTAAGAACATTGAAATTCATTCAGCATAGAGAGAACATTGAAATTCATTCAGCATAGAGAGAACATTGAAGTGAAAATGGTTGTTTCCTACTCACCAAGTATTCACACAGAATTCCTAGCTGTAGACATGTTCCACCGAATCACACGGTAATTATGGAACAGCACCTTAATCTACTCGCACTAGCTTAGTGACTGTCTTCATGCTACTCAGCAGCTGTACCTATCAGCCCTTAGGACTAAGTCCCTAATGCTATCTATGGCTGCTTTACACTGCCTGGCTTTCTCCTGACTTGGAGAACCTTCCTCGGCGAGAGCCAGTCCACAACTAACAACATTTACGACACATCGTTATCAACTCACAACTAAATGACGTTATTACACTTTGCTGTCAACTGACCAGCAATCAAATTGTGACTAACTAAACTTACTCTGTACACTAATTTTAAGGGTTGCTAGCTCTAATGGCAAACGCCCTACGGAAAAGAACCTCTCAGCTCCACCGCTATCCGAACACTGAATCCTTTGTTCACTACTTGTGCTCACATCCATTCTTCACATTCTCGTGCGACACGCTTCGTCTTGATTTGATCTTATCTATTCACGTTTTTCTGTCATTCCTCTCTGCCTAGCCTCTAATCACTACCCTCTCCCTTATTTCGCCATTTGACCTTCATTCTCTCGCTTTCTCTCTTCCTCTATTTTCTTCTTATCTTTCTCTCACTCCCTGCTACAGGTTTTCTCTCTCTCTCTCTCTCTCTCTCTCTCTCTCTCTCTCTCTCTCTCTCTCTCTCTGCGATCAAGACTTAGAGTAGGATTCCAGACTCTATCATGAAGTCAGCTGTCTGTTTTTTGTGATTCGATTGCCCCATATAGTTTTTCTTCCAGGGAGGGTGGGTGTAGACCACATTGCTCTTCTCGGGTCTGTGTACTGGGGGCAATCCTTAAGAACATTTTGCCCATAGTCATATTGTACAGTGGCATAGGCTGGTTGTACCTATCAATAGATTTTGCTTTACAAATAATACTTTTGCTGCATTTGAGACTATTTTGATGTTTCTCATATTTTTTATAAAAGTTGATGATTGAGACATGTTTTCTTCTATTTCTCAGGTTTGACCAAGTTTCATCAATTAATCCACCCCTTGTTCTGGCCATATTCTAAATGACAGCTACAACCATATTATAAATAAATCAGTTTGTATAAACACATGGACATCTTCCGGCTAATTAACAGGATATGATGTAGCTACTTTAATTAGCAAATGAAAAGTTCCATACAAAAATTAATGTATTGCTACTGACTGGATAATATGAAATGAAGTTACGAGTAAAATGCTGAAACTACTGTAGCTATCTACAGGAGAGTGAAAACAAGCAAATGTGTACATTTTTAGCAGCAAAAGATAAATTCTGTGTTGCAACTGCATGATCTGAAATGTTTTTGTTTCTTTTGAAGCCATTCAATTTGTAGGGTGTCTATCTCTCACACACACTATGGAACCAGGCAATTCTTTAATAAAATGGTTTTACACTAGTCACTTGTATACCAATAAACAAAAGAATAGGTATGGCAAACCGTAAATGCCATGAAACATATACTAACATCTAACAAACACCACCAGGGCTAAAACTAAGCTGAGCAAAATGTTACATCATCTCAATATTCCTGTATGGTGCAAAAACATGGACATTAGACAAGAAAACAGAACAGAAAAATGAAGCCTTTGAAATGTGAATTTACAGAAGAATAGGTAGAATTGGATGGAAAAAAAAGAAAACAAACGAAGTTTTAAAATAACTAAAAATGGAAAGAACTACTAAACGCAATTAGAACAACACAAATGAAATTTTTTGGGCATATTTAAAGACACAACAGCCTAATAAAGTAATATTGGAAGGGATTATACAAGGTAAAAGAGGCAGACCAAGACTAACATGGACGAATAACATCAAAAGATGGACAAGTCAACCTATGACAACCTGCACCATCAAAGCAAGAGACAGAGCAGAATGGCGCTCCATGGTAGCCAACCTTCGATGCAGAGACGGCACTCAATGACGACTGGTATACCAACACATGTTCCATCTATCCTGTGTGAACTCAGGTACTGTATACTCTTCATGAAGTACCATGCCTGCTGGCTTAGGTGATCAGGTCTCTCAACTTTTGATCTCGACAGTTATTTATCATTTCTGTTGTTGACCTTCTACCAAGCCATTGTATCATCACAATATATTCCAGCTGTTCCCGCCTCATTACATGGCAAAAAAAAAGTTTCTTCCTAATATTGGATAATAATATTTGTACTATATTTATAGTATCATTGGCGTTAAAATAATTATAAATATATAATAAAAGGAAATGCCAAGTCATATCATGAGGGCAACACCCTGCATTTACAACTCACTTTTAATTTTGATCTGATAACTTTTTAAACCTTCTTTCCGTGATTATAAATAGGACTCATGGTTACATAGTCATGACTTTTATTTCAACTATGGTGAGAACTAAATAACTTCACTCTCATACATTTTATTTTTTCAGCTTTTCATTAGTTTATTTTACCTTGTCATTCAGTTCATGAAAATGATTTTCCACTGTTATTATCTTGCTTTTATCCCACTGCTACCAGGTTTTTCTTCTTAACTCCGATTTGTTGCTTTAAAATCCGTAAATCATTTCAGAGGAGGAGGTATGGTTACAGCACTCGGGGATAAAATCACAAATAATTAACAGAAGAAATAAAAATCTATATGGGCCGTGTCCACTAGTGTTTGGTTTCTAATGGTAAAACCCTGTGCCAAGTACGGGTTTCATCCTGCTTCGGACCATATATTGTTCATTGTATTTATTTCTCAGTTCCACGAAAAATGGAAACAAGAACGCCCAAAGTATAACTAGAGAGACAGATACCGCCAACTATCAAGGAGGGATCAGGTCATCATACTTCGCCTATGCACTGGCCACAGCAGAATGAGAAATCACATGTTCACCAAATTCAAAATAGGAACTAACAGCTATGCCACTGTACCCTGGATAACATGACACCCATCTCCCTAGAAAAGAAACAATACAGGGCGACGGAATCACTTAAACAGACAGTCCTAGTCTGAATGAGCCATGATTGCAGAAGAGAAAGTGTATTTTTCTCTTGATTATTTGTGATTTTTTCCTGAGTGCTGTAGACTTCTTCCTCTGAAATGCTTCGCTGATCTATCGCCTCGGAAGTTTTTTAAAACCTGTACAAGATTTCTCAGGGGAGTATTAGGCCGCAACCTTTTATTCCATTTTTATATATATTTTTTTTTCCAGGAACATTTCTTCATGGTATTTGGAGCCATTTTTAAAACCACATTTAAAAAAGCAAAACTGGTGCTATAATGAGTTGTAAGACAATCTTCCATTAATTACAAAATTCAGCTTCATGGTTTATGATTTTTTCATTAATTTTTAATTTCGTTATTTACGTACTTGATGTACGTATAAGTTAACCTAGGCGTATGGGGAGTATGGTGTTAGTGAAAACATTTTTCCACTGACCGTTTTCTTCCCTCTTCCTCCCGTCTGACCTTCTTTCTACCTTCAGCTTTCTTAATTTCTGGTCTACATCTATTTCTTCCTCTTTGGGGGACTAGTTGGTCTTGAGGCAAGATGCCGGCCTCGAGACAGAGAGGTTGTGGGTTCAAATCCTGGCTGGTTGGGATTTTTATTTATGATTTCTCTCTACGACAACTGCCCCTTGTCTCAGCAGCGAGGCCCAGCTTGAAACGCTATGGACACAAAAAATATGACTGCCTCTGTGGAGTTATCTATCTGCCTGTGCGGCGTGAGACCCCTTTGCACACGGCCTGGAGAAAAATTGGATTAACACGTAAAATTCAGTTCCTAGTCCTCTAGCGACTTCGTCACGTCAGATGTAGAGAAAAAAAAGACTGGTGCAAAAAAAAATTTCTTCCTCCAACTTTCTTCTTTACTTGCTTGGGGGTTTTTTTTTATATATATATATATTATTAAATCATTTTCAAGGACACCTAACACCATATTCCATTTTATTTTTTTATTTTTTTTTTTTTTAATTTTATTATTTATGTGGGCTGTAGAAGTTTGGCTTTACAATTTATGAACAGAAAACTCCTGGTCTGTACATCTTACACACCTCTAACACGTGGAAACGTTTTTATTTGTTAAATGCTTGTTGACATCACTGAACAACTACACAATCCTTGCGAGCCCCATATGTTTGTGCTCAGTGACATCATTAAATGACAAAATATTGAAATTTACTCCAGTAAGCTCGCTGGTTGTACAAACACTAGCAGCTATTATCCCAATATATATATATATATATTGATTATTCAAATGTGTTTTTTTTATTTTTACATACTTATATATTTGCGGATTTTAAAAAATGTTTTGTGACAAATGTTGTCAATATCAAGTGCCTTATAGATTACTGCTGCTAATACAAGCTTTGTGGCCTGTGATTTAATCAAGTACAAAATCATATTCATCATACTGTAAAAAACGTAATATATTTCAAAGATCATAGCTTGTGGTAAATGTCCTTAACGTAAATTACGTAAGTAAAGTACTCTTTTCGTAATTTTTTGTACAAGAATGTCTGTCTTGGCTTCAAGTCTGTCCTATTTCTAGTCCTCGAACTGTATTTCTTCCTTCAGCTGTCTTGTCTTGTCTGACCTTCAGCTGTTTTTTTCCTTCCTTTTTAAACTGTCTTTTTCTTCCTTCATATGCCATTCTTCATTCAAATGTCTTTTTTTTTTCCCTTCCTTCAAATGTCTTTTTTTCTTCCTTCCTTCAAATGTCTTTTTTTTCTTTCTTCATTCATATGCCTTTCTTCATTCGTATGCCTTTCTTCATTCGTATGCCTTTCTTCTTTCGTATGCCTTTCTTCATTCGTATGCCTTTCTTCTTTCGTATGCCTTTCTTCTTTCGTATGCCTTTCTTCTTTCTTCGTATGCCATTCTCTTCCTTCGTATGCCATTCTCTTCATTCGTATGCCATTCTCTTCATTCGTATGCCATTCTCTTCATTCATATGCCATTCTCTTCATTCATATGCCATTCTCTTCATTCATATGCCTTTTTCTTCTTTCATATGCCTTTTTCTTTTTTCATATGCCTTTTTCTTTTTTCATATGCCTTTCTCTTTTTTCATATGCCTTTCTTCCTTCATATGCTTTTTTTACTACTTCGTATGCCTTTATTACTTCGTATGCCTTTCTTCCTTCTTGTGTCTTTTTCTTCCTACAATTGTGCTGCTTGTTTTTCTGCATCTCTAACATCTATCCAGGTTTTAGTTCATTGTTACAACAAATAATCCATAATTGTAATGATGCATTTTGTTGATAAAGCAACTGTCTGTCTGTCCCATCCTAATTGTTTCAGTGAATCCACATGTTATTCAAATGCTGCATCTGTAACTATGTAAAAAAAAATATATATTCGTTGTACTACTATTTTCTTTTTTTTTTTTTTTATATTAATACTTTCTTTTCTAATATTTCTTTCCTCTCACCTCAATTTTCTCTATTTTACACTTTTTCATATCTTTACTATTTTATTCTGTTTTTAGTATATATAGTTTTGTATTTCTTTCTTTCATATTACTTTATTCTCTGCTCTGAACTTTTGTAACATGTCTTTACGCCTCTTTATTTCCCACACTTTAAAAACACTTTTGCCTTCATACTTTTCTATCTAGTTCTTTCTCTTACTAGTCTCATCCTTAACTCTTTCCTCATAGTTTTAACTTCTATTTCATACAATTTATTTTTTAAAATATTTTTATTCTTATATTTTTATATTCATTCCGTATACATCATTCTGTACAATTAAATCATTCATATTACTTTCCGCTTTCTCATCTTATTGTATCATCTCCAACACCAGAACATAAATTTGTACCTTTATGTATATTAGTGCTAAATACTGTAAGCATACATCTTTTGAGTACGTTCGACTGCTGATTTTATGTGCTGGATCTTTTTGATCTAGTTTTATTTGTTCTCACAATCAAATCTGCAAGAATCAAAAGCATGTCTGTGACATTTGCTAAAACAAAGGCCATTCAGTTCAAAGATCTGATCTAAATACCATTTTCTTCATGCCATTGCAATATCACACTGACAAATTGATCCATGTTTTTATGCAACACAATCCCAGAACAAATTTCTACCTGCGGACAATGAAATACCTCTTGCAGGTAAATTTCAAGTTTACTTGCAATTGTGCCTCGTTATGGTTCACAATTTATTTGTACTTATAATATCTCAACTTAATAAGTTGGCCAAATCTACTTGTTACAATAGTGTAGGAAATGCTTATTCCTATTGGACTACTGTACAGATCTGTCATATATGTATTTTCCATGCTGTGCCTTTTGAAGTAGAATTCAGTATAATAGTTATCTGTGTTTAGTCTAGTTGACAGGTCATCTTTCTTGCACATCGGACTTATGCCATTGTTCAGAACTCTTCTAAAGAATATCCCTCCACTTGTAGCGATTAACGACACCAGGGGTTTCCTAGTGGGTTCCATGACAACACCTGTCTTTCTACATATGTGCTATCGGGCTTGTAAAATTATTTTACACTGGCATATTATTTTATATTAATTCTTGTTGACTATAGTATTTTCATTTTGCTTGAAACCAGATTTTGTAGTAGCTGTTTAGGATAACATTTTAGTAAGATCCAATAATTCTCTCTGTCTCATATTCTGATTATTTTCTGTTGACCCCTTTATTTCCTTTCTCATTTGCCTTTCGACATTGAGGGGAGATATGGTTTGTTGTTTCTTGCTCTTATTTTGGCTTCTTCTACTGTTACACCTCGTAACTCTTTCTAGTATTCTGTTTATCCACCTTTTTCTTAACCGGCCTCTTGGTCTGGTGTTATCGAATCACTTTTTGGTTCTTCATATTCAAGTTCTTTATATCTTATCACATACTTCTACCACTTACAATAGAACCAGAGTGATAAAGGCCGCTTGGTCAAAGCAGTTGCCAAAATGTGTGATTCAGGATTTTTATTTCACCCCAATAGAAAAAAAAATCTTTCTGTCTATCATGGCTTTTAAGCCAGTGAAACTTTGCAGATAATTATAGAAATGTTAATACTGTACATGCTCAGCCTCTTTATGTTCTACTTAAACTGAGGTGCCAGCCTTCCTTCTTTCCTGCTACATGTAAAGGTTTCTTATCTTAGTATCATTCCATTATAGGACTTTTTTCTTGTTACATTCATGACCAATTGCTTTTATAATTCCCACCAAATGTCCCGAATTAACATAAACCACCCGATGACATAAAGATTTAATTTCTATAAATTTGTCTATTTCTCATTGGCGTTCCCCTGTTAAGTGAGATTTGATGCATTGTATTGCTTATTTATGGCAATGCCACGATATCTGCTCAACATATCTGTCATCAGCATGGATGTGTAGATTTTGCTGAACATTTTTTTCCCAGACAGCAGTTGTTGTTCCTCTACTCTTTTATTATTCTAACGGTCAAGCGATCTTTAATGTACACATGGGACCTCCTGTTTGTTTCGTTTCTGAGAAGACTAGACTTCGGATCTCAGTACCCAGAGACCAGGGGAGGGTAAAGCCACGTGGAAACCTTCTTTCCAGAGGGATTAGACCATAATATCTTGTCCTCTAGATATATCTATCCATATAATCTAGACCATACCGTTCTCTGTCGATTGTCAAATCGATTTGTCAGTTTTGAGATAACACGTTTAATGCTAATTTAGACCTGATAGTATTTAATCACCAGGATTCACAATTTACTTTTGATCATCTGACAACAACCATTTGTAACAGATTTTTGTATTACTGCTACATTATATTTTAAAGAACGTTTTATATTGAGTAATCATATATTTTTATGTGTAACTTTTTATATTGTATCTGTATTGTTGACAGAATGTTATTGCGGTTTGTTTTAAATATTCACGAGTTTTACATTTTATTTTGACAAACTTTTTTCATTGTTGATCTATATTTTTATTAAATTCTAGATCAAAATAGATTGTTCTGCGGTCAATGCTTGTCTTGTTAGCAAAAATTGATGCATATAGGATGAAATAATAAAATTGTAATATTAAATTACTTTGCTTTGATTTAGTTTGTTACTTCCATCGATCCCTGCTGCCATTGAGTGAGCTCAGAGAGAAAAAAAACTGGCTGTGCTTAAGTTTCTGGAGTGGTCTGTTCTTGTTTCCTGCCATGGGGAGGTTATAAACGTGCCAACAGACTTGCCAATTTGGCTGATGTTGAGTGCAGAAGGCCAATGGACCTCTACCTCAGAATGGATATTCTGTATGCCATCGGTGCAGGTGCAAGATAAATAAAATGACTAAAAATGGCCCTGAATTTATACAGGAAACGGCAAAACAGATATAGACAATACTTCAGACGAACAAAAGATAGACCCTGAATCAGCAGTCATGAACAGGCTTCTTGAATATCGTGTTGGGAGATGCCAGACAATCTCTAAGTAGGAATCCAAAGAGGACTTATCAATCAATATAGCGGCAGTGTTGTTTAGTCCATCATCATGTGCCATACCGGTTGGCTTAGGCGATCATGTCCCTCCACAATCTTCTATCTACAGTGCATCGTATTAGTTCTGTTGACTGTTTTCCATGCCATAACACCAAGCTATCCAGTATTTTCTCTCTTTGTCGTCCGCGATCTCTCTTTCCTTTTATTTTGCCAGTTGTAACCAAGTATTCCAACTTTTCCTCTTCTCATGATGTGCCCGAAATATGTTGATTGCTTCTTTCTGATGTTTTTTAAGAGCTCCCTTTTTGTGTTGACCTCTTTGAGAATTTTCTGATTGGTCTTTTTAGCTGTCCAGGGAACTTTCAACATTCTCCCGAGAAATCCCATCTCTGTGGCCTCTAATCGTCTTTTCATTTGTTTGTCTACTGTTTGACATTTGTTTAGTCCATGCATGGTGAGAAATATACTTCACAACAGATCTTTGGACTTTTTGAATGTGCAGTGAGGATGATCCAACAGTCTCCCTCTCACCCCATTTCTCTATTTCAATTCACCATAATTTTCTTGTTATTGTCTCCTAATTACGATTAGAGGCCACAGAGATGGGATTTCTCAGAAGAATGTTGAAAGTTTCCTGGAAAGCTATGACCAATGAGGAAATTCCTAAAAAACAAAAAAGAAACCAACATTTTTCGAGCAAAATAAAAGGAAAAGAGTTCGCGAACGATAGACTGGATAGCTTGGTGTCATGGCATGGAAAACTGAACAACAGAACTGATACGATGCACTGTAGATAGATTGTGGAGGGACATGAATTCATCATCGAGTGCCGTCTCCGCAATGAAGGTTGGCTACCATGGAGCGCCATTCTGCTCTGTCTCTTGCTTTGATGGCGCTGGTTGTCATAGGCTGATTTGTCCATCTTTTGATGTTACTCATCCATGTTAGTCTTTGTCTGCCTCTGCCTCTTTTACCTTGTATTTTCCCCTCCAGGATTACTTTTAGTAGGCTGTTGTGTCTTTTAACATGGCCCAAAAATCGCATTTGTCTTGTTTGAATTGTCTAATGTCCATGTTTCTGCACCATATAGGAATATTGAGAAGATTTTGCTATTCTTAGTTTTAGCCCTGGTGTTATTTGTTTTGATGTTAGTATGTTCTTCATGACATTAAAATTACTTTTTGCCATTCCTATTCTTTTGTTTATTTCAGTTGTCCATCACTGGTTATAGTATGTCCAAGGTAGTTGTAGTTCTGAACTGTCTCCAGGTCTATTCCTTCAATTTTGATATCCACTTGTGCGTTTTGAGTATTTTCTTTGTTTATGATCATAGTTTTAGTCTTTTTGATATTCATATCTAGTCCATATTTTTTCTTATCATGTTTATTTCATTAATTAATTGTTGTAGGTCTTTAGGACTTTCTGCTAGTTGTACAGTATCATCAGCATATCTTAGGTTATTGATTATCTTTCCATTAATGTTAAGGCCTGGCATCTCTGTGATGTTTTTAAAGATTTGCTCAGTGTATAGATTGAACAAGATTGGTGATAGGATGCATCCCTGTCTTACTCCTCTTTTTATATCAATGGGTGTAGAGTTCTCTTTGTTATATTTTATTTTTGCTGTTTACATATTAGTCGTATGTCCATGTCATCTAGATGTATATCTTTTAGGCACTCTATAAGTTGTTTGTGGTGTACTCTATCAAAAGCTTTGGTGTAGTCTATGAAGCAGGCATATATTGGTTTGTTTACTTCTGTGTATTTTTCGATAAATGTTCTAATGCAGAATATGGCTTCTTTTGTCCTGCTATTTTTCCTAAATCCAAATTGCTGCTCATCTAATTCAGTATTGATTTTATTCTGAATCCTTCCTTGTATAACTTTTAGCAAAATTTGTGTAACATGGCTCATTAGGCTTATTGTTCTAAAGTCACTGCATTCAACTGCACCATTCTTTTTAGTCGATGAGTAATTGACGTTTCAAGCCGGGCCTCGCTGCTGAGACCAAGGGTGATTGTCGCAGAGAGAAATCATAAATAAAAATCCCAACCGGTGCAGCAGGGATTTGAACGCACAACCTCTCTGTCTCTAGGCCGGCGCCTTGCCTCGAGACCAACCAGTGCCCCCATTTATAATTCAGGAATGATTGTTTCACAATTTTCCACAGAGGTTGTGATACATTTATAGAGTGGTTAAAAAAAAAGAAGACAGTGCATCAACTATAATGTAAAGATAGAATGAAATCAGAAGTAACGAACACAAACAAAAACAGGAAAACAATCTTAAATGACTGTCGGTAAGTCGGTCCTATTATATGGCCGTGAAACATGGAGAACAACAAAATTGACAATTATGAAGATACAAACTTTCATTAATGGATGCTTACGCAGAATAAAAGGATGGAAATGGCAGGACAAAATCACTATCACAGGTGAACAGGTTTATTCCAGGTCATCTCAACATCCCATCTCTTATCCCTGGATCCTCTTCTCTCTAACTTAAACATTATTGATGTAGTAATAGTAAGTTGACTATATTTTTTGAAACCCTAATGCGGGACCGATTAATTTGACTTTAATTTTCCATCATTAAATGACATTTCTTCCGTCTTTTTCAAGTGAATAATGCATATGTTTTACAACTAATTAAAACACCTAACAATATAGGCTTACAAAACGTTATTAGGAGATGAAAAAAAACATCAGTGATGGTCACTTAAATGGAAGGTGGAGGCGAAGGCGCACCTCATAGCACCAGAGCTGGAAGTTGTCAGCGACCCACAGCTGGGATCGGTGAACCAAAACCATCCAGACCCTGCCCCACATCTCCGTGGTGCCTCTAGTACCAGACTAACCTGTCTAGTCTCGCCAAGCGAGTAGGGATCGAAGAGGGAAGACAACCCGGTACTCAAAAATGTTGTGCTGAAGTCGGATGTATTGGGCCGAAAGGCGCAAATATCACAGTTATACTGCAAACCACAACACAATGCAGACACACACACTTAACGTCCTTTTAAGGGCGGATGACGAAGAGGAATTATATAGTCTACTAGAACACTCTAGAATACTTAGTCATCGGGCGAACGCAAGCAAGTAAATGGAAGGTGAAGCAGAGTTGCTGTACTTTTCTGATCATTAATTCATTTCAGTATGCACGATTGAAAACTTGGAGCACATTTTACTTTTATTGTTTCGCCAAATGAACAGCCAGTTCAACTTTTTAAACATTTTCTACACAACAACGAAATAATGTCTATTTTTAAGTCGAAGAGACCTTTACCATATTGGCAAAATTGGTAAACGTTTGTGCCCCTAATGTATTTTAACAAATCCGGGACAAAAGTTGAAAAAAAAACCCCCTAAAAAATCGGGACGTCTGGTCACCTAAAGTATTAGGTATCTGTGCCTCACCGTTTGTTGTCGTCCTCGTTTTCTGAGGAAGGCCGGCCGCATGCAGGTCGAAACGTATGTCTGTGTCTATCACTAATTTCTGTCTCTGTGTCTGTATAGTTACTAATGTCTGTGTCTATCACTAATTTCTGTCTCTGTGTCTGTATCGTTACTAATATCTGCGTCTATCACTAATTTCTGTCTCGGTGTCTGTATCGTTACTAATGTCTGTCTCAGTCACTAGTTTCTATAGATTTAAAAGATATATATATCAAATTTAAAAAGTTCACATCCTTCTGTCACATCTGCCCATCATTTATTGTGTGCTTCACCCTCTTCAGATGAAGAGCACTATCCATGTGTTGTTCTTTTATTTCTTCACGGGTGGCTATTTTTATTTTAGTTTTGGCTTTTGTCTTCGTACTGCCGATGGTGTTGCTCTTTTCTCAATTTTGTCTGAGATTGTCTCTGGTTTTGTATTCTTTCTTGGCGCTGTCTCTGCTTTATTGCTTATCCCGGGAGAAGGGAATGTTTCCCATGCCTGGAGTCTCCTCTTTCTTGTTATCTCCACTTCGATACATTCATCCTTGTCACATTCCTCTGCGGGTTGTTCTCTCGGATCTGTGTTTTCTTCTTGACTACGGTTTTGTCTTTATTTTCTGTGACTTCCGCAGTCTTCTTAACTTCCAAAAGGCATTGGCTTAATGAGTTGGTATCTTCCCTACACACGTCATAGGGAGTTCTCCCCCGCCCTGTAGAAACACAAACTATGTTCTTCAATATTTCTTCCTCCACTAGCTTCAATATTTCTTCCTCCACTAGTTTCAATATTTCTTCCTCCACTAGTTTCAATATTTCTTCACCCACTAGTTTCAATATTTCTTCCTCCACTAGTTTCAATATTTCTTCACCCACTAGTTTCAATATTTCTTCCTCCACTAGTTTCAATATTTCTTCCTCCACTAGTTTCAATATTTCTTCACCCACTAGTTTCAATATTTCTTCCTCCACTAGTTTCAATATTTCTTCACCCACTAGTTTCAATATTTCTTCCTCCACTAGTTTCAATATTTCTTCATCCACTAGTTTCAATATTTCTTCATCCACTAGTTTCAATATTTCTTCACCCACTAGTTTCAATATTTCTTTCTCCACTAGTTTCAATATTTCTTTCCCCACTAGTTTCAATATTTCTTCCTCCACTAGTTTCAATATTTCTTCCTCCACTAGTTTCAATATTTCTTCCTCCACTAGTTTCAATATTTCTTCCTCCACTAGCTTCAATATTTCTTCCTCCACTAGTTTCAATATTTCTTCACCCACTAGTTTCAATATTTCTTCCTCCACTAGTTTCAATATTTCTTCCTCCACTAGTTTCAATATTTCTTCACCCACTAGTTTCAATATTTCTTCCTCCACTAGTTTCAATATTTCTTTCCCCACTAGTTTCAATATTTCTTCACCCACTAGTTTCAATATTTCTTCCTCCACTAGTTTCAATATTTCTTCATCCACTAGTTTCAATATTTCTTCACCCACTAGTTTCAATATTTCTTCACCCACTAGTTTCAATATTTCTTCACCCACTAGTTTCAATATTTCTTCCTCCACTAGTTTCAATATTTCTTCACCCACTAGTTTCAATATTTCTTCATCCACTAGTTTCAATATTTCTTCACCCACTAGTTTCAATATTTCTTCACCCACTAGTTTCAATATTTCTTCCTCCACTAGTTTCAATATTTCTTCACCCACTAGTTTCAATATTTCTTCCTCCACTAGTTTCAATATTTCTTCACCCACTAGTTTCAATATTTCTTCCTCCACTAGTTTCAATATTTCTTCCTCCACTAGTTTCAATATTTCTTCCTCCAATATTTTCAATATTTCGTCCTCCAATATTATCAATATTTCTTTCCCCACTAGTTTCAACATTTCTTCACCCCCCCCCCCCCCCCCCACATAGTAGGGAATGCTGCTAGCTTTCTTACACGGAAAGTCCCACTTATCTGTAGCATGTTTAATGGGGTAGACATCTGTTTCTGTGTTCCCAGTGCTGTATTTGACAGTCGTGTTAACGATGTCCTTCATGGTAGTCGGGGGCACCCAGTGTAGGTTACTTTGTGTGTGTGTGTGTGTATGCTCGATAATGATAGCAATTTGTGGGTTGTCACTCAAACTAACTTATTTTCCGTGCAGTCTCTCGAAGTTACTGACGTGCGCGGCGGTACTCAACGGCGAGTATCACCTCTTCAGATTTCCGAACCGGAACAAGGATGCAGTGCCGTTTGACCCTAAAACGGTCAGTCTCATGATGTTCCCTGCAGCAGGAAGTACGATGTCCTATAAGCCTGTGGTCTAGATACAGCCAGTTCAAGAGTGCCAGGACGGCGGAGTACACCTCTCTCCAAAGCATCATCCATGCTAAACTCTGAAGTTGGAATTTCCTTTGTGGCTCTTTACTTTAAAGTAATAATCATCATCATCAAGTGTCGTCTCCGCATCGAAGTTTGGCTACCACGGAGAGATATTCCGCTCTGTCTCCTGCGTTGGTGGCGCAGGTTGTCATGGATTGCTTGACAACTTTGGCTGACTTGTCCATCTTTTGATGTTTCTCGTCCATGTTAATTTTGATCTGCCTCTTTCACCTTGTATTTTCGCTTCCATGATTACTTTTAGTAGGCTTTGTGTGTGTTGTCTTTTAACATGCCACAAAAGTCTCATTTGTCGGTCGTCAGCCCTTTGTTTCCTTCTAGATTTCTACTTGTTTTTCTTTGTTTCTTGCAAGGTTAGAAAGTGCTGGCATCAACTCTGAAAATCTGTTGATCGATTCTATCAGGTCAGATTGAAGTGACTGGTAGAATTAAATCAGGTCATTTCATTGAAGAGGGAGCCGCGATAGCTCAGTGGTTAGTGAACTGGACTACAAAGGACAAGAGGTAGGGTTCGATCCCAACCGACGGCTTCGGTTCACAGAGCCTTTAATGGGTACTGGATTTTTTTCTGGGAAAGTAAATTGCCACGTGCGTGATACCAACCACATTACCCCAAAAATCATGTGCCGAAGGTCTATACAAATTATGGTCACTAACACCATATTCCCTATACACCACTTGGCGTGACGGGGGTACTTTACTTTTTGTTAAAATTTAATTGAAGAGCCAAGATTTTTGTTTCAATAACAGTCGATGTTTTGCTTTGCTGATGTGTTAGTCCTCCCATCAATCGCAGATAGCAAGCATGAAGATAAGTATTCAATTGATCCGGATCAGGAAAACTCAAGAATTAAAGAAGATGATATGATTTTATCCAATAATATTAGGGGGAGTAATTTATTTATTTTATGGAAATGTACCAGTCAGATACCAGCGGATAAAGAGATACAGCGAAGACGATGGCGCTGGATAGGACACACACGGTGAAAGCCAACTGAGAGTTTTACACAACATGCCCTTTTTTGGAATCTCCAGGGGAAAAGACAAAGAGGAAGTCCAAGAAATTATTGGAGAAGACAGACAGAAGCAGAGATGAAGATGATGGGGAAAACATGGGATGATCTTAAAAGAATGGCAAGACACAGAACGACTTGGAAAGTGTTTGTTGAAGACCTATGCTCAACAGGGAGCTGAATGGTAAAAGAAGAAGAATTCATTTTTTTTCCCCCGTGTGTTACCGGGGCCTCATTATGAGGGAAGTAAAGAATAGTGACACTGTGACCTTCCAGGTATGTCGTAAGAGGCTACTAAGGAGGTTGATTGATGGCCTGACACGCTGTCAATTTATAAAAAAGTATTGTTATGTAACAGATATAGATTTTAGAAGCAGTGATCTCTGCAATATGTGCCACTTTGGCACGCAAGGTTTCTGTTTTTGAGATTATGGTTCTGCCCTATGTGCCGTCTTCGGCTCGAAAGGACAATAGATATAATTTATTTTTACTTTAAGGTGTTAGCGAGTAGAAAAATGTGACAGTTATCTCACATGGGAAGAAGGGGAGACGATAATAAAGAGAATTCATCATCATCATCAAGTACCGGGCCTGCTGACGTAGGTGATCATGTCTCTCCACAATTTTCAATCTCGACAGTTATTTATCATTTCTGTTAACCAAGCCAACCAATTCTCTTAAGCTGTCTGATATCTTTTCTCTTTGCTTCCCTCTATCTCTTCGTCCCTCAATTTTCCCAGTTGTTACAATATATTCCAGTTGTTCTCTTCTCATTACATGGCCAAAAAACGATGATTATTTCTTCTTAATATTGGAAATTAGCTCTCTTTTTTTTTGCTTTGGCCTCTTTCAGAAAGTTTTCATTACTCTTCTTAGCTGTCTATGGTATTCTCAACATTCTTGTGTAAAACCACAAAAGAGAATTACCTTACATGAAAAAAAAGGCAAAATTCCGTAAAATTATTATGCTACAATTTATTGTAGACTGAGTCTAAAAATCATCACTTGTTCTTATCAGTGCCCTGCTAGAAGTCAATCTTCTGGTACCTCTGGTGTATCTCATATGTTCCTGACAAAGTTCTTGCACTCCTCGTAACATATATTTCCTGTGATCGCAACCCAAAACTTTAGTCATGACATACGTGAAAGACATCGTCAATGATAGCTAACCTGTTAGGTAGCTGAGTTGACCGTGTACTCTAGCGTTTGGTTCTCGCGGCAAGGCGCTGTGCTGAGGAGTGCAGGATCGATCCTGCTTGGGACCATCTTTAGCTTTTTTTTTTTCTTTAGTCGATTATTTGTGATTCCCCCCCCCCCCCCCCGAGTGTTATAAACACGCCTCTTTCCCTGAAATGACTCACTATTATTTCTCGCATCGTTGTAAACAATCAATGGGGTCAAGGCAAAGAAATGCACAAAAATTCATCAAAATTTATTTCCTGTGGCCGTCCCTTCCCTATTACATATTCTCCGTTGCTTATGTTTGAGCACATTATTATATACACATGCTATGCTATTACTCCACTCTACGACACCTCTATCTTACCTCATCTCTAGTCTGTCCCCTATATCTATTACTCCACTCTACGACACCTCTCTTACCTCCTCTCTAGTCTGTCCCCTATATCTACTACTCCACCTCTATCTTTCCTCATCTCTAGTCTGTCCCCTATATCTACTACTCCACCTCTATCTTTCCTCCTCTCTAGTCTGTCCCCTATATCTATTACTCCACTCTACGACACCTCTCTTACCTCCTCTCTAGTCTGTCCCCTATATCTACTACTCCACCTCTATCTTTCCTCATCTCTAGTCTGTCCCCTATATCTTTTACTCCACCTCTATCTTTCCTCCTCTCTAGTCTGTCCCCTATATCTATTACTCCACCTCTATCTTTCCTCCTCTTTAGTCTGTCCCCTATATCTATCACCCCACCTCTAGGCTTTTTGTATGCACTCGAATCTATTTCTGGACACTTATTTTACTACGTGCGCACATTTTCATTTTTAACACGCACGCGAACTCCTTGCGCATTTCCGTTCTCTCCATTCCAGCGTTAACACGGCTGTCAAACACAGCACTGGTGACACAGAAACATATGTCTATTCTTATTTTACTTTCATTTCTCCTTCTAGCTCGATCTTTTAATTATTCATTTTTTTTTTATTTTAAATATATATTTGTGCGTGTGTTGTATTTTTGTTCCTGTTGAAGACTGCGCCAAAACGTCTTTCTGGTCTGTGTTGTCCACCTGTTAGGCGAAGCTCTAACTATACCGTTTCTATCTATCTATCTATTGACCTTTCGAGCCGTAACCGGCCCATAGGGCGTAGACCAAGATACACCTTCTCCTATATGAATTTTTGTTCTAGCAGTTTTCTTTTAAAGATATTTTATCAAATCTCGCCATCTGTCTCTGTTCTGTGCAAGCAGTTCTATCTCATTGAGGGAGCCGATTCCTGCTGCTCTTGCCTCTCTCATCAATGTTCTTCTCAGTGTCTCCCTGGGTCTTCCTCTTTTTCTTTTACCTGTTGTTTCCCATATGAGGGCTTGCTTTGCTATTCGATTATTATCTCTTCTCATCACATGTCCAACGTATGACCATCGTCTTTTCTTTATTACTGAAGATATTAGTGGTTGATTGGCGATTTCTCTAATTTCCTCGTTTGTTTTGAATTCGTTCCATTCTATACCAAGTATTTTCCTTAGACATTTATTTTCGAATGCGTTCAACTTTGTTTCTATATCTCTTGTTGTTTTCCAGCTTTCACACGCATACGTAAGGGTTGATAGTACATTTGATTTGAATAGCCTAAGTTTTGTGTTTGTGCTAATGAGTTTTGATTTCCACAACTTTTCAAGGCTTCTGAAAGACATTGCTGCTTTAGCCAGTCTGATTCTAATTTCTTTGCTCGTATCCCCTTCTCGATCAATGTGACTTCCAAGATAGATGAAGTGATCGATCTCTTCTACTGGTTTGTTTTCCATGTATATTTTGTCACTTGTTGGAATTAAACTTTTCATGACTTTAGTCTTTTCATGATTGACCTCAAGCCCAATTTTGCTGGCTATTGATGATAGTTCATTTGTGTTTTCCTGCATCGTTTTTATCTGATTGCTGATGAGAACTATGTCATCAGCAAAGTCCAGGTCCTCCAAATGGTCTCCTTGTATCCATTCGATGCCTTTATTACCAGTGCAGCATTTCTTCATTATGAAGTCCATAACAATTCCAAATAACAAGGGCGATAAAATACATCCTTGTTTAACCCCAGTTTCTATTGGGAAACATTCGCTCAGTCCTTCCTCTGTTCGAACTGCACATGTGTAACCATCATACATGTCTTTGATAATATTTATGATTTTTGATGGTAAGCCATATTGCTTCAGAATTTTCCACAAAGAATCTCTATGAATACTATCAAATGCTTTTTTGAAGTCGATGAAGTTAAGTACAAAAGGTTTTTGCTTTTCAATGTGTTCCTCCAATATAAGTCGTAGAGTGAAAATGTGGTCAAGACAGCTTCTCCCTTTTCTAAACCCAGCCTGTTCTTCACGCATTACTGTATCTATTGAATCCTTTATTCTATTTAGGATGATTTTACAGAATAATTTTGAGGCAACTGACAAAAGTGTCACGCCTCTCCAATTGTTACAATCTCTAAGATTGCCCTTTTTTGGGATCTTAACAATGATTCCTTTTTTCCATTTATGAGGCGTCTTCTCTGTTTTCCAAATGATGTTGAACATTTTTTGGAGATGTATTAAATTATGGCTATCAATTGCCTTGAGGATCTCAGCTGTTAACTTATCCTCTCCAGCAGCCTTGTTATTGGTCATTAGCTTTAAGGTGGTTTCTATTTCACTCAAGGTGAAGTCATCTAAATTTACATCTAATTCTGCTGCTGGTGTTTCAGCTTCAAAATCTATTAAACTGTGAGGTAGTGGACGGTTAAGAATTTCTTTGAAGTGTTCCGCCCAACGGGCTTTTATGTCTGCGCTTGTTGTTAGCATTAATCCAGATTTGTCTACCGTTTTCCCCCCTATTTTTGTTTTCATTTCTCTTTCGAGAGAATCAATGGACGAGTCCCTTTTGTTTATCTCCCTCCAACTGCTCTATTATAATGTTTAATTTTGGAGATTGAAGTTTTTTTTTTTTTGTGCCATCGAGGTTATGGCAGGAACTGTTGTTCGCACACAAGGTTAAAATAAATAACCACATGTAGAGGTTCCCAAATCTAAACAGTCTTGACAATCCCCGCTGGACAAGCCAGCATACATAATAAGAACGTGAGATTTACTTTTGCAAAATCAGACACACTGACTTTCATCATCATCATCATCATGTGCCATACCGGTTGGCGTAGGTGATCATGTCCCTCCACAATCTTCTATTTACAGTGCATAGTATCAGTTCTGTTGTTGACTGTTTTTCATGCCATGACACCAAGCTATCCAGTATTTTCTCTCTTTGTCGTCCGCGATCTCTCTTTCCTTTTATTTTGCCAGTTGTAATCAAGCATTCTAACTTTCCTCTTCTCATGATGTGCCCGAAAAATGTAGATTGCTTCTTTCTGATGTTTTTTAAGAGCTCCCTTTTTGTGTTGGCCTCTAAGAGAACTTCCTCATTGGTCTTTTTAGCTGTCCAGGGAACTTTCAACATTCTTATGAGAAATCCCATCTCTGTGGCCTCTAATCGTCTTTTCATTTGTGTGTCTACTGTCCACGATTCGCTTCCACAGGTCAGAATTGGTTCTATATAGCACCGACATACATACCGAGACGTCTTACTCCTCCTTTGGTAGGGCAGAACTCTACCCCGCCACTGACTTACCCATCTATAAATGAATGTCCCACTCATATATTAACAGGTACGTGTGCTTTCTGCCTGATCACAATGACTCGGATTCGAACCCCAGAAGTGGCAGATTTTTTTCGGACCGACATAGCTTCGAGGTTCACCCAGCCTCTACAAATGCCTACCAGAGATTTTTTTGGGAAATAAATCCGCCTGGCGTGATACCGACCACATCACCCGAAAATGTGCAGTGGCCAAAGAAAAAATATGGTCACTAACATTATATTCCTCACACATCTAGTAGACAGGGGAGGTTACCTATATATATTATTTTTAAAAAAAACTCCCTCTAAGGCATCATCATCATCGAGTTCGATTGACAGAAACTTCTCGTAACATCTTTTTTTTTTTTTAAATCACAAACAAAATTAATGAATAATTACCTCGGTAATCCAAAGAATTTCTTGTTACAGAAAACCACAGCTCATTTCCTTCATTAGTTCACGTCAATAGAAAACGTGTAAAACCTACAACCAGACCTAATCACGCTGGACATGAAAGCAGGGTAGACAACCATGTTGCCAAACCTTGACATTTCTCGTCATTATTTATATGGGTACCAGATTTTTTCTGGAAAAGTAAAGCAGCACGGGCGTAATACTGACCACATTACCCCAAAAATCATGTGCTGAAGGTCTGTAAAATATAGGGTCACTAACACCATATTTCCCTACACGCCACTTGGCGTGACGGGGGTACTTTTTTTTATTTATTAAATGCGACATTCAAATTTATTCGGCCAAGTAAAAAGTTCTACCAATAACATTAAAATAAAAAGACTAAAACTATGATCATAAACAAAGAAAATTCTCAAGACCTACAATTAAATATCAAAGTTGAAGGAATACATCTGGAGACAGTCCATAGCTACAACTACCTTGAACAAACTATAACCAGTGATGTAAAATGTACAACTGAAACAGACAAAAGAATAGGAATGGCAAAAAGTAATTTTAATGCCATTAAAAATATACTAACATAAAAACAAATAACACCAGGGCTAAAACTAAGAATAGCAAAATGTTACATCATCTCAATATTCCTGTATGGTGCAAAAACATGGACATTAGACAAGAAAACAGAACAGAAAAATGAAGCCTTTGAAATGTGAATTTACAGAAGAATAGGTAGAATTGGATGGAAAGAAAAGAAAACAAACGAAGTTTTAAAACAACTGAAAATGAAAAGAGAACAACTAAATACAATTGGAACAAGACGAAATTTTGGGGGCGTGTTAAAAGACACAACAGCCTAATAAAAGTAATATTGGAAGGGAAAATACAAGGTAAAAGAGGCAGAGACAGACCAAGGCTAACATGGACAAGTAGCATCAAAAGATGGACAAGGCTACCTATGACAATCTGCACCATCAAAGCAAGAGACAGTGAAATTGCTCTCCATGGTAGCCAACCTTTGATGCGGAGATGGCTCTCGATGATGATTTATTGAAAGACTTCAACAACAGAAGGTCATTTAAAGTCTAGAGATTGCTGTAACATGTTTTCATTATACATCAGCTCCGGTATATTCATTTGAATGCAAGATTTCAACATAGTCATGTCTTGATAATCTTATCTTATTCTGTGGTACGATTTTCATACAGTAGACACTTACACAGACTGCCCACAAGGGGCTGTTCCCTCATGGTCACGTCTAGGGTTAGTGAGTCTTTTTCTAACCAAGGTGACAGCAGATTCCTGTCACACTCGTAAGCTAAGGAGGATCCAAGAATAGAAGACCAGTGGTGAGCTTGGAGTGAAGAATAGAAGTGACTGATAGAGGAATATCAGAAGAGATGTTACGAGAAATAAAAACAAAATATAAATATATATATAAATCGGTAAGTTATAACTTTACATAACAAGTGGACAACACAATCCAGAACGACGTTTTAGCGCAATAGGCCTTCAACAGTGACAAACATACAACACACGTACAAATATGTATTAAAATTTTTGTTAATAATAAAAAAAAAACATAATTTTGAACTAGGAGAAATGCAAGGAAAAAAAGAATGAAGTCTTCCCTAAATGCTCTGATGTGATAAAAATGGAAGTGCACAAGGGGTTCGTGCGCATGCACAAAAGTGAGTGAAACTGTCCACATACATCACGCAGTAACAGAAGTTTCCAAAAACAAGTTCATGTGCATACAGAAAAAGGAAAGAAGCCGGCTAGAAAAAAGATAGAGGTGTCTTAGAGTGGGGTAAGAAATGAGATTAGAGGACAGACAAAGTTTTTTTGTTTGTTTGTTTGTTTTTTTTTTGTTCGCCAGCTTTGACCTCTGACGAAGTTCCAGGAGACTAGGAACTGCATTTTGCCTGTTAATCCATTTGCCGCAGAGAAAAATCATAAATAAAAATCCCAACTGGTGCAGCCGGGATTTGAACCCACCTGTCTCAAGGTTGGCATCTTGCCTCGAGACCAACCAGTCCCCAATGGTATTATTTAATAAAATTTACTCAAAGGTAGAGTAAATGTGTTGCAATTAAGCGATGTTTATTGACGATCGTAAGTAATAAACAAAAACTAGCTGCTCTAGTCTCACTCAACACATATCTCCTTACCTATTTCTATATAAGAATTGTCCTTTCGAGCCGAAGACGGCACAATGAACTCGAATGCATTCTGTACAGACACTCTATCTATACCGTTTAACATCGAGTGTTACACCTTGCACAAGACCAGCATTACTACACATCTCTTTTATGGGCGAGGCACTCAAACTCAGAAAGGGATCTGATGCCTGTTGTTGTCTTTCTCTAGTTTGGATTAATTTTTTTTTTGTTTTAACTTTCTGGTTACCAATCACTCAATAAATCTCTTCTTCCTTGCTTCTATGTAAGTATTGGCCCCTGATATAAAACAGATTCTGAAGGATATGTACTTGGAATGTGAGAACACTCATGCCGAAGAGTAAACAGGAAAACATCAAACAGGAAATTAAAAGGATGGGTTTACATTTATTAGGACTGTGTGAAAATGAGATACACTGGATCAGGGGAGATATATTATGATGAACATAAAATAATTTATTTTGGAGGTACTGAACACCAAAGAGGAGTAGGTATCATCTTGGATGCAGAAAGAGCAAGAACAGTGAAAGACTTTCACCCAATATCTCAAAGAGTCCTTTTAGTGAAATTGAATGGAAAGCTGATATAAATCTCATACAAGTCTATGCACCAGCAGCAGACAGTCTAGAGGAAACAGTTGATCAATTTTACCAAGAGCTTAATATGGCACTTCGTGAATGCAAACCACATGAAAATACTATAGTTCAAGTGGATCTCAATGCAAAAGTAGGAAAGGAAAGAGTTGAGGAAGTAGTAGGTTATTATGGCTTAGGCGAGAGGAATGAAAGAGGTGAGAAACTTATTGACTGGGCAAGAACAAACATGATGATAGGAAACACCTGGTTTAAGCAACATCCAAGACGTCTATGGACATGGAAAAGCCCAGGAGACAACGCACGTAATCAAATTGATTACATAATGATAAGCAATAGATTTAGAAACAGTCTGGTGTGTGTGAAAACAAGACCAGGGGCAGATTGCAATAGTGATCATGTACCAGTTGTGGGCAAGCATAGAGTAAAATTAAAAACAACAAAACGAGCCTCAGTTAATATCAAATTAAATTTAGATTTAGTCAAATCAGACAAGAGGTTACAAGACAAATATAACATCACAATTCAGAACCAGTACAATGCAATAGAGAGAATAAAAAGCATTGATGAACAGTGGGAAAAGATAAAAGAATCAATACAACAAACATCAAAAGAGCTCAAACCACGAGTGAGGACAAATTCATGAAAGAAATGGATGCCAAATGACATTTTACAGCTAATGGATACAAGAAGAAGAAATACAAATAACAAAGATGAGTATAACAGATGAAATAAAGAATTTGTAATAAAATGCAATGAAGCAAAAGAATTATGGTGAAAACAGAGATGCAAGGAGATTGAAATGCAACAAAAAGGAGATGCCAAAGCTATATACAAAACAAATTGAAGAATTAACAGGAAGAAAAACGCAATCAAAAACTGGGTTAAGATCAGAGGAAGGAGAACTGTTGATTGAACATGACAGCATAAGGTAACAACGGACAGAATACATTAAAGATCTTTATAATGATGAATGAACAGAAGTTAATATTAAGGATAATGGGGAAGGACCAGAAATACTAAAAGAAGAAGTGGAAGACGCCTTGCGCAATATGAAAGCCGGAAAAGCTCCTGGACCAGGTAATACAACTAAAGAAAAGATCGAAGCCATGGGTGATTTTGGAAGAGATAAAAATACTGAATGATATCTACAACAGCAGATAAATATCTGACGACCTGATAAAAATCAATATTCATAGCCGTACCAAAGAAATCTGGTGCGACTGAATGCAATGAACATCGCACAATAAGCCGTATGAGTCACATGACTAAGATAATTACTACGAATCATCATGCAAAGAGTGTGAAACAAAATCAGTCCAGAAATTAGTGATGAACAGTGTGGTTTTATTGAAGGTAAAGGAACGAGCAATGCCATATACACAAGATCTTTAGTAGAAAGAGCCATAGAGGTAAAAACAGAATAATACCTGTTTCATAGATTATACCAAAGCATTTAACAAAGTAAAGCACCAAGAAATAATCAAAATTTCTCTCTGCGATCAAGGCTCAATCAGAGTAGGATTCCAGACTCCCACATGAAGTCAGCTGTCAGGTTAAGTATGTTGATCGCCCCTCCACAGACAGAACATCACAGTTAGAGTCTGCCAGATCCACTCTTTGAAATTTGAGAAAGCATAAACGTAGACAGCAAAGATCTAAGAATAATAAAGAGCATGTACTGGCAACAAACAGTGGCCATAAGAACTGGAAATCAATTGGGAATGTTTCAACAAATAAAACAGGGTGTTAGGCAAGGTTGTGTGCTGTCACCAGATTTGTTTAATATTTATAGTGTGATTATTTTAAGATTCATAAGGGGCATGCCTGGAATAACAATCGGATGTCATAATATAAGTAATTTAAGGTATGCTGATGATAGTCTTAATCGCTAAGAGTGAAAATGAGTTACAAGAAATGTTAGACGTTATAGTGAAAGAAAGCAAAAATAAAGAACTCAGCCGTAATAACCAGTAGATAGAAGTATTGGTAGCAACAAGGAATAAGACTGCAATGCACAAAGACAAGACAAGTGGAACAATATTAAAACAGGTAAATGAATTTAAATATATGTGAACATTGTTCACCTCAGATGGTAGATGTACAACAGAGGTGAGATGCAGAATGGCTCAGGCAAAAGCATCTTTCTAAAAAATTAGGAAGATACTGTGCAATCCATTTTTGACAATAGGAACAAGAAATAGTTCTTAAATGTTATGTAGTAAAAAGTAAAGTACCCCTTTCACGCCAAGTGGCGTATAGGGAAATATGGTGTTAGTGACCCTATATTTTACAGACCTTCAGCACATGATTTTTGGGGTAATGTGGTCAGTATTACGCCCGTGCTGCTTTACTTTCCCAGAAAAAAATCCGGTACCCACTTAAGGCTGGGTGAACCCGGAAGCCGTCGGTTGGGATCGAACCCTACCCCTTGTCCGTGGTAGTCCAGTTCACTAACCACTGAGCTATCGCGGCTCCTCAATGTTATGTAGTGACAGTCAAGATCAAAAGTTGTGGAGAGACATGATCACCTACCCCAGCAGGCATGGTAGTTGATGATGATTATCTTTTTAATAAGACAACCATTCTATATAGACTCTTTTTCTGGTGTATATCCAAGATGGAGAGTTGTTTCTTTTCTGCTTGGGAAAGAACAGTTGATGACAGGTCTAACAAGCCAGTATAGTAAAAAAAAGTCATTATTATTGAAACGTAGACCTTGATACAGAATGTTTATGAATGCCAAGAAATAGAACGACTTGGAAAGTGTTTGTTGAAGACCTACGCTCCACAGGGAGCTGAAAGTGTTTGTTGAAGACCTATGCTCCACAGGGAGCTGAAAGTGTTTGTTGAAGACCTATGCTCCACAGGGAGCTGAAAGTGTTTGTTGAAGACCTATGCTCCACAGGGAGCTGAAAGGTAGAAGAAGACCCTTTAATATCCAATGTCACACCTTGCACAGAACTCGCATAGTACCTAGCCACACATCTCTATTCTGGCTGAGCCTCTCAACCCCAGGAAATGAATCTGATGCATGTTGTTGCTGCCTCTAGCCTAAGTGTCCTTTTTAGTCTTTCTCTAGTTTAGATTTAATTTTTTTTTTCAAACTTTCTGTTTCCCATTTGAGATTTTCTTGTCTTTTCTCATAACATGATTGCTTATAGATGTTGTATGCTTTGTTATTTCCGCTCTAGACTTGAATTCCTTCCTTGGTATCTGAAGTATTTTCCTAATGCATTTCTTTTAAACTGCATCTAATTTTTAAAATCCTTATTTGTTTTTCTATTACAGTAAGAATACTCCTCTCTCTTCACTACCTCTTACTCCTGTTCGAGTGAGATCAAAAGTTCTGGTTCTCGCCCTTTGGCGGTTTCAATTGTCAATTTATGTCTGTTCATCCTATTCTGGGCCTGCCTCTTGCTGTTGTTCCTACTCCTTTTTTAATGTTTTGCATGGTAAAGAATCACTACACATTCTTTGATGTGCAGACCCGTTTATTTGTTGATTCTTTATGTAGTTTAGGATCGGTTCAATGTCGGCCCTTTTTCTTAAGAGTACTCCTGATTTTTTCACTTCTAGACACGCCACGCATTTTTCAGACATATCTCTGCGGAGCAACCTTTCTTTAGGGCACCTACAGTTGGTTTAACTGTTGAAGGTTTCTCACCTGCTTCATCAGATAACCATCAGAAAGGAATTAATAATTACAATGGCGATGGAAGATATTTTAGCAACAATTTAAAACAAAAAAAGACATAAGATGCAAAGCTAAACAGATTTTTTTTATTCTCTCAAAGGTGTTTTGGTCATAATTAAAATGTACAGAAACGCTGTCAATAAAATGTTATAAAATAGTGCTTTCATAGCGATGGATTTCAGAATCGGCAGCCAAATAGTGGGGGTCTTCATGAACCCTGTCGTCCAGTATCTGAGAGCAAAAAATACAACCACCTTGCCAGGAAGGATAGTCAAATAAATGATTCAAGACAGTCGTGAATTGCATTGTCTTGTAAGCAAGATTATTATTAAACCACAGCAGATAACACAGCATAGGTATCTGGGCAAGTTAATAATTTGTCAAATTTTGTGACAGCATCCACCATAGACAAGGCTGTTCAAAACCCATCTTTTAATGGCAGTTAATGAGATACATAAAAATGGCAGTGAAGTAGTTATAAAGAAGTGAATTTCTTTCTTGTAGAAATCACTACACAAAACTAGAATTTAATGACACTCTCACTTGTGAATGCTGTTCTCTTGCTTTACTAGGCACAGATTTCTAGCTAAACCTAACATTGTATCTACTACCTCCGACAAGCAAACCACTATCAGCTGTGTGGACTGTAACTTCAGCTAGACAGGCCAAAAGTCAAACTTAGAAAGTCATCAGCTGCATTGTACATGTGACACTTCACAAGAAAATTATAAACATACAATGTATATATTGTGAAAGGGATGTTTTGTGTAGGATTTGTTATACTCCTGGTAAGCATATGTGACGAATACAGCAAAGCAAGTAAATAACAACAGAAAACATTCATGTGAGATGAACAAGAAAGAAAAACAATGTGTCAACAATACAAGTATTGAATGTCATGATCAATCACAGAACAAAAAGGTGTTCTTAAAGATTATGAGTAATTCCTGGTCTCAACCTACTGTGTTTATGTTTCTGCTTTACTGACGGCAAATTGTATTTACAAAACATAGGTCTAAGCTATCACATCAAAACATGAAGCACATAAAAGAGGGCCAGACTAAATTAGACATTACAGAAAAGGCACAGAGGAACGGTACCTTTAGTCACAGTCAGTAGACCAATGAATGTGGTGCATGTGTCAAAACATTGAGCAATTAGCCCTGGGTTATTGAGATGGTATAAGATAAACCATCAGTAAGAGTTTGTATTTCACTTCCTTTGCACTTCAACTCTATGTGACTTTCACAACCGTGGCGGCTACCAGATGATATTTATTTACTCTGTGAATTTGATGAATTAAACCCTAAATGCTGGCAAAAGGTTAGTGGTTAGGAACCCAACATGAAGGACTAACTCAACACATGACCACACTGCGGGGACCTTTAACCGAAGGTGAACTCCTGTCAAAACCACCATTTCCATACTGTCAAGCAATTCTAACCTTCAACAATAATGAAACAAGGAGCAATAACGTTAGCACAAACTTACTGCTACTCAAAAATAAATATGATTTTCTCCATTTATAAACAAATCAATTTCCCCATGTCTAATAGAATTCAACAATATAATGCTCAAATGAACCATAATGTGGGGCATGTAATTAAAAAAAAAACAAAAAAAGCATAGGTCATGCAGGTCACAATTTGAAATATAATTTCGGGCTCAAAAAAAAAGGTGACTGAGCTCTTTAAATGCATTCTGACTACATAACAACTTGAAATATAATGGCCATGCCAAAAAGTATGTTTTATTTATTCATTTTTCACTGCACCAAAAAATTGTGCTTGCATACAAATTTGAGACCTTGTGGTCATTTTGTGGTTGGGGGAAGGAGTTACAAATTAAATAGTAATATTCACTGAAATATACATACTAATACAGTTCAAATGAAATGAAGAGTATTATAATTAAAAGAGATCAACATTAAGCATATGAAATAGGAGATGCAAGACTGTTGTTACTATACCATGAAAGTTGTAGTCGAGTACAGATTGTGGTGGGCTGACCATACCTAACAACAGGCGTGCAGCCACAGTGATTAGCAATCATACAGAAAATGTTTTATGTACACAATGATGGGTTATCATGAAATGAGGGGCAGAATTAGAGAGAATTGTACATTCCATTGTGAATATTTCACCATCTGTTTAATCATCATCGTCGTCGTCGTCATCATCGTCCTCATCTTCGTCATCCTCAGCCTCCACTTTGGCTTTCTTCGGAGAAGCCTTTGGGACAGCACTAGCACCACCACCGCGGTAAACAGACATGTCCTGAAAGAAAAGCGAAACCACAATACAATGCCCATTTAAACCTATTTATTTCAAACTACATCACACAAAAAGGTAGGCAAAGCTACATCACAAAAAAGGGTAGGTAAAACTACATCACACAAGAGGGTAGGTAGGCAAAACTACATCACACAAGAGGGTAGGTAGGCAAAACAACATCACACAAAAGGGTAGGCAAAGCTACATCACACAAAAGGGTAGGCAAAACTACATCACAAATCTTCAATCTGGTCTCCCACAAGCTTGTGAAGGAATAAAGCAAATAAACCTAAGCAAAATTAACACAAAAGATTTTTTTTTAAAATTGGTGTAAAGAAATTACGCTATCGTAAAAACACCTTTGTTAATGAAACGTAGACCTGATACACAATGTGTTAATTAGCAGTAGATACAATAGGTAAGAGGAAAAGAGGCCAACCCAGAGAGACACTGAGAAAAGATATACAATTTATTCCAGAGTTGTGTTCGTTACACTATGCTGTGCTATAGATTTGTTTCAAGGGTTGTAAACACACCAATTCCCCTGAAATGATTCTCTGAAAAGAAATTATTCTGTTGAAAACTGTACCAGCAAGAAATAATTAATGACAAAATGTAATCAATGACAGGTATTATATGTAAGTGTAGAATCAGGTGCGAAACTATAGTAAGACAGAATGTACACTCAAAGAAACTAAAAATAATAATACAAACACTGCCAATGAGCAGCAACAATTTCCAGTAGGTATTTTAAAGTCAAAAACTTCATAGTGACAAATCTAAAAAAATACTAACCCTTTCATATCTGGCTTTGTCCTCACTGGCCAACTGTTCAAACTTGGATTTGTTAGGACACACTTCCCACTTCTTCCCAAGCTCTTTGGCTACATCTGCTACCCCAATTCCTGGGTTAGCAGCACGAACATTTGGACGCTCTTCCGCACAAAGAAGAAAAATGCAGACCTGGGCAAAGAAAAGAGTAACTGATAACAACAGACACTGTCCTATCTCCCAAATGCAGTTAATATTAATAGGAACCAAGCGATATCACTTTATTAACATTTAATTACAAATAGTTATAAAAATATTCTTTTGATTTCTAGCATAAAGGTGAAAAAGGATTCGCCACCACACCTGAAGGCATATGAATATGGTTTTAGTGTCAATATTTCTATGCGTGTGTATATATTATTTATGAGTAATATTGCCAGTATTATGTAGGACAAAACACTTCCACTAGCACGGATAATCTGAGGTTAGGTAAACCCTGAAACACACCAGTGACAAGCTGTCATCTTCTGGACAAGATGTCCTGGGTTGAGTCACCAGAATTATTAGGAAGCTATAGGGAGGGGAGTACCATGGACAGCTAAGAAGAGTAATGAAAATGTTCTGAAAGAGAGGTCAAAGCAAAAAGAGAGCTCATTTCCAATATTAGGAAGAAACAATCATCATTTTTTGGACATGTAATGAGAAGAGAACAACTGGAAAAATTGAGGGACGAAGAGATAGAGAAAAAAATAACACAGCTTAAGAGAATGGCTTGCCAGAAGGTGAACAACAGAAATGATAAATAGCTGCCAAGATCGAAAGTTGTGGAAAGACATGATCACCTACGCCAGTAGGCCCGGTACGTGATGATGATGATAGGGAGGGGGGAAAATGTGTGCCTGTGGCAAACTATCACAAAGTATTTTGAGGCTGTTATTTTTATGACAGTATTGTAATTAAGTGTTAAAAATTGATAAACATATTGTGTGTTTCTACATTTACAAGGGAAGTCAATAAATAAGTCCCATTGTGATCCAGTTTAACAGGAAAATTGAGTTGATGGTTGCTAAAGGTGTATTAGGTGGTAGTAAGATCCAACCTTTTGATAGGAGGTGCAGTAACAAATGGCCACAAACTCTTTGCAAAGAACATTTTTAAGGAAATGCTTTCTGTTTATACTGACAATTGTTTGTTCTGTATAGTGGCTTCTTCTACAGCGTTTAGCTATCAATATGCATTTAGACCAACTAGATTCATGAACAAGATGGTGTGTGCCTCAGATGATAACTTCCCCATAACTTTCTGTTTCCGCAGGCATTTTCACAAAAATATTTAAATGTTTAATTACTTAATACAATATCTAGATAGCCCCTTGATGATAGAAACCACAGATACCACATTCATGTCTATTTCAATTATTTAAAAAGTTATGAATTTCTGAAATTCTTTTTAGTTGTGATTCACAATTCACAGAAAATGAAAGTAGATTGATATGGTCACAGTCTATGTTATGCCCCTTACATTAGTAGATAGGACGTGTGTGACGTAAGCTAATTGATGCGAATAAAAAAAAAAGACAAATTCATCAGATATTACTTTGAAGCTTATCACACTTAAGTAAAAAGGGACACCAAATCTAAATGTTCATTCCATTTTACCGTCAGTTTTCTTCTCATTTATGCTATACATTCCACACACTGACCACTCCAAGCCGATTTCACACTGCATTTTAAATGGCTCAGTGAGACTGTCAATTTTATGTTGATAGGTGCCAATCATTATAGCAAGAATTTGGCAGAGGATAATTACTTTAAATCTACCCACATGTAAAAATAGATGCTGAATCTAACTATTCACTTCAAATTACCCCAGTGTTCTTTAAAATTTAGGAGCAAAGCAAGAAAAGTGACTTTATAAGCAGAAACAATTTTAAAAAGTGACAGGAATTCTCGCGGCCGACATGTTTATAATGGATTATTTAACCTCTCTGTGACTGAAAACAACTTCTGGTATCCTTATAATCACATGATATCCTGTACAAATAACATCAAATATGAACGCACTATTATGCTGCTTTCAAATGCCATGGAGTGGAGAGGAAGTTCTCAAGATAGAACGGAATATCTGGATGTACCCAGTTTCTGTGGGCCATGTATGTGTTATTATGGTGCTACAGTCTATCTATCTATCTTTCGTTCGCCTGAAGTATTATCTATATCTGCAATGTCGTTTCCTGTATAAATTTTACTGTTTGTTGTAATTCCTGCAGTAGCCCATATAGTTTTGTCTGTAGTGTTGTATCTATGGGCCAATGGATTTTCCTCAGTTGGGATCGAACCCTACCCCTTTTGTAGTCCAGTTCACTAACCACTGAGCTATTCCGGCTCCCTTTGTGGTCATCTGATTGATTTGATTATCTGTTTCTTATGATGGTATGTAACCGGTGCATCTAGTTGTGTGCCTGTTGAACCTTCCTTTGCCAAATGATCTGCTTCCTTGTTTCCAGGTATTCCACAGTGAGATGGGATCCACTGAAGGGCAACCTTGTGGTGCTTATAGAGTTCAGTCAATAAGGTCTGCAGATGTGGCAATTTTCTGGATTGTAGTGCCTGGAGTACTGATCTTGCATCTGTCAAAAAATACTACAGGCTGTGGGCTAAGATTACTGCTCAGCAGTTTTTCTATTGCCAACTTTATTGCTTGGATTTCTGCATCATAATTGTGACAATATTTCCCTGTTGCTATATTATTCATATCCCTAGTTTTTTTGTGTGTACTCTATATATGCACCTGCTCCCCCATTCTTTACTGCATTCTGTGCTGATCCACAGGTCTTGTGGGTATTCTTCATCCATGAAACTGAGACTATTCTGTTCCTCTTTGTCAACTATTCCTTTCACTTCTGTCCGTATTTGTATTGATAATCCTGATTCCTCTGTCCAGGGAGTCAGTCTGGTTTGGGCAGTAGGGGGTTAACAACTCTTAGCATGTCTGGTGTTTGTCTACAAATACGCTTGGCTTGGTGGATAAAACTGCTTCTCTTAAGTCGTCCCAATGCAAGAATTTGGAATCGGTCCTTCATTGGACGCCTCGGCACGCATGAACATTTTTCTGCCTGTATCAGCACCTTTGTGTTCCTCCGTTCTCTCAGTGCTGGTATCCTCCACAATTTCTCCATCTCCACTATTGGTGTTGATTTCATTGCTCCCGTGATGACCCTAAGTGCCTGGTTTTGTACTTTATCCAATTCTTGCAGTGTGGTGTTTGATGCTGAGCACCATGCAGATGATCCATATTCTAAATGTGGGCGTATACTCGGTAAACTTTACTGAATATTTTCCCACTCACACACCATGTAGTTCCACACAGCTTACTTAGAATAGCCAATTTCCTCCTTGCTTTTTGGGTTGCCTTATTTATCTGCTGTTTCCAAGATAGTTTGTTATCAAATGTAACTCCGAGATACGTAGCTTGTATGTCTTCGTTCACAGGCTCATTGTTTATGTAGATGTCTCCTGCTTTTTGTTTTGGGAGAGAGAGTGAAAAGTGTAGTACTGCATTTGTCTGTATTGATGCTGATACACCATCTATTTGTCCATGAATTCAGTGCATTCATAGCTCTTTGCAACAATTTGGAGGCCACTGTTGCATACTCCTCTGTGCACCACATTACCAAGTCATCTGCATACATTGCCATTTTGATGCCATGTGGTAGTTCAGTAACTATGTCATTGATGTAGATTAGAAAAAGTGTTGGAGATAGTACCCCTCCCTGTGGGACGCTCTGGAGCAGTAAGGACCTTCTTATTCTTAAGACCATCCAGTTGCACTCTGGCTCTCCTGTAATACAGGTATACATTGACCCATTTGTACATCCTGCCATTTACTCAATTTCTTAGTTTCTTCAAAAGCACTTCCTTCCATACATTATCAAATGCTTTCTTTAGGTCTATCCATGCTGCTAGTTACCAGTTTCTTTTCTTGAAACACATCCTCAATTTCCTGTGTAAGATAGGTTGCCTGATCTTCTGTAGAGTAACACTGTCTAAAGCCTGCTTGTTGTGGGACAAGGAGGCTTTCACTTTCCAGGTACCACTGTAGTCTGAGGTTAATTTAGCCCCATCAAGGCCAGATCCTTGTCATGGGGATGGGGCTTAACAGTCACCAGGGACTGAAAACCAAGACTGGCCAGGCCTTCTTACACCCATAGCAAGACCACAGTCTGCTCTAGCACGTTTAAGTACTGAAGTCGGAGGCAACCAGCCAAAAGGCGCACTACAACAATCAGGATGCCACACACACACACCAATGGGAAGGCATGTAGTGAATATTCTAGAGTTTGCCTGGATTCTCTCCAGTCACATGTTGCAAAGTCACTGAGTCTTATCTTGTGTAGTCTTATCTTGTGTACGTGTGTTATGTTTAAATGTCTGCTGAGTTTGTGAATGATTTGATAGGTGCATTTAAAAAAAAAAAATACCTTCAATGAGATCAAATGTTAAGAACTTACAAAGCCCGTTTTGGTGCATTAGGGTCTTTTGTCCTCTTTCTCTTCTTAGCTTGACCTCCAGCAGGTACATATGATGACATCTCTCTCTCATACCTTGACTTGTCACGCTCTGCCATATCTTCAAATCTTTTCTTCTCTTTTGGAGTCATCTCCTACAATTATAAACATACATAATATGTAAAATCACATAAAAATGCATTTACGTGTGGTTTAAACAAAGGGAGGTTGAAAAAAAAACTGGAAAAGGGCTAATATTATTAATGTAAAATAGAGCTTGATTGGACATGCATTAATAAAATTTGAAATCATAGAAAGATGGACACTGTCATGTGACCTACTAAGGAAAAATAAAATAGGGAAGGCACAGAAGTACGTGAAGAAAAGAAATAATCTAAATCATCAATAATGCTGGCCTTAATTGGGAAGAAATAGATAAGTGTACAAGAAAATGGAGAGACCAGAAGGGGCCTGGAGTGTTTTGATTGAATAAGTAAAAGCACCTGAAGGCATATGGTAAAAGTTTGACTATTGGCAAGTTTGGAAGATATGGTCGAATTGACAACAATCTACCAATCCATCAATTGTTCTTTCAAGTTGAAGATGTTGCAAGGGGTAGAAATTCAACACTCTCTACAACAAGAAAGCCTGGCACCAGCATAAGAAGACAGGCACTGTCTTAGAAACCACAGGAAAGAGAAAGCCTGGAAGGCACAGGAATGTGCTAAGAAAAGAAGTCATGGAAGCCTCAAGAACATGGCATAGACTGGATAGAATAAGGAGAAAATTTCAAATAGGGATGGATGGACCTTTTTGGTGGCATTTGCCCCAAGAAAGGGGGATCTGAAAGGCTTTGCTTGATCAGATCTTGCATGCGACATGCAGTGAATTTCCCATGTATCGCTATTCTGGAAGAGCCTTTCAATCTCTGCAAGAGAACTGATGCAACATAAGATATAAGCGTTCCTCTTGATCTTTATGTCCACCATTTCCCGCTTGCTTTGCAGCATTATTTTTTTTCTTCTCATCATACGCCAGAAAAATGCCCATCATGTTTTCAAATGTTTCTGTATGTACATTAAATATATATATTTTGTTTTCCAACTCTCACATAAGTAAGGGCGAATAATACATCTGATTAAAAAATCCTATGCTTTGTTTTTGTAATTAGTTCTTATATTTTCTTCAGGTTTATTAAAGTCAATGCCGACTTTGCTATTCAGTCCTGGATCCACACTGGAGAGTCCTATTCTGCAAAGCCAGATGGCCTTTAATTGACTATACAAAGGAAGAAGCAAACAATCTAAAAGGGGGTAAGGGCAATAATTTAAACTTAAGTCAGTGATTGACTAGCTAGAGAGGGGAAAGAATTGCATTAATAAGTGATAAGACTGAATTTAAGCTTACTGGGTACCCATTCTAGTAGGTGCAACTTCAAGTCTCCACAGGGTCAGTTTTTGTTGTTGCACTATTTGGCACCACATTATAGGAGGACAGGACTGTTGAACACATACTTCAAGACTACTGAATGAGAAAATACCACTCGCCAATAGATATAACACTGTAGGCAAAATTATATAGGTCTCTGCAAGAATAATATTTTTTATTTTTAAATACAAGAAACAATTGCAGATACAGACAATACTTCAGACAAACGATATATAAACAGCACACAATTTATCAATGAATCTGAATTTTAGTAACATACTTTCCATTTCTCTGCACATTTCTTCGTAAATTCAGTGAACACAACTGTGTCATTTGGGTGCTTTTTCTTATGCTCTTCTCGGCAGGTTTGAACAAAAAATGCATATGATGACATGCGCCCTCTTGGCTTGCTCTCACTGTCTTTCTTGCCCATGGTGTAGTACAAAGATTATCTGAATCTGTAAAAGTACAAAGTCAATCATATCAGCATTTGTATATTTTTTCTTAAATACTATAGACAAAAACATTTTGTGATACCACTTCATATAAATGCACTATTTAAATATGCTAACACAACACGTATTGAGAAGAAACTAAGCCATGATTGGCAGCAGCAACTAAAGTGAAATCAAACTCACTGAGCTAAATGAAGATGCAGGATATAATGAGCATACTTGATGAGAGATCACAACAGCTAGGACTGAAAATTAATACAGTTGACAATAACCAAATAAAACTAGGAGAAATACCTCTACTGACGTACAATCTTACATATATCTGGGCAGTAATATAGATAAAGAGGGAGGAACAGAAAATGATACCAAAATAAGGATATCAAAAGCAAGAGGAGTTTTCGTTGCACTAGGAAACATATGGAAATCCAAAGAAACTAGGCTAAATACAAAAATAAAAATGTTCAACTCAAATGTTAAGTCGGTCCTATTATATGGCTGTGAAACATGGAGAACAACAAAATTGACAATCATGACGATACAGACTTTCATTAACGAATGCTTGCACAGAATAAAAGGATGGAAATGGCAGGACAAAATCACTAACATAGAATTATGGAAATGTACCAGTCAAATACCAGTGGATAAAGAGATACAGCGAAGACGATGGATAGGACACACACTACGGAAGCCAACTGAGAGTATTACACAACAGGCCCTTTTTTGGAATCCCCAGGGGAAAAGACAAAGAGGAAGACCAAGAAATTCTTGGAGAAGACAGATAGAAGCAGAGATGAAGATGATGGGGAAGACATGATGTGATCTTAAAAGAATGGCAAGAAACAGAATGACTTGGAAAGTGTTTGTTGAAGACCTTATGCTCCACTGGGAGCTAAAAAAAGGTAGAAGAAGAAAGAGAGCTAAATGAACTAAATAAAACTTTATAAATAATATTTGTTAAAAGATTTCAAAAAAAATATTTGTACTAATAGCCCTGCCATATATTCTAATTAACTTTAGATTACAATACCGTTAGCAAAATTTACATCAAAACACAAATTCCTAAAACTTTGACATTTTCCTGTACTTAAACATTACCCCTCTCTGTGCACTTTCCTAAATGCCACCTTTGGCGACCCCCTAGACTTTAATTTGTTTCCATTGCTGTTGAATTTTGTTTTAAGATCATTTAATGAGGGTATGTCACCAATTGTCAAATATGTTGGATATAAATAATAATTCATGATAGCAATGGAGTATTGTATAAGAAATTATGAACAACCAGTACATCACACCCAGTCTTTGATTGTAAACAGCAGTGCTAGATTAATGATGACAATCTTCTAACATATGAAGAACCACAAAAGTTACAACCAACAGCAACAAAATGTCACAATATATTTCACAAAAATATAAATCATCTTGCAAATTGTTACATGCTGGACTTAGTAACCAATTCAAGTAATTTTGTATTCACAAAAGAAACGTATTTCACAAAAACACCACAATACAGAAGGCAAATCACTGCCAATAATGTATGATATGTGACTATTCCTTATTGCTGTGCTCTAACTCAAAATATTTTCTTACTCAACCATTAATTGTTTTATTGTTACAATGTATATTTGATGGATTGTATTTTCTATGAGATGCTTTTACTAACAAAATTTTCAAATTTCACATTGTCTTTAAACTCTTAGTCTTTAATCTAATCATTTCACTAATAAAAATATTACAAAAATGCAATCCATTTTTGACAATAGAAACAAGAAAAAGAGTTCTTAAATGTTATGTAGTCTTAACATATGGATGTGAATCATGGACAATAGGACAACAGACAAGAAAATCTCTGGAGTCTGTAGAAATGTGGTTTTACACAAGAATGTTGAGAGTACCATGGTCAGCTAAGAAGAGTAATGAAGATGTTCTGAGAGAGGTCAAAGCAAAAAGAGAGCTAACTTCCAATATTAGGAAGAAACATGCATCATTTTTTGGCCATGTAATGAGAAGAGAACAACTGGAATATATTGTAACAACTGGAAAAATTGAGGGACGAAGAGATAGAGGGAAGCAAAGAGAAAAGATACCAGACAGCTTAAGAGAATGGCTCGACAGAAGGTCAACAACAGAAATTATAAATGACTGTCGTAGTCGAAAGTTGTGGAGAGACATGATCACCTACGCCAGTAGGCCTGGTACTTGACGATGATGAATTGAATAAAAAATAACCCAAATAAATGTTCCAAATATAAACCATTAAAACATTTTTAAACTGTGAAAGAAAAGACCTAACATTTTATTTGTTTGTCTAGTCTAGGTTTGAAGTCCAATCAATTATAAATATAGTGGGCCTTAAACTAATGTTTAAACTCTGTAAAAGTTTAATAAATTATAAGTTAAACATGACCATTCCACAAAGTAAATTAGTAAAGCAACAAATAAATAAAATTTAAGTCTTAACAGTAATTATCATTATAACACATGAGTGTTCTGTTTTATATTTTACTATAAATTTTGTAAAACAATGTAACCATTTTAAATTTTTGTTCACTAAACTTTGTCTAACTCAACCTAATTACAAGACAAGTAATAATAGTGTTAAACTCAAACTGTTAGTAACTCACTCACTATTCCTAAAGAAAGTCAAGTGAAGTTAAAATAAACTAGTACGGAACTAAGTTACTAAGACTAAGCTTTATTTATTTCATTCAAAACATTTTTATGAAACAGTGATGGTTACAGGTTAGGCGGTTAGATAAGTTTTGTTTGAAGTTGATCATTTTCAGTTATAATTCACTCCAGCTACTCATTTAAGTATTTTCTCTCTCTCTGCGATCAGGACTCAACCAGAGTTACTCTGAGAGTAGGATTCCAGACTCTCACATGAAGTCAGCTCAAAGGTTAAGTATTTAAGTATTTTAAGTAGTTTAGGAAGTTGTATGTGGTTCAAGACTAGGCAGGCACAGTAATTAAACATATAAAATTATATATTTTAAAAATCAATGATTTTGATCATCATAAACAATACAAGAATAAATAAATATGTACTTTATTGTGCTACAAATGAATACATATTTTTTTATTACACAATTATTACAATTACAATAAACAAGGTACAAGCATTTCATTAAATATAATCAATAATTATTTATTAGTGAATGTAAAGTTAAAGTTTACAGATTGATTACAAGTTAGTAGCAACAAATCCAGTAACATAAACAATCAATAATATTACAATCAATATATATTAAACAATCAATGTTTTATTGCTTTTTTCCCCATTTTTCATTTTTTTTAATAAAATGATAAATTAAGTTAATAATTAACTTTAGTGATTTACTACACACACTACTGAACTCATATCTGTCACTTTTTACTTTTGACTACTCTTCTTAAGGAGGCTAGCCCAAGCCGTTCAGAATAATCTTTCTCTTTAAAACACAATAGTGACAATAAAAAAATAAAACAAAATTTTGAAAAATAATTATAAAAAAATTATAATTATTATAAATGATTATAAAAATTAATTAAAATAATATAATAATAAAAATCATAACCGTCATCATTATATAATTAATCATATTAATAACCTACTTTCCGCCTACTCAAAAATCAAATACAATAATTATTTATAGACACAACTAATTCCTTATTACATTTAACATAAAATTATTTTAAACTAAACACACGCAACACAGAAATTGAATTATGATACCGTCCTAATCCCGCCTTCCTGTAAATCCTGGCGAACAACACAACCTGAGAGTGTAGGAGACCTCCCCAATATGAGACAACACGGACATAATGATATGGCGGCAAAGCCCCTCTTCTAGCCAGGCCAACAACGACCTCAAAACCTACTTCTCAATGTCAAATATTCCCCATTTTTATCGAAAACTCGCGATTAACTATCTATGAACCATTATCTCAAGCTTCACAATGTTTACAATATTAGGATATATTTAAAAATTGCATTTTTTAAAGGTGCGTACATGTAATGGTTTGCTATAGGAGGTTTAAACGTTGAGACAACGTTCTACACTACAGCCTTCATGGAGACGTTACGGTAATGGAAGCTTGGCTTGTATCCGTTAAGCTAATGAAAACTGGGAGGGGTGCTCTTATTCACACCGATATTACTAAATAAACAGTACACGACATCGTCAAAAAATAGCACAGTCCTGGAAAAGAATGTTTAAAACTTTCAAATGTTTAATTATTAAGCGATATCAATGTACGTCCATTACTGAAAAATGGTTTTAGCGGACGTCATTTTGCAGAAGGCCAGTCCCTTTAGAAAACATGGCGTTTCGTTCAGTTCACCGATACCAGCAGACTTGAACGGTTAGTTTTTATTTTTAAATTTGGGCACGAAAATGATGTGGGGAAAACGATATTCTACTTGTAAATCAGAAAAAGATAATAATTATTTCTCTTTTTTCCTAACAAGTAAATAAACAAGGTATGATATGTTACTCACAAAACGTTAACAATTAATATATATAGAGACTCACCGTTCTTTAGTTAAAGTCTTGCAATCGACCCCACGCCAGCAACGTTCCGTGTCCCTTAGCGGCCTAGTGGATCGGCTGCCAGCGATTCCATTGGTTAGTTTTGGATTCGCGGGTCATATTTAACCAATGAAATTACAGAATAATTGCTGCAGTGCAAGGTTTATGAATAATTTTAACCAATTAAAAACGTTGTTAGAAATCGATTAACTTTGTTTGGTTTCTTGTAGGCGGTGATCAGCAGATAATGACTCCAATTTACAACTTCATGGACGAGAGTTATGAATGGATTTCTCTTTCTTAAATTAAGGATACAAAACGCGATCAAGGTGGACCAGACTTGCGGCATCCTGTAAATGATGCCAGACCTAGCAAAATGAGAAGATTATGTTGCGTCATTGCAAAGTGGCTACGCTGTTGATCTGTAGCCAAAGACAAGAAGATTGTTTATATTAATGTCGACCTTTCTTTAAGTCATTTTCCCAAGTCTATGGTTTGTCTAGCGGGGATTTGTAGGACCGAAGAATAAAAGCGGCTTGCCCAGTGCAGTGCCGCGAGGTATTAGAATCTACATTTTTATTTTACCGTCTATTGGGTAAACTCATTGGGTGTTCAGTCGCTTACAGCAGATGACGAAGTGAGCTCATACTGTTTCTGGTTCTCACAGACAACTTGTTGCACGGAGATTTGAGTTGGACAGTTGGAGAGAGAGTCAGTGTAGGGGATGGAGCGTTGCATTTCCTTCGCCTCGTACCGTGGAACTCTTGCTGCAAAGGAGGACGTGGCCAGCAGTTTTCTCATTGTCTCCATCTACGGACATCGGCACCGGCATGTTGCTCTGCATTGAGCAGATATCCTTTTGCAGTCTTCCGTTTGCAAGATGGTGGAACTTTTTCACGTTCTCTCAGTCGCTGCAGAAGTTGCATTTGGGGGCTGATTAATGTCGTCTCTCCATTACAATTTTCTGCGTTAAAGTCAAAATGATATTCTACTTAACACATCTGCGCCGATGAAGCGGAGTAGTACGCATGGTAATGTTCCTTGTTGACAAATCAAGTGTTGTGAATGCGACCTTCCACCGTCTAGAGTTGATCTGCGGTTTACGTCACATAGAGTGTTGTTCAATGACCGTTGTTGGAATTGTTTGACGCAAGTCATGTTATAACATTTACATGTTATAACTCATTAATGTGGATTGTTCCGTCAAGTCAGCCGAAGTTTTATCTCTTTAGGGAATTTGCACTGTGTTTCGTTCGTTGTAGGCTGCATTTACTAGAGTAATCAGGAATATATGGGCGCAGCCATTGTTTTGTGTGCTACGTCATCATAATGGCTCATTGTATATCCCTATTCGCTAACCTTACGGTATGTTGTTTGATGTGCGACGGGGATAATCCGACGACTGTGTTTTATATGTTCGGAATTGGAGTCAAAAACGATGTCCTAACATCATCAAGCGCTATACATTTTTTTTTAAAAATATGACGATCATCATTTTCAGAAGGATGTGAACTTCCGGTCAATATGGTAGATAGGCGGCAGGAACTATTGAAGGCTATGGATGAAAGTGTTCCTTATTGCAGTTTCCTCATATTCCAAGTCCGGCTTGTTGCAGAAGCTACTGAGTTAGGTGCTCTGTGCACACCGTGAGCTGTGTGTTTCATCCGTTTTGATCATGTTTCGATATTCCAATTGTTTATGATGAATGATGATATCGTATGGCAGGGAAGTGTTGGCTGTATTCACTTTCTGTGTGGTTTCGCCTGATGTCTTTTGGCGTGTGCTGAGACTGCTATGATGGGGACTACAGCTAACTTTCTTTGTTTGGGAGATGAGTTAGTAATTCGGATGATTCCACTGGCACGGACGATAAAGCAATTATGGATTTTAATTCGTTTGCGGTGATACCGGGGCGTACCATAACCAAAGAACTTGTTACACACACATTTCACTATATTAATCGTTTCTTCTTCTGCTGCGATCATGGCTCATTCAGACTAGGGTTCCGGACTCTCTTAGGAAGGCAGCTGTCTGTTTAAGTGATTCGGTTGTCCCGTATAGTTTCTCTTCCAGGGAGATTAGTGTGGGCCACATTTTCCTCCTCAAGTATGTGTGATGGGGGCAATCCCGTAGAACGTGTTTTGTTGTCATGTTATCCAGTGAACAGTGGTATTGGCTGGTCGTTCCTATTTTGAGTTTGGTGAAAATGTGGTTTCACATTCTGTTGTGGCCAGTGCGTAGGCAAAGTATGATGACTTAATCCCTCATTGATAGTTGGAGGTAGCCATCCCTCTCGTTATATTTTGGGTGTTCTTGTTTCAATTTTTCATGATACTGGCTTTTGATGGTGGATATGGTTTCACCGTAGCTGACCAGATGGTTCTCTTGTGGTAATCTTCCTCCCTCTTTAGCTAATTTGTCTGCGCGTTCGTTTCCGTGTATATTACAGTGTGATGGTATCCACCGGATGACCACTCTCTGGAAGTTATTGCACAGTTGGTCTAGGGTTGTTCTCAGTTTACTGTTCCTGGGGTTTTTTAGAGCTGTTAGGACTGACCGTGCGTCGATCAGTATCACCAATTTCATGTGCGTGTTATTTTTGTGTTGGATAGCCAGTTTTGCAGCATCTTTGAGGGATTCAGTTTCTGCTTTATAGTTCTTTGAGAATTTCCCAATATCTAATCATTTCAGGTTGTCATTTCTATATGATGTACGTTTTGTTCCAAATTCTTGTAGTTTCAAGAACGCACCCTCACTGGTAGCGGTGCCGGTATTGAACATACGAAGGAGAGCCCTCTCTCATGCTGAGAGAAACAGTGAGAGAGAATGAGGGAGTGAGAGAGAGAGAGAGAGAGATTGAAAATTAGATAGAGGAAGAGAGAGGTGAGCAATGCAGGGAGTCAGACAGACAAACAGACCTGTCAGGCAGACAGACAGTCAAACAAATCGATAGATAGATCCATAAGTGCACGTCTGTCTCACCGTTTACATGCATTATCAATTCCTCGTTTACGCATTAAAACTATGATCTTTCTTGCTTAGTTCTTTAGTCGGTACAAATTGTACCTCGTTAGATACAATATATAACAACATAATAGGCCCTGCATCGTACTTCTCACCCAGGGGCTCACAGAACGATAGTTGCGATATTGAAAGAAGAAGAGGAGACAACTGGAGCGAAATAAGTATATTTTCGGTGGTTCTCAACTTGTGGGTCGTGGACATCCAGCGTCAGTTGTGTCTTTAGAACAATTTTTTTTTTCGGATGTGGTCCTGTTAGGACTTGAATACAATTTAAAGAAAGAAAGAAAGAAAGAAAGAACGAAATAAAGAAAGAAAGAAGGAAAGAAAGAATTAAAGAAAGAAAGAACGAAGGAAAGAAAGAATTAAAGAAAGAAAGAACGAAGGAAAGAAAGAAAGAACGAAATAAAGAAAGAAAGAAGGAAAGAAAGAATTAAAGAAAGAAAGAACGAAGGAAAGAAAGAAAGAAAGAACGAAAGAAAGAACGAAAGAAATAACGAACTAAAGAAAGATAGAATGAAAGACAGAAAGAAAGAATTAAATGAAAGAAAGAAGGAAAAAAAGAAAAAAAGGAAGAAAAAAAAGTACATGGTCACATCAAAGACAAGTCTCACATTGTGTGATAGATTTTTTAGCCACCGAGTATAGGTAATCAGATAATCTAGAGACGCCCCAGCATAGCGTATATGACATTTTGTATAATGGTGGGAACATTCCAAGACAGATAAAAAAACATAGACTAATAAGGAAAAGTTAGAGCCGCGATAGCTCAGTAATTAGTGAACTGGACTACAAAGGACAAGAGGTAGGGTTCGATCCCAACCGACGGTTTCCGGGTCCACCCAGCCTTAAATGGGTACCTGCATTTTTTATAGGAAAGTAAAGCGGCACGGGCGTAATACCGACCACATTACCCCAAAAATCATGTGCTGAAGGTCTGTAAAATTTATGGTCACTAACACCATATTCCCTATACGCCACTTGGCGTGACGGGGGCTCTTTACTTTCCTTTTTTTAATAAGGAAAAGTCAAACTCGTCTAGCAAGGGAAATCTTCAGACAACATAAACATGTATTAGAACAAAACACTGATCTGTGTGAAGTCCTCACACCTAAACCATGGTTCGGCTGTTAAAACGAAATAATCATGATGATCCAGGAATGGTCACAAGAAACCGAGCAACCTGAGACAGAAACGAGAGGTCTATCACTTATCATATTTCATGAAAAATGCACTAAAGATGTTTGGACAAGGATATTCACATGAAGCATCAAAGAAGGGATACTGTAGCAGCAATGTAACGTGCTCAAGTGGAAAGACAGAACATACTTACTTTTCAGCTGTAGAAACTTCATACCAGAAGCAATGGTACTCCAAAGAGCCATGCAAACTATCAACACACAAGAGGCCATAAGTCCAAAAAAAAAAAATACAAGCAACGCCAAGACCCAAAAAAGACAGGCTAATCCAAGAAATAAAGATAGACTCATCCAGGAAATAAAGATAGGCACATCCAGGAAATAAAGATAGGCACACCTAGGAAATAAAGATAGACACATACAGGAAATAAAGATAGGCTCATCCAAGAAATAAAGATAGACACATACAGGAAATAAAGATAGACACATACAGGAAATAAAGATAGGCTCATACAGGAAATAAAGATAGACACATACAGGAAATAAAGATAGATACATACAGGAAATAAAGATAGGCACATCCAGGAAATAAAGATAGGCACATCCAGGAAATAAAGATAGGCACATCCAGGAAATAAAGATAGGCACATCCAGGAAATGAAGATAGGCACATCCAGGAAATAAAGATAGGCTCATACAGGAAATAAAGATAGGCACATACAGGAAATAAAGATAGGCACATACAGGAAATAAAGATAGGCTCATCCAGGAAATAAAGATAGGCACGTTAAGGAAATAAAGATAGGCACATACAGGAAATAAAGATAGACACATACAGGAAATAAAGATAGACCAATCCAGGAAATAAAGATAGACGCATCCAGGAAATAAAGATAGGCACATACAGGAAATAAAGATAGACACATACAGGAAATAAAGATAGACCAATCCAGGAAATAAAGATAGACGCATCCAGGAAATAAAGATAGGCACATACAGGAAATAAAGATAGACACATACAGGAAATAAAGATAGACACATACAGAAAAAAAAGATAGACACATAAAGGAAATAAAGATAGACACATACAGGAAATAAAGATAGGCACATACAGGAAATAAAGATAGACACATACAGGAAATAAAGATAGACACATACAGGAAATAAAGATAGGCTCATACAGGAAATAAAGATAGACACATACAGGAAATAAAGATAGATACATACAGGAAATAAAGATAGGCACATCCAGGAAATAAAGATAGGCACATCCAGGAAATAAAGATAGGCACATCCAGGAAATAAAGATAGGCACATCCAGGAAATGAAGATAGGCACATCCAGGAAATAAAGATAGGCTCATACAGGAAATAAAGATAGGCACATACAGGAAATAAAGATAGGCACATACAGGAAATAAAGACAGGCTCATCCAGGAAATAAAGATAGGCACGTTAAGGAAATAAAGATAGGCACATACAGGAAATAAAGATAGACACATACAGGAAATAAAGATAGACCAATCCAGGAAATAAAGATAGACGCATCCAGGAAATAAAGATAGGCACATACAGGAAATAAAGATAGACACATACAGGAAATAAAGATAGGCACATCCAGGAAATAAAGATAGGCACATCCAGGAAATAAAGATAGGCTCATCCAGGAAATAAAGATAGGCTCATCCAGGAAATAAAGATAGACTCATCCAGGAAATAAAGATAGGCACATCCAGGAAATAAAGATAGACTCATCCAAGAAATAAAGATAGCACTTCCAGGAAATAAAGATATGCTCATCCAGGAAATAAAGATAGACTCATCCAAGAAATAAAGATAGGCACATCCAAGAAATAAAGATAGACACATACAGGAAATAAAGATAGGCTCATCCAGGAAATAAAGATAGACTCATCCAAGAAATAAAGATAGGCACATCCAAGAAATAAAGATAGGCTCATACAGGAAATAAAGATAGGCTCATACAGGAAATAAAGATAGGCTCATCCAGGAAATAAAGATAGGCTCATCCAAGAAATAAAGATAGACTCATCCAGGAAATAAAGATAGGCACATACAGGAAATAAAGATAGACTCATCCAAGAAATAAAGATAGGTCATCCAGAAAATAAAGATAGGCTCATCCAGGAAATAAAGGTAGACTCATCCAGGAAATAAAGATAGGCTCATCCAGGAAATAAATGTAGAGTCATCCAAGAAATAAAGATAGGCTCATCCAAGAAATAAAGATAGGCTCATCCAAGAAATAAAGATAGACTCATCCAAGAAATAAAGATAGGCTCATCCAAGAAATAAAGATAGGCTCATCCAAGAAATAAAGATAGGCTCATCCAGGAAATAAAGATAGGCTCATCCAGGAAATAAAGATAGGCTCATCCAGGAAATAAAGATAGGCTCATCCAGGAAATAAAGATAGGCTCATCCAGGAAATAAAGATAGGCTCATCCAGGAAATAAAGATAGGCTCATCCAGGAAATAAAGAACAAAATATGTTCGCTATCAGAAAAATGCGATACTATGTGGAATCAATAAATAACTCGAAGCAACAGAAATGGGATCCAGAGGTCACTGACAAAACAACTTGATGATTTAGACTTTGCTGGTGACATAGCTCTCCTATCACACAGCCATCAACAGATGCAGGATAAAATGAGTATATTAGATGAGAGATCACAACAGCTAGGACTAAAGGTTAATAGAGATAAGACCAACATTATGAGAATTAATGCAGTTGCCAATAACCAATAAAACTAGGAGAAATACCTCTACTAGACGTACAATCTTATATATATCTGGGCAGTAATATAGATAAAGAGGGAGGAACAGAAAATGATACCAAAATAAGGATATCAAAAGCAAGAGGAGCTTTCATTGCACTGGGAAACATATGGAAATCCAAAGAAATTAGGCTAAATACAAAAATAAAAATTTTCAACTCACATGTTAAGTCGGTCCTATTATATGGCCGTGAAACATGGAGAATAACAAAATTGACAATCACGAAGGTACAGACTTTCATTAATGGATGCTTGCACAGAATAAAGGGATGGAAATGACAGGACAAAGTCACTAACGTAGAATTATGGAAATGTACCGGTCAAATACCAGTGGATAAAGAGATACAGCGAAGACGATGGCGATGGATAGGACACACACTACAGAAGCCAACTGAGAGTATTACACAACAGGCCCTTTTTTGGAATCCCCAGGGGAAAAGACAAAGAGGAAGACCAAGGAATTCTTGGAGAAGACAGATCGAAGCAGAGATGAAGATGATGGGGAAGACATTGAATGATCTTAAAAGAATTTCAAAAAACAGAACGACTTGGAAAGTGTTTGTTGAAGACCTATGCTCCACTGGGAGCTAAAAGGTAGAAGAAGATGTGGAATCAACGGAAACGAGAAAGCAGATGAACTCGTAAAAGCAGGTGTGAACCTTTAACAGTCCAACCAACCCAGAATCTCAAAGACATAAAAAAACAATCGTGAAACAAGCTAGGAAAACAGAATGGAGAGGATGGAAAGTATGAGTCAGAACACGACAGCTTAAGCAACTGAATAGGCATGAGAAGAGCAAGATATTCAGACCAGGACAGATCACCGTGCCCTCAGAACACATCTACGCAAGATAGAACTCAGTGACGTTGCAACATGTGACTGTGGAGCATCCAGACAAACTCCAGATGATATCCTATATTACTGCAGCATTTCTAACACTATAAGAGCACACTAATGGCCCACAGAAACAACCCTGAATGATAAATCATGGACAACCAGTGATTACCACACGCGCACTGTCTTATTCGTGGCCTGTGCTGGTCTAAATGTATAAACACATAGCAATAGGTGATCACTGAAGAAGATGAAGTCTAATGGGGCCCCAGAATGTTGACCACTACCACTACAACCACTACTACCACCAATACTACCACTACCACAACCACTACCACCAATACTACCACTACCACTACCACAACCACTACCACCAATACTACCACTACCACCAATACTACCACTACCACTACCACAACCACTACCACCAATACTACCACTACCACAACCACTACCACCAATACTACCACTACCACTACCACCAATACTACCACTACCACAACCACTACCACCAATACTACCACTACCACCAATACTATCACTACCACTACCACAACCAATACCACCAATACTACCACTACCACTACCACCAATACTACCACTACCACTATCACCAATACTACCACTACCACCAATACTACCACTACCACACCCACTACCACCAATACTATCATTACCACTACCACAACCACTACCACCAATACTACCACTACCACTACCACTACCACTACCACCAATACTACCACTACCACAACCACTACAACTACAACCACCACTACCACTATCACAACAACTACCACCCCAACTACCACCACTACTACCACCATCACTACAACTACCACCACAATTACAACTACCACTACCACTACTACAACCACCACCACCACTACTACCACTACCACTACAACTGCCACCACCACTACCACTGAGAGTCATGACTGTTGATGAATACTCAGTCACATACAGCACTAGCCTCTGTTATACAAGAACACGACGCTGTGGGCATCAGGAATTTTTGTTTGTTTGTTTGTTTGAGGTGTGAGAAAGATAGTACTTACGTAGAGCTGACCACATCACCCTAGAACATATTGATAGTTGAACACTTGATGGTGGGTGAGAGTTGAAAGACGGTACTTGCATAGAGCTGACCACATCACCCTAGAACACATTGATAGTTGAACACTTCATGACAGTAATCGCCCATCCCTCTACTCCTCAACAAAAGGGGACGGTACTCTTTATTTCCCTTCTCACGTTGTCTATTGTCTTTGGGGCTTTGAATGTTCTGTTAAAACATATCATGGACCGTAGACAAACAAATGAAAAAAAACGATTAGAGGCCACAGAGATGGGATTTCTCAGAAGAATGTTGAAAGTTTCATGGACAGCTAAAAAGACCAATGAGGAAGTTCTCAAAGAGGCCGACACAAAAAGGGAGCTCCTAAAAACATCAGAAAGAAACAATCAACATTTTTCGGGCGCATCATGAGAAGGGGAAAATTGAATACTTGGTTACAACTGGCAAAATAAAAGAAAAGAGAGATCGCGGACGACAAAGTGAGAAAATACTGGATAACTTGGTGTCATGGCACGGAAAACAGTCAACAACAGAACTGATACGATACACTGTAGATAGAAGATTGTGGAGGGACATGATCGCCTGCGCCAACCGGTATGGCACATGATGATGACTATGATGTTAAAACGTGGGGATCCGTAACATCATTATCTTTGAGTGCTGTCTCCGCATCGAAGGTTGGCTACCATGGAGCGGCAATCCGCTCTGTCTCTTGCTTTGACAGTGTAAATTGTCATTGGCTGACTTGTCCTTGATGTTACTCGTCCATGTTAGTCTTGGTCTGCCTCCGCCTCTTTTACCTTGTATTTCCCCTTCCAAGATTATTTCTAGTAGGCTGTTGTGTCTTTTAAAAAGCCCCAAAATCTCATTTGTTTTGATCTAATTGTATTTAGTAGTTCTCTTTTTCATTTTCAGTTGTTTTAAAACTTCATCGTTTATTTTATTTTTTTCCCCCATCCAATTGTACATATTTTTCTATAAATCCACATTTCAAAGGCTTCAATTATATGTTCTATTTCGTGTCTAATGTCCATGATTCGGCACCATACAGGAATTTTGAGAAGGTATACCATTTTACTATTCTCAGCTTTAGCCTTGGTGTTATTTATTTTGATGTTAATATATTTTTCATTTTAAGAAGTGGAAGACGCCTTGCGCAATATGAAAGCAGGAAAAGCTCCCGGATCAGATAATATAACTAAAGAAGAGATTGAAGCCATGGGTGATTTTGGAATAGGAATAATAACAAAAATATTGAATGATATCTACAACAGTGGATCTACAACCAGACGACATGCTCAAATCAATATCTATAGCCCTACTAAAGAAATCGGGTGCGATTGAATGCGATGATCATCGCACAATAAGCCTTATGAGTCATTTGACTAAGATATTACTAAGAATCATCATGTGAAGAGTACGAAACAAAATCAGTCCAGAAATTAGCGATGAACTGTGTGGTTTTGTTAGAGATAAAAGAACGAGCAATGTCATATATATCATAAGAACGTTAGTAGAAAGAGCCATAAAGGTGAAAACAGATCTATACCTATGTTTCATAGATTACACCAAGGCATTTGACAAAGTAAAGCACCAAAAAATAATCAAAATTTTAGAAAGTATAAACGACTGGAAAAATTGAGGGACGAAGAGACAGAGGGAAGCAAAGAGAAAAAAATAACAGACAGCTTAAGATAATGGTTTGGCAGAAGGTCAACAACAGAAATGATAAATAGCTGCCGAGATCGAGAGTTGTGGAGAGACATGATTACCTACGCCAGCAGGCCCAGTACTTGATGATGATGATGCTCTAATCCATAATTTTTGCTTGTCATGTTTATCTCACTAAGTAATTGTTTTTGGATCCGTAACATCCATATATATATATATATATATATATATTGTGTTCGCCAGCTTTGACCTCTGACGAAGTCCCTAGAGACTAGGAACTGAATTTTGCGTGTTAATCCGTTTATCCCTGGCAGCCGTGTGCACAGGGGTCCCTCGCCGCACCGGCAGATAATTCCGTCTTCGGAGATACTCACATTTTTTTCCGTGGATTGACGTTCCAAGTCGGGCCTCGCTGCTGAGACCAGGGGTGGTTGACGCAGAGAGAAATCATACATAAATATCCCAACTAGAGTAGTCGGGATTCGAACCCACAATCCCTCTGTTTCGAGGCCCGCGTCTTACCTCAAGACCAACCAGTCCCCCACACCCAACTATAACTTAAAGCGGTGCTTGATTGAATGTAGGTTGAGAACCGTTGCTTCCGGCTCGTTTTTTTGTTGTTGTAAATAATCGATTTTTAGAATTGCACCTAGAGATAGGTTAGTTGAAAACTGTGACGCAAGCACTGTTCACGAAACGAGATGTCGTCAGCAGTAGACGATATCACCATAACTTCTATATTTGTACTCAGTGATCTACGAATCAGCGGCTACCGTCTCCGCGCGAAAGGTTGGTTTCCATAGAGCGTCATTTTACTCCGTCTCTTGACTTGATGATACACACGGTTACATTTTCTTCTGTCTATGTAAAATAAACATAAGCTGTACATATGAGCTAAACTATTAGAGAGACGAGACTCAACGACGTTTCGCTAAAATCTTTCATCAGGTAAAAAACAACAAATGTATAAAGATCAACAGGATAGGCAAATACTATTGTAACAAAAACATACCAACACAAAAACATACCAACACAAAAACATACCAACACAAAAACGTACCAACACAAAAACATACCAACACAAAAACATACCAACACAAACACATACCAACACAAATGCCAAACACTCATATAAGAAAAGTTGGCCAGGATTTACACAACTGTTGGTGAGCGTAAATCTTGGCCACCGTTTCCATCTTTCCGTCGTTTTTCAGATAGTGTTTTATTTCAAGTCGTGTTGATATTTTTTATTTTATTTTAGAACAGTATTTGACTATCGTCCTCATCTTTATTAAATATTCTTTTTGGTACCTGATGAAGACTTTTGCCGAAACGCCTTAGTGTGTCTCGTCTCTCAAATAGTTTTGCTGCCAGGTACAATGTTTATTTACATGTTCTCTGCAGCTCCACTCGAGATCTTCTACTTTCCTTCCTCATCTGCCTTTCAGCGTCGAGGGGAGATATAATTTGCTGTCTTTTGCTCTTCTGTTCGCCTCTGCTGCTGTTATGTTTTCTGGTACTTCTAATATTCCATCTATCCATCTTTTTTGTGGTCGACCCTTGGGTCTGGTGTTCTCACAACGTTTGTTGAAGGCTCGTTGTGTTAGGTTTTGATCTTTCTGCCACTCGAGATCGATTATTTAATATTGTATATACTTTCTGTTTGCGCTCTTCTTCTGTTTCTATCTTAGTATTGTCAGTCCACTTTCTCTCTCTGTCTCTATGTAACCCAGTTGTTTTGTGTTTTCCTGTGTTCTGTTGTGTCTCTTTATGTGACCTCCCACCCTTTAGGTGGCAAACTTAGAAATAAAAAATAAAAAAAGGATATATAAAATAGAAAAAAAAAACGGTATGGTTAAAACTTTACGTAATAAATGGACGACACAAAGTAGATCAACGTTGCGGCTCAATAGGCCTTCAGCAGGAACAAGCATACAACACACACAGATATGTATTTAAAAAAAAAAAAAAAAAAATAAAAACATAATAATTCCGAACTAGAATAAGAGATAGAAATTAAAACAAAATGTATTTCCTGTATATTGCGCTGTGGCCAGAAGGTGTGTGTTGTATGTTTGTTCCTGCTGTATGTCCATTGAGCCAAAATCTTGTTCTAATTTGTGTCGTGCACTTATTATGTAAGGCTTTAACTATACCGCTTTTTCTATTTTGTTTTCCACATATATTTTTATTTCTCCTTAAAATTAACTTCACGTTTTTATGCATTTCTTTACCTGGACCCTACAAGCAAACTTAGGGATGGATAGAGACCAAATGACAGACCAGTGCTGAGATATAAGGATATTTGCAGGACTACCTTGAGGGAATTCTCTATTAATGACGGAAACTGGGAGGATCTGGCAGCAGATCGTAGCACTTCTTCTACCTTTCAGCTCCCTGTGGAGCATAGGTCTTCAACAAACATTTTCAGCTCCTTGTGGAGCATAGTAAAAGTAAAAAAGTAAGTAAAGTACCCCTGTCACGCCAAGTGGCGTTTAGGGAAAAAATATGGTGTTAGTGACCCTATATTTTACAGACCTTCAGCACATGATTTTTGGGGTAATGTGGTCAGTATTACGCCCGTGCTGCTTTACTTTCCCAGAAAAAAATCCGGTACCCATTTAAGGCTGGGTGAACCCGGAAGCCGTCGGTTGGGATCGAACCCTACCCCTTGTCCGTAGTAGTCCAGTTCACTAACCACTGAGCTATTTCCTTGTGGAGCATAGGTCCTCAATAAACACTTTCAGTTCCCTGTGGAGCATAGGTCCTCAACAAATACTTTCAGCTCCTTGTGGAGCATAGGTCCTCAACAAATACTTTCAGCTCCTTGTGGAGCATAGGTCCTCAACAAATACTTTCAGCTCTTTGTGGAGCATAGGTTCTCAACAAACACTTTCAGCTTCTTATGGAGCATAGGTCCTCAACAAACACTTTCAGCTCCTATACTATCCTTTTCTTTGATGTTATCTTCCCGTCTCGTTCTCCGCCTACCTCTCCTTCTCTCTTCTTTCACATTTCCTTGCAGTTTTAGTTTTTAGAATCAATTTTATTTATTTACATATTCGTGTGTGTGTTGTTTGTTTGTTCCTGCTGAAAGCCTATTGAGGCGAAACGTCGTTCAAATGTATGTCGTCTATCAGTCACGTAAAGCTTTTACCATACCATTTACATTTCTTTTCTATTCTCCCTCACATTCACCTTTACTGCAGCTTCGCATTTTTATGCATTCACTTGCACTTCTTTGCCTTAACCCCTGGCATTCTGCTAGGGCGGACGATAGAGATATGTGGCCAAACCACTTCATTTTGCGTTTAGTCTCAATAATCCAAAGATGAACCTGTGTCTCGATTGCTTGTTGTATCCTTTTGTAAGCTTTTGTCCTTTTCATTACCACCATGCAACATAATAATAAGAGGGGCAAATCTAAAAGAAATGAAGACCGTCAAATACTTACTTGCGTTCGCCAGATGACTAAAGGAATACACTTCTTCATAATCCACCCTTAACTCTTTCCGTACGTTTCACCGCACTATGCGCACCACGCCGATTTCGGCAGCGTCCATTTCGCAGCATAGTGCGCCACGCTCAGTTTGATTAGTGTGAACGCCATCAAACCATATTCTTTTTACATGTCTTGTATCATCTTGATATTGGTGAAATATAATACCTTGTTTAATTATCTAAAAATTCATATGTAATATGTTATATGTTAGATAAATATAAATATGTAGATTGATTCCTAAACCATGAGAAATTTTGTCGCTGCAATCTCTTTCGTTGCGGTGATAAAAAGCTTCCGTACAGAAAGAGTTAAAAGGACGTTATGTGGGGTGTATCCGTTGTGTTGTGGTTTGTAGTAAAACTGTAATATTTACGGCTTTCGGCCCAACACATCCGACTTCAGCATGTTATTTTTTAGTATCGGGTTGTCTTCCCTCTTCGATCCCTACTAGCTTGACCAGACTCTAGAGAGGTTAGTCTGTTTCTGGAGGCACGACGGAGAGGTGGAGTAGGGTCTGGATGGTTCTGGTTCACCTATCCTGGCACAATTCATCAGCTGTGGGTTGCTGACAGCTTACAGCTCGGCTGCTGTCAAGCGGCTTTGCCTTCCGTCAAATACTTGGCACAATCAAGGCGAAGGCACGCCTCACAGCAGCAGAGCTGGAAGTTGTCAGCGACCCACAGCTGATGGCTTGCGCTAGGATCGGTGAACCAGAACTATTCAGACCCTGCTCCACTTCTCCGTGGTGCCTCCAGTAACAGAATAACCTGTCTAGTCTGGGCAAGCGAGTAGATATCGAAGAGGGAAGACAACCCGGTACTCAAAAATGTCATGCTGAAGTCGGATGTGTTGGGCAGAAAGGCGCAAATATCACAGTTATACTACAAACCACAACACAACACAAACACGCCCACTTAACGTCCTTTTAAGGGCGGATGACGAAGAGGTACACTCCTTTAGTCATCGGGCGAACGCAAGCAAGCCAGCAAATACTCGGCACAATAATAAAATCTGACGGAAGATGCACCACAGAAATAAAAAAGAAAATAGCTTAGGCGAAAATAGCATTGCAGAAAAGGAAAAAATATCTTGTGGAACTAATCTATGTGAATGGAAGTGAGAAAGTGAGAATCAGTGCTGTATAGAGCCAATTCTGACCTATGGCAGCGACTCATGATCATCAGATAAACAAATGAAAAGACAATTACACGAGTCTGCAGAGATGGAATTTCTCAGAAGAATTTTGAAAGTTCCCTGGACAGAAAAAAAACCAACGAGGAATTTCTCAAAAAGACCAACCCATAAAGGGAACTCCTAAAAACATCAGAAAGGCCTAATCAACATTTTTCGGCTCATCATGAGAAGAGGAAAGTTGGAATATAACTGGTAAATTACATGGAAAAACAAATCGCGGACGCGAGAAGATATTAAATGGTTTGGTATCCAGGCACGGAAACAGTCGAGAAAATAATTGATATGATGCACTATAGATTCCACTGTGAAAGGACATGATCGCCTACGCCAACCGGTATAGCACATGATGATAAGCTCTGCTATAAGGGTTTCCGGTGTAAAATCTGTACAACACATATTACCATGCCTATTGTATGTCGGGGGAGGGGGGGGGGGGAACTCACAACAGACCAGAGGGATAAAGGCCGCTTGGTCAAACAGTCGCCACGATGTGTGAGACTCAGGATTTTTTATTTCACCCCCGAAATAAAAAACATTCTTTCTGTTACCGCGGGTTTCGAACACCGTACGACGGCTTTTCAGCCAGTGGAACAGTGGTTATAGCCGCACGTCCCCACACGCTCACAGTGTTTATATAGCAGGTTAAAATAATCTAGCGGGGTCCCGATCCTCTCGAAGAAGAAAGGCAGTGAATGTTTATAGTTTGAGGTCCCAGAAAATGTCTATGCAACTGAGATCTTCAACCCGTCATCACTTAGTGGAGGCCATAACTAGCTCTGTGTGCATGTTACAGCAGATAATATATATATATATATATATATATATATATATATATATATATATATATATATATATATATATATATATATATATATATATGTCTAATTGTATACAAATTAATCTGCAGTAAGTTAAAGTCTAATCTTTCCTACTTTCGAATGAAAAAAGGGCTATTTCGTGTGCACAACAGGGTACTGAAATTTTATCATTTCTGATAGTTGTAGGCACTTGCTCATATCTAACCTGAATCTATGATTATCGCAAACATGTAAAGCCTCTTAAAAAGGTTTCCATTCTATCTATAAAAATGTAGAGCAGGTTTTTTTTTACGTGGAGCGAGTAAGTTTAATCACATTATTCCGTATATGGGATTAAACGTGAAATCATTGCTCTTTTTTTAAAAAAAGGAATTAAAAAAATTATTTTGCAAATTGAAATCTACAACAACAAAAAACAAAAAAAAAAACAAACAATGAAAACACCAAAATCGCTGTCAAATAATAGTTTAATAGCAAAATTGATTGGTTGCTATGGTTAACTGCAAGACGGTTATAAAAGATCAATCAACATATAGAGAATGAATCGATAACAGCTTTAATAGGATTCCTCCCCCTGGCTCGTTCTACAGAAGCAAAATGCTATAATATTAGATGCAACACGACAACGGTGTCTTTGTTAAGCTCGTGATATCGAGATTTAACATCCATTAAACAAAAGTTTCTGCAATATTAATCTCTAGCTATACACAACACTTTTATAGAGTAAAAAAAAAAAGGTTTTCCGGAATTATATGTGTCATCAAATGCCTCAATAAAATACGTCGTATACGAAAGCATTAATTCAAGACTAGCTAAAAGAAACGTATGTGGCCGCGATAGCTCAGTGGTTAGTGAACTGGACTACAAAGGACAAAGGGGTAGGATTCGATCCCAACCAACGGTTTCATTAAATGGGTACCGGATTTTTTATGGGAAAGTAAAGCGGCGCGGGCGTAATACTGACCACATTACTCCGAAAATAATGTGCTGAAGGTCTGTAAAAATTATGGTCAGTAACACCATATTCCCTATACGCCACTTGGCGTGACGGGGGTACTTTACTTTACTTACTAAAAGAAACATCCAAAAAAATCAATTATAAAAAAGATGGTAGTTATATGCTGGCCATGTGATGAGACGAGACAACAAGAGAATCTCATGGCACGACTTCAAGTGGGAACCAGGGGGTAAAAGAAAAAAAAGGCCAACTCTTAGAAACATAAAAAAACACTAAGGCGAAGGGCAACAATAACAGGCATCAGCTCCCACACCGAGATTGAGAAACTCGCCCGAGAATAAACACGCATGACAGGCACGGGTTAACCAAAGTCGTCCGAACAAATGGACAGGAAATGACGTGACTGAGTACAGGGTATGATTGAGCTCGAGATCCATGAAGCACTGTACCTTCATTCACACCCCATGACCCAATCCCCTCGCGAGGGATGAGAGAAATGGTTGCGATTGTGCTGTGTACTCCAATCAAAAGCTAATAAAGAAATGAGTAGAATCGTATAAGACTTACTACGCCATCGTAAATCCCGGGACCGACCGTACGCTAATCTTACGGTCTGTTGTTTGATGTGCGACGGGGATAATCTGACGACTAACTGTGTGTTTATATGTTCGAAATTGGAGTCAACAACGATGGCCTAACATCATCAAGCGCTATACATTTTTAAAGAAATATGACAATCATCACTTTCGGGAGGACGTGAACTTCCGGTATATGGTGGATAGGCGGCAGGAACCATTGCAGGCTATGCATGAAAAGTGTTCCTTGTTGCAGTTTCCTCATATTCCAAGTCCATGGGGGACTGGTTGGTCTCGAGGCAGGAGGCCGGCCTGGAGACAGAGAGGTTGTGGGTTCAAATCTCGGCTACACCAGTTGGGATTTTTATTTATGATTTCTCTCTGCGACAACCACCCCTGGTCTCAGCAGCGAGGTCCGGCTTGAGACGTCAGTTACTCGTCGACGGAAAAAAAAACATGAGTACCTCGGAAGTCGGAGTTATCTGCCTGTGCGGCGAGGGACCCCTGTGCACGCGTCTGCCAGGGAAAAATGGATTAACACGCAAAACTCAGTTCCTAGTCTCTAGGGACTTCGTCAGAGTTGAAAGCTGGCGAACGCAACAACAACAACAACAACAATATAAGACTTACTACCTTCAGCACGCGCATGGAGATTGAGGCTATGATGGAAGATATCCAATGACTGGTTATTGTTATTGTTATTGTTATGAAATGCCCCGGTATCACTGCAAACGAATTAAAATCCATAACTGCTCAACCGCCCGTCCAAGTGGAATCATCCGAATTAAAATCCATCTCCCAAACAAAGAAAACACACATGCAGTCATATCGATTGACTCACAGAGCAGGCTTCTCCGGATTGACAAGAATATGTCTCGCAGAGAGTGGGTCTACCCACTGGACGTGTCTCATATTAAAAGCTTAACTTGGATATATTGTCCCGTGCATGCGGAAGTTCGTGGCTGCGATTACGAGTCTGCGACTGTGCAAGACACCTGAAAAATAAACAAAACTGACATCGGACGGTTGTTAAAGATCAACTCTCGTAGGAAATAACAAGGAAATGGAGGATAACGTACACGTCAGAGGAATTGTGGAAAGGGATGAAACGAAGGTAGAAACGAGGAAAGCATCATCAGCATGTTCAACCATTGCAGGATGAGAACAGAGGACAACAACGTTGATGACTGTTGGAACGGGCACTGAAGCAGTGATGGGAATGTCGGGACTACAGTGACGCCAGTCCCAACTAAAGACTAAAACGAAACAACCACGGGATACTAAGCATCCGAAGAGCTGGTGTATGTACATTTGTATTTCGTTATCAATGACCATAAGTAAAATAAGCCCCTGCACGCCAAGTGGCGTAAATGGAATACAGTGTTAGTGACCATAATTTTAACAGACTTTCCTCACATGATTTTTAGGGTAATGTGGTCGGTATTATGCCCGTGCTGCTTTACTTTCCCAGAAAACAATATCGTACCCATTTTTGGCTGTGTGAACCCGGAAGCCGTAGCTCAGGATCGAGCCGGACCTGTTGTCCTTTGTAGTCCAGTTCACTAATCACTGAGCTATCGCGGCTCCCTATCAATGACCATATCATACATATGTTAAACGGTGGCAATTCGAGAATCCAGTTCTTATTTCTATCTTCTTCATTTGTCTTTCACCATCGATGGTAGATACAGTTTGCGATCTTTTGCTCCTCTTCTTTGGCCCCTTTTGCTATGCTTAGTGTTTCTTATAATCCATACAATTAATCCACCTTTTTCGTGGTCGGGCCATTCGTCTAGTGTTTTTCTTGGTCGGCCCATGTGTCGGTGTTTTTCGTGATCGGTCCATGTGTCTGGTGTTTTTCGTGGTCGGCCCATGTGTCTGGTGATTTTCGTGATCGGTCCATGTGTTTTTCGTGGTCGGCCAATGTGTCTGGTGATTTTCTTGGTCGGCCCATGTGTCTAGTGTTTTTCTTGGTCGGCCCATGTGTCTGGTGTTTTTCGTGGTCGGCCAATGTGTCTGGTGATTTTCTTGGTCGGCCCATGTGTCTGGTGTTTTTCGTGATCGGCCCATGTGTCTGGTGATTTTCTTGGTCGGCCCATGTGTCTGGTGTTTTTCGTGATCGGCCCATGTGTCTGGTGATTTTCTTGGTCGGCCCATGTGTCTAGTGTTTTTCTTGGTCGGCCCATGTGTCTGGTGATTTTCTTGGTCGGCCCATGTGTCTGGTGATTTTCGTTATCGGCCCATGTGTCTGGTGTTTTTCGTGATCGGCCCATGTGTCTGGTGATTTTCTTGGTCGGCCCATGTGTCTGGTGATTTTCTTGGTCGGCCCATGTGTCTGGTGATTTTCTTGGTCGGCCCATGTGTCTGGTGATTTTCTTGGTCGGCCCATGTGTCTGGTGATTTTCGTGGTCGGCCCATGTGTCTGGTGTTTTTCTTGGTCGGCCCATGTGTCTGGTGTTTTTCGTGGTCGGCCCATGTGTCTGGTGATTTTCGTGATCGGTCCATGTGTTTTTCATGGTCGGTCCGTGTGTCTGGTGTTTTCGTGGTCTGTCCATGTGTCTGGTGTGTTCGTGGTCGGCCCACGTATCTGGTGTTTTCGTGGTCTGTCCACGTGTCTAGTGTTTTTCATGGTCGGCCCACTTGTCTAGTGGTTGGCTCATGTGTCTGGTGTTTTCGTGGTCGGTCCATGAGTCTGGTGTGTTCGTGGTCGGCCCACGTGTCTAGTGTTTTTCATGGTCTGCCCACTTGTCTAGTGTTTTTCGTGGTTGGCTCATGTGTCTGGTGTTTTCGTGGTCTGTCCATGTGTCTGGTGTGTTCGTGGTCGGCCCACGTATCTGGTGTTTTTCGTGGTTGGCTCATGTGTCTGGTGTTTTCGTGGTCTGTCCATGTGTCTGGTGTTTTTCGTGGTTGGCTCATGTGTCTGGTGTGTTCGTGGTCGGCCCACGTATCTGGTGTTTTTCGTGGTTGGCTCATGTGTCTGGTGTTTTCGTGGTCTGTCCATGTGTCTGGTGTTTTTCGTGGTCGGCCCACGTGTATAGTGTTTTTCATGGTCTGCCCACTTGTCTAGTGGTTGGCTCATGTGTCTGGTGTTTTCGTGGTTTGTCCACGTGTCTGGTGTGTTCGTGGTCGGCCCACGTGTCTAGTGTTTTTCATGGTCTGCCCACTTGTGTAGTGGTTGGCTCATGTGTCTGGTGTGTTCGTGGTCTGCCTATGTGTCTGGTGTGTTCATGGTCGGCCCACTTGTCTAGTGGTTGGCTCATGTGTCTGGTGTGTTCGTGGTCGGCTCACGTGTCTAGTGTTTTTCATGGTCGGCCCACTTGTCTAGTGGTTGGCTCATGTGTCTGGTGTGTTCGTGGTTGGCTCATGTGTCTGGTGTGTTCGTGGTTGGCTCATGTGTCTGGTGTGTTCGTGGTTGGCTCATGTGTCTAGTGTTTTTCGTGGTTGGCTCATGTGTCTAGTGTTTTTCGTGGTTGGCTCATGTATCTAGTGTTTTTCGTGGTTGGCTCATGTGTCTGGTGTTTTCATGGCGCTTGTTGAAAGCTAGTTGCATTTTATTTTGAAATGTTTCTGCCAAACTCATTTTTTTTCTGTTGTTTCTTAATGCATTCTTTCTTTTTCCTTTCTGTCGTTTACCCAACGGGTACTAACGGCATTTATTGTCCACTTTGTCATCCGCCTTTAAAATGACGTTAGTGGCTGTCGGTACGTTGTGTTGTGCCTTGATACATGACTGTTATATCTGCTCCTTTCGTCCCACAACATCAGACTTCAGCGCGAGGTTTTAAAATACCAAATAGCTTTCCCTCTTTGAATCCTAATCGTTTGGCAAGACGGGTCAGTCTATTATCCGAAGCACCAGTGGAACGTGGATTAGGGTAATGAGTTATTGAGTAATTTGCGGAGCATAATCACTACACTCCGAACATGTCCATAGATGCTCAGATCCCCCCCCCCCCCACTCCAGCAAGTCTCGCAGTGTCCAGCGACTGACGACTCCAGTTCTATGTTGGTTGACAAGTCTTCTTACACGCCCACTAAGTTTCTCATTTCTGGCTGTGCCCATCTTAACTCCCATCTTTTTCATCCGAAGGAGTGACGTGTACTCATGGTTGTCGAAGTCATCTGCCCTTCAACAATCTCAGAATGCATTGATGATGTCCGCCCGATCCATTGGTTGATCGTGGACAGCACAGCTAGCCAACCTGTCCACTCTTTTATTTCCCCGTACTTCCGCATGTCCTGGGACGTAGACAAAGGTGCCCTTACGTATTTTTGACTTCTGCAATGACTCTAAGCAGTGATCTCCGCAATATGTGCCACTTTGGCACGCAAGGTTTCTGTTTTTGAGATTGTGGTTCTGCCCTATGTGCCGTCTTCGGCTCGAAAGGACAATAGATAGAATGACTCTAACCATTACATACGTACAGAGCCCGCCTCCACTTTTCTTTATCATGCTCATCGAATTCCACAATAGTACATGCGTGGGTGTAGTCTTGTGACCCTAACCAGACGAATGTCTTGGTCTCTGCTATCACCTCCATCGTCATGCTACTCGTGGTCATGACGTATGCACAACTGTCTTCCTTGAATATTCTGCCTCTCGAGCGTCCTGTAAATGTCCATGCACTCCTTTTGTGTCGTATTACATATCCGTCAGTATAGATGACTGCATCTTCTTCATAGGTGTTATCCCAGATGAAACCGTTGACCTCCGCATTGACCACGGCTTAGTTCTGTTCCCTACATTTCCTGTCGAGTGTGAGAATACACGAGAATGTGCCCCTGAATGGCGTAGGCACTGGTATCAACTCCTCGGCAGCGTTGATATTGCTAAGCCCGCAGACCTCTTTGATCTATTTCAGGGTATTTATCAGCTCTCTTTTTCGCTGACGCACGCAGTCAGTTGTGGGTCGCTAGCCCCTCTTTCCTCGCTTGCTGGTCGACGTAACGGCCCATGTTCCATTTATATGACGCGTTTTGTTTATGAAAGCTGCCTCGTCTTCTCTGCCTACACCTTTAGACACCAACTTCAAAGTTCAAAACCAAAGCATTGGTCAGCTCAATGTTGGTGATATCTCCATTGACACTGCCGATGGATTACATCGGTGATGACCACAAAAGCCTTTTCTGTTCATCATATGTTCTGTTCATCATATGTTCTATACATTATATGTTCTGTGCATTATATGTTCTGGGAGCCGCGATAGCTCAGTGGTTAGTGAACTGGACTACAAAGGACAAAGGGTAGGTTCGATCCCAACCGACGGCTTCCGGGTTCACCCAGCCTTAAATGGGTACCGGATTTTTTTCTGGGAAAGTAAAGCAGCACGGGCGTAATACCGACCACATTACCCCAAAAATCATGTGCTGAAGGTCTGTAAAATATAGGGCCACTAACACAATATTTCCCTATACGCCACTTGGCGTGACATAAGTAAGTACTTTACTTTACTTTTTCACATGCTAAGGAAACCTGATACCGGAATAGCAAGACAGGCACTTTCATGGAACCCACTGAGGAAGAGAAAACAAGGAAGGCCCGGGAATACATGGATAAGAAACGTCATGGAAACCCTCAAGAACATTGGTCTGGATTGGAGATAACTACGGAAGATGTCCAAGAATAAGGATGGATTGATAGACCCTGACTGTGATCAATGACCTAAGGAGTGATCTACAGAGCTTTGAATGATTTGATTATCAGTTCATCATTGCGGTAATTGATAACACAATTATTTGTCTTTTCTTTAGTTTTATATTTTCTTGATTTATGTTCTGTGTAGAGGCGAGCTACAGAATAGCTCAGACAAAGGCAACACTCCAAAGGTTGAGTATATATATATATATATATATATTATACTGCTCAGTTTTTGACAATAGAGATACATCAGTTCTTCGTTTTTGACAATGAAGATACATGAGTTATTCGTTTTTGATAATGGAGATACATGAGTTATTCGTTTTTGATAATGGAGATACATGAGTTATTCGTTTTTGATAATGGAGATACATGAGTTATTCGTTTTTAACAATAGAGATACATTAATTCCTCAGTGTTAAGTTGAGCCAATCTTGACAAAATGGAAGTGAACACTGACCACATACAAGAAAATAAATGAAACCACAGAAATGTAGTTTTCTCAGAAGAATGTTGAGAATGCAGCTAAACAGAATAATGTGGGCGTTATGTAAGAGGCCAGAGTTGTAGCTGATCCCACTTCAACTCCCCTGATCACAAGGGCAAAGACGACATCCGTGTCACTGGTATTGTCCTTTGTCACTCTGGCGACCGCAGCCGCTATACTTTGGAAAATCGCCTTATAGTCCAGTATGGTTCGCTGACCCGAGAGGTATGAATGTATCACACTCATACGCATAGTTTCTTTTTGCTTGCTCCTTCCCTTTTGCATAGCCTTCTCTACTACACATATTTGGGTTCTTTGGTCTACTTACTATGCCATACTTTTTATAGTTCTTCTCCTCTAGTCCCTTATGAGACACTTCGGTTTTCTCCTCTATAAAATTTTTTTTTTCTGTGCTTCTTACCCCTCATTTATTTTTACTGTACCCCACTCTCAGACATCTCACTCTTAGCGTCTTTTTACACCTGTCAGACTACTATTCGATTCTTTCTCCTTTGTGTTTGCACACTGACCCCTGTGTTTACTCATCTGGTTCTGTTTACATTTACGCACTTTTTCGCACGATTTTCGACGTTCACGACAGCCGCACTTGGTTACGATTTTATTTTGGATTTGACAGGATAGTTTTACTTTTTGTTGTTGTTTTCTTTAACACATTTCGATTGTTTTTGTTTTGGTTGTTTCGTTATTAATTTGTGTGTGTGTGTTTTTATTGTTTGTTCCTGATGAAGGCCTATTGAGCCGAAACGTTGTTTAGTCTGTGTCGTCCACTTGTCACGTAAAGCTTCTTACATACCTTTTTTTATTTTTTAATTTTTCCTCATATTCAGCTTTACTGCAGCTTCGCATTTTTATGCCTTAACCCTTTTGTAGCTGATTACCAATATCAAGAGGAAATAATAATTTTTTTTTTTGGGGGGGGGGGGAGGGGGGGGGTTGGTCATGAAAAATAAATAACGAAAATAGATTGCGACAACAGAAGAAAAATAAGGGGAGAAGAGAAAGAGGGAAGCAGAGAGAAAAGATTTGATACATAACTGTAGTGATAGCAACTTCAGGAAAGATATAAGTAGAGAGTGTGCTTGGAGATGATTTTCAATAGTAGACCACCATGTTTGTTGCTATGTAAACAGTGTTACATTGATTCTGTGTGCATGTGGAATGATTTTCTTTTTTGTTTCATTATAAAATTGATCGAGTTAGCACAACATTTCAAATAATAGTCTCAAAACACAAAAGGTCCCACATCCAAGAAATTGTCATTCTAAAAAATCAGTCATACAGGTAATGTCAAGCCCGAAACAGGATAGACTTATTCAAGATCTCTCTCTCTCTCTCTCTCTCTCTCTCTCTCTCTCTCTGCGATCAAGACTCAATCAGAGTAGGATTCCAGACTCTCTCATGAAGTCAGCTGTCTGTTTAAGTGATTCGATTGTCCCGTATAGTTTCTCTTCTTTGAATTCAAGATATAAAGAACAACATGTGTTCGTTGGCAGAAAAGACATAACAATTTCTGCAGTGGGTACCAACACATTGTGACACCCCTTGAAAAGAGAAAGCAGATGAACTGTCACGTGGAATCTTCAACAGTCCAACCAACCCCAGAGCTTCAAAGAAATAAACGCAATCCTGAAACAAGCTAGGAAAACAAAAAGGAGAGGATAGAACATAAAAATTGGAACCAGAACACGACAGCTTAAACAAACTCAGCAGACCAAGATATTCAGACTCAGAGCAGGTCACTGTATCCTTAGTAGAGTATACCTATACAAGATAAGTCTAAGTGACTTTGCAATATGTGACTGCGGAGCACCCATACAAAATCCAGAGCTATAACTACAGGACTGTATTTCTCTCAACACCCTAATAACACAAATATGGCCCCACAGACACAACCCTGCATGACAAGTTATGTGTGTCCGGTGTAGACCTCAAATGCACCGTCTTGTTCGTGACCCATGCTGGTCTAAATACTCAGCAGTAGCTAATCGATGATGAAGAAGAAGAAATTAAAAGTCTGCACTGACTTACTTTCTCATCATGTTTCAAAGCTGGTGAAGAAAGTATTCTTGACGTTTTTATGTAATGGCACATGTTGATGTTGGCAGGTTGCCCTTCTAATCATTGATGTGGCGGGTCGTAATGGCTTTCTTGACATCCCCGGCTCTTACTGGAGAAGTTAGAGTTCGTCTAGCGGCGATAGCTCAGTGGTTAGTGAACTGGACTACAAAGGACAAGGGGTAGGGTTCGATCCCAACCGACGGCTTCCGGGTTCACCCAGCCTTAAATGGGTACTGGATTTTTTTTCTGGGAAAGTAAAGCAGCACGAGCGTAATACCGACCACATTACCCCAAAAATCATGTGCTGAAGGTCTGTAAAATATAGGGCCACTAACACCATATTTCCCTATACGCCACTTGGCGTGACAGGGGCACTTTACTTTACTTTGTTTAGAGTTCGTCTATCAGGTTGTGCTGGAAAACTACTTGTCCAGCCTAGAAGTAGGTACTAGTAATGCTAGGTCCTCTATATCAGTAAGAGCCACCACTACAGGGAACACGGCGATCCTAGCTTCTGTTAGCCAGTCTGTTTTGACGCAGGCTGTTACCTGGGAAGATCACCTGGAGGTAGAACTGCTACGTCTCGGTCAGCTGACGGTGCGCTGATCCTAGTGCGACAGCAGGCCTCATGTGCGTATGCTTCCCCATTGAAGAAAGCGAGAAAAGGAAACTCATTTTGAATGAAAAGAAAACGGACGTAAATGTTGTCTCAAAAGAAAAGATTTCACACAAGTGCAATATTAAATATACGAGCATGAAAATTGTTAAAAGCTCCGACAAGTACATTGCTTTAAATATCTTGCACAACGTTAAAATCACACGTAAGAAGCTAAGCAACAAATAGAATCGTACAGGTCAAGAATATTTTCAATATATGTTAGGCAACACGCCATTATCTATATAGTTGAAAGTTTTACAGTGCTTCATTGAACTAGTGCTGTCTTGTGGTTGCAAATCGTGGACAGTAAACAATGAGATACAATGCCGGATAAGAGTAGTTGAAATATGGTTAGTTAGAATGGTGCTAAAGTACCGTTGATAGCGAACAATTTTAATAAGCAGGTATTAAAAGAGGCAGATGAAAAGATGAAGATTATAGAACAAATTAGGAAAAGGCAAATCGGATCTGTGGGGCATATGGGAAAATAGACGGGTTGAAGCAGGAAAAATAGAAGGCTGGAGATATATATGTAGACAAAGAAAACACTTTGACGGCGTGGCACGGGGATTGATCAATGGTAGAATTGTTAAATAGTGTACAATATTGAGGATTATGAAGGAACATGATATCCGGCACCTCTCGGCATGACCCATGAATGTTTCAAAGCCGTAAAGTGCAATAAGCCGTCTTCTTCTTCTTCTATCCTTCCTCTGCTGCCGTTCAGGGGAGAAACAATCTGCGATTCTTTGCTCTTCTGTTGGCCTCTTCTGATGTTATTCCTCCTAGTGACAATAGTGGCAATAAGCCGTAAGTCGGGAAAATGAACTGGGCGTCAAACTGTGCCCGTGACCGGAAGAAATAAAAAATGGTGGCTATGTCGTCGTGTCTCAGGACAGTTGTGTTGTCGAGATTAAATTTGATTGTATTTTTTGTTGGTGCTTTTTAGCATAGTTCTAATTCTGGTTTGCATAAAATAGTTTTGTGTGTGCTAAAGTTGCAACTGTAAAGTTTCCGATGCAGTCTAGTGCTTTATCCTCAAGTAGTTTGAAAATGTCGAATAATAGGTGAGTTCACAGTTCAGTAGTTAAAAAAAAATATAATTATATAATTATAATTATACTGTAGTAAGTTATACTGTTATTATACTAAGTATACAAAAAAAAAATACATACAACTACAAGTCACTAGTCACAACCAGTTTAGTTAGTTAGTTAAGTTAGTCTACAGTCTACATGCTACAGTTAGTTGAGTTAGACTAGACAAGACTTCAGTGCAACTGATGAGTTAAATTAAATGCTGGATAGTAAAGGTGAAGTGCGAGACTTGAATTCGGCGTCTTAGCACGCGAGTTTTTACCCATATAGCCATATGATGTACTCGGACGCTTATCCAGAAGTGAGAAGTGTTTGTTTGCAGACTTCTGGGTAGTTGAGTAGTTCAAAGTTGTAGTTGTGGCTTCAAGCATAGAAACTTAAGTTACTCACAATGCCATATGAATATGAGACTGCATTCTTCACCTTCCCAGAGTAATTAATACCCTCGTAACCCTCCTGTACTGTACCCATTTCTGCCAACGGCTAGTTCGACCGCGTGAGTATTTTTTTTTCAAAACAGGAGTACAACTCACATTTGGCATTTGGCGATTGCAGCATTGCTTCCAACGGAAATGTAGGTAGCCCACTGGGTGGTTTTCCTAACCAGGCCACCAACTGACCAAGGCCCCCCCTCCCCCCATACTAGATAGTATAAAAGTATAGTAATAGATAGTGTTTGCCCGAGTCAGTGTACTATTAGTACTCCCAGCAGCACTAGAAGAAGATTAGTGAAAGACAACACAAAGTGTACATGTAACTTTTGTCTTTACTTTTATTCTTTCTATGATGTTTGCTATTTTAATGGAGTCAAGTAAATTATGATAGTTATTAAAAATAATAAACTATAAAGCAGTCATAAATGTTTCTTGAGTTCAAGAACAACGAACATTAAGTAAAGTAAAGTAAAGTACCCCCATCACGCCAAGTGGCGTATAGAGAAATATGGTGTTAGTGACCCTATATTTTACAGACCTTCAGCACATGATTTTTGGGGTATTGTGGTCAGTATTACGCCCGTGCTGCTTTACTTTCCCAGAAAAAAAATCCGGTACCCATTTAAGGCTGGGTGAACCCGGAAGCCGCCGGTTGGGATCGAACCCTACCCCTCGTCCGTGGTAGTCCAGTTCACTAACCACTGAGCTATCGCGGCTCCCTTACGAACATTAAGTAAATAGTTAAAATAGTTATAAAAGGATAATCCTGAACACAATTTATCATCTTATCTCAGTCTGCAAAGCAAAGACTCTTTGAAAGACAGATAAAAATGGAAAATTATTCTTAAGAATATTAAAATTCCTATATAAAGATCTTATTCATTGTAGACCTCTGAAAATAATGAAATGCCACTTTTTGAAAGAATAGCTAATATCAATGCCCTTCGAGATGTGGGTAGGGCACAGAACTTTGACAACCATGAGTCCACGTCACTCCTTCGGATGAAAGAGATGGGAGTTAAGATTGGCACAGCCAGAAATGAGAAACTTAGTGGGCATGTAAGAAGACTTAAGAAGATTCCTTCAAGATTGAATGCTGTATCCCGGAAACTCAAGATTGTCAATCTTTAATCTTTTAGTTATGGGCATTAACTACTAAGGAAAATACTTGGTATAGAGTGGAACGAATTAAAAACAAACGAGGAAATTAGAGAAATCGCCAATCAACCACTAATATCTTCAGTAATAAAGAAAAGACGATGGTCATATGTTGGACATGCGATGAGAAGAGATAATAACCGAATAGCAAAGCAAGCCCTCATATGGGAAACAACAGGTAAGAGGAAAAGAGGAAGACCCAGGGAGACACTGAGAAGAACATTGATGAGAGAGGCAAGAGCAGCAGGATTCGGCTACCTCAATGAGATAGAGCTGCTTGCACAGAAGAGAGACAGATGGCGAGATTTGATAAAATATCTTTAAAAGAAAACTGCTAGAACAAAAAATTTAGATAGGAGAAGGTGTATCTTGGTCTACGCCCTATGGGCCGGTTACGGCTCGAAAGGTCAATAGATAGATTAACTACTAAAATATCGTTCAAGCAGAAATATTGACTTGATCTAAAAACAATGTGATATTTTGTGTGTGTAATGTCACATACTGAAAATACTCCCATAAAGTATCAATTTGAATTATTGGAGGAATGTACTCAGGACATCTTAATTCATAAATCATGCAGAATTTTCAAGATTGGAACTAAGATGCCACTTTCAGGTGAAAACAAAAAGCTGTGTGCATGAAGTGAATCTGGTATTAAGTGTTCTCTGTTGGATTGCACTTGCTTTGGCTTTTTTTTTCAGAATTTCTTCTTTCATTAGTTACAAGGTGTTATATTCTTTCTATCATTTCATGTGGGTTCCAGTCAAGTTCACATCTAGTCTAGCCACAGCTATACTATTGGATTGTTTCCTGAGTATATTTCCACTGTTTATTTTGCTAAGCTGCATTATAGAAACATAATGACCTGATAAAAGAAAGCATCAAGAAAGGTCTCAGTCTGAATAGTAAGAAAACAGAAGTAATGGTCATATCGAAGAAACAATCATCACCAGCATGCAGCATAAAAATAAACAGGACAAATTTGAAACAAGTGCAACATCTGAAATACTTTGGCACAATAATAACATCAGATGGAAGATGCACCACAGAAATAAAAAGCGGAATAGCTCAGGCCAAAATAGCATTTCAGAAAATGCAAAACATCTTATGCAACAAATATATGTCAATAGAAGTGAGAAAGAGAGTTCATCGGTGCTATATAGAACCAATTCTGACCTATGAAGCGAATCAAGGATAGTAGACAAACAAATGAAAAGATGATTAGAGGCCACATAGATGGGATTTCTTAGAAGAATGTTGAAAGTTCCCTGGACAGCTAAAAAGACCAACGAGGAAGTTCTCAAAGAGGCCAACACAAAAAGGCAGCTCCTAAAAAACATCAGAAAGAAACAACATTTTTCAGGCACATCATGAGAAGAGGAAAATTGGAAAACTTAGTTTACAACTGGCAAAATAAAAGGAAAGAGAGACTGCGGACGACAAATAGAGAAAATTCTAGATGGCTTGGTGTCATGGCATGGAAAGCAGTCAACAACAGAACTGATACGATGCATTGTAGATAGAAGATTGTGGAAGGACATGATCGCCTACGTCAACCGGTATGGCACATGACGATGAATGACCTGATAGTTACATTAAAGAACAAGCTAAAATGTTAGTAGAAAAATTATTAATAAAACACAAGGAGAGCACAGATTAAGTGGTCTGTGGATGTCAGGGTAAGTGATCCACAGCTGATAAAGACCTTACTTCATAAAGTTTGGTGGGGAGGGGGTTATTTTGAAATAAAAAACCTGGAATTTTAGCACCTCTTTCACAACAGATGAGCATCTGTCATACAAACCTTCTCTAGAATATATGTGCAACATTTTTCAATACTGTGTTGCCTTCCCTATTCAATCCCTACTCGTTTGGCCAGACTAGATTGATAAGTCTGTTTCTAGAGGCACCACAAAGAGGTGGAGTAGGGTCTTGATAGGTTCTGGTTCATCAATACTGATGCAAACCATCAGCTATGATTTGCTGACAGCTTTCTGCTCTGTTGCCGACAGTTGCATTGCCTTCACTTTCTAGATGATTAGCAGAAGCTACATGTTAAATTTTATCAATTTTTTTAAAATGGAAATTTGAATACTTCACATTCTTTGTCACTCATTGAAGTATTTCTTTGCTATAAGCTTTAATCTGCTGAAAGGGGGCCTTGGTAGCCTAGTTGGGAAAACCATACAACTTGGTTACCGACGTTCGGACAACCCGTGTTAAATTCCCCCTGGAAGCAGTGTGAATTCTACTCATGGTTGGGAAAATATTCCCTCGCGGTCGACTCAGCCGCTGGGTGAAATGGGTACCAGGGTATTACTCTTGGAAGGTGAAGAATGCCACCTTGCATCATGAGTTTCGATGCTTGAAGCAACACTATCCAGAAGTCACCAAACACTTCTGGATAGATGGCCGAGCACATATGGTTGAAAACATGCGTGCTAAGACGCCGATTAAGTCTTGTGCTTTACCTTTACCTTTCTGCTAAAAATCTCCTAGCACAAACATGAATTCAGCTATAAAAACTAATATTTTTATAGTGTCACAAATTGGAACCACTCCCAAATAATGTGAATCTTAAGAATGAGGGGATTGTATTAGATTTTAGGCTTCTTTAAAGTAAGAAAAGTAAAGAGCCCTCGTCAAGTGGCGTATAGGAAATATGGTGTTAGTGACCATAAATTTTATAGACCTTCGGCACATGATTTTTGAGGTAATGTGGGTATTACACCCGTGCCGCTTTACTTTCCTAGAAAAAATCCTGTACCCATTTAAGGCTAGGTGAACCCGGAAGGCATGTCGTAAGAGGCGACTAAGGAGGTTGATCGATGGCTTGACAAGCTGTCATTGTAAAAAGTATTGTTATGGAAACAAGCCATAGATTTTTGAGCAGTGATCTGTGCAATATGTGCCATTTTGGCATGCAAGGTTTCTGTTTTTGAGATTGTGGTTCTGCCCTATGTGCCGTCTTCGACTCGAAAGGACAATAGATAGAACCCGGAAGCCGTCGATTAGGATCGAACCCTACCTCTTGTCCTTTGTGGTCCAGATCACTAACCACTGAGCTATCGCGGCTCCCTCTAGGTATCTTTAGTTGTATGTAAGTGCTCTTTGAGGTTAACCCTAGATTATGATACCCATCTGTGAGTGACGTATGTACGATACAGGTGTAAAAATTACAACCACTAAATGTTATATTTGGAATTACGAAAATAGTATTCTCTTTGAACTTTTCGGTTTTTTTTTTTTTGAGGAGGGGGTAGAAGGAGGAGGAGAAATATGTTTGCCTGCAACAAACTGTCGAATTATAAAAATAATTGTATTTTGAGTGAGGTCATCATTTTATTGAGGGTATTATAATTCAGGGTAAACAGCTGTTGATTGCATATTTTAATTAGCTCAATAGAAAAAGAGTTGGTATTTCTTTCATGTTTCAGCACTTTCTTTTCTCGTTTCAGCACTTTCTTTTCTCATTTTCTGTTTCAGCACTTTATTTTCTTGTTTTTATCACTTTCATTTCTCGTTTCAGCACTTTCTTTTCTTGTTTTAACACTTTCTTTTCTCGGTTCAACACTTTCTTTTCTCGGTTCAACACTTTCTTTTCTTGTTTTAGCACATTCTTTTCTCATTTAAGCACTTTTTTTTCTCATTTCGGCACTTTCTTTTCTCATTTCGTCACTTTCTTTTCTTATTTCGGCACTTTCATTTCTCATTTCGGCACTTTCTTTTCTCATTTCGGCACTTTCATTTCTCATTTCGGCACTTTTTTCTCAATTCAGCACTTTCTTTTCTCATTTCGGCACTTTCATTTCTCATTTCAGCACTTTCTTTTCTCATTTCCGCACTTTCATTTCTCATTTCGGCACTTTCTTTTCTCATTTCGGCACTTTCATTTCTCATTTCGGCACGTTCTTTTCTTGTTTCAGCACAAATGGTTTTAGTACAGAAGACGACAGCCAGTCCAGTCTTGAGCAAGTTTGTTGCTTAATAGACAGTGGAGAGAAGTGTCAAAGAGCAGCAGGGAATGCTAGCTACAATAAGAGAATTCAGAACCAAGCACGCAGGCTGAAGCTAGCACGAGATGAATTGGTAAGGACGTATAAAAAAGAATGAAGAAAGAAAGAGCTTAGTCACAATCTGTGGCATGCTCGGAAAACATTGTTAGTGACTATATTTTATTTTTTTCCCATCAGCACATTTTTGGATGTGGTCAGAAGAAAAATATCGGCGTCTAGTACTTTCTTTCCAAGAAAAAAAGATGGTGTCTAGTGCTTTCTTCCCTAGAAAAATATAGGTGTCTAGTGTTTTCTTTAAAAATAAATGGTGTCGTGTTTTCTTTCAGAGAAAAAAAGCTGGTGTTTAGTGCTTTCTTCTCTAGAAAAATACAGGTGTCTAGTGCTTTCTTTTAAAAAGAAAGGCTGGTAGCTAGTGTTTTCTTTACAAAAAAGCTGGTGTTGTGTTTTCTTTCCGAGAAAAAAAGCTGGTGTTTAGTGCTTTCTTCTCTAGAAAAATACAGGTGTCTAGTGTTTTCTTTACTAACAAAAAAGCTGGTGTATAGGGTTTTCTTCACTAAAAAAAGCTGGCATTTAGTGTTTTCTTTCTGAGGAAAGAAAGCTGGTATTTAGTGTTTTCTTCCAAGAAAAAAAGACAGTGTCTAGTGAAGGTTATGTGTATGAGCCTGGAAGCTCTCTGTCATGATCAAACCTGTCTTCAGTAGACCACTTCACCAATCTCTGCGTTACCATGGTTTCAAAGGATCTAAGAATGGATAGAAAACTGCTGGTTCATACAACACTTCCTCACTTGTGGATAGGTTAACTTGAATTTTGTTACATTTTTCTGCTACCTTTACCATCGTCATCATCATCGAGTGCCTTCTCTGCAACAAAGGTTGGCTACCATGGATCGCCATTCTACTCTGTTTCTTGCTTTGATGGTGCAGGCTGTCATAGATTGACTTGTCCATCTTTTGATGTTACTCGTCCATGTTAGTCTTGGTCTGCCTCTGCCTCTTTTACCTTGTATTTTACCTTGTATGTTCTCTTCCAATATTACTTTTAGTAGGCTGTTGTGTCTTTTAACATGCCCCAAAAATTTCATTTGCCTTGTCTTAATTGTATTTAGTAGTTCTCTTTTTATTTTCAGTTGTTTTAAAACTTCATCGTTTGTTATCTTTTCTTTCCATCCAATTCTACCTATTCTTCTATAAATCCACATTTCAAAGGCTTCAATTTTCTGTTCTGTTTTCTTGTCAATGTCCATGTTTCTGCACCATACAAGAATATTGAGAAGATGTAACATTTTGCCATTCTTAGTTTCAGCCCTGTTGATATTTGTTTTGTTGTTAGTATATTTTTCATAGCATTAAAATTACTTTTTGCCATACCTATTCTTTTGTTTATTTCAATTTTACATTTTCCATCATTGGTTATAGTATTTCCCAGGTAGTTGTAGCTCTGGACTGTCTCCAGATGTATTCCCTCAACTGTGATATTTAAGTGTAGGTCTTGAGAATTTTCTTTGTTTATGATCATAGTTTTAGTCTTTTTGATATTCATTTCTAGTCCATATTTTTTGCTTGTTATGTTTATCACATTAAGCAATTGTTGTAGGTTTTACCTACCTTTACCAGTCACCATTAAAAGAAAATGAGGTGTTTGGAGCAGTGGTTTAGTAAACTTAATGCATGTTCTTCTATCTTGTTAATGAGTTGTTGAGTTATTAGTGGGTCATCATCATTGCACTCTGAACATGTCCATAGGTGCTCAGATCCCTTCATTAGCAAGTCTTGAAGTGTCCAGCGACTGACGACTCCAGTTCTGTGTTGGTTAATTAGTCTTCTTACACACCCACTAAGTTTCTCGTTTCTGTCTGTGCCCATTTTAACTCCCCATCTCTTTCATCCGAAGGAGTGACATGGACTCATGGTTGTCGAAGTCTTGCTTCCTTCCCACTTCCCAGAGGGCATTGATGATGTCCGCCCGATCCATTGGTTGACCGTCCTCAACAATAGCGCAGCTAGCCAACCTGTCAACTCTTTCATTTCCCCGTACTCCCGCATATCCTTGGACATAGACAAAGATGACTTATAAGGCTTATTGTATGATGATCATCGCATTCAATCGCACCAGATTTCTTTGGTAGGGCTATGAATATTGATTTGAGCAGGTCGCCTGGTATATATCCAGTGTTGTAGATATCATTCAATAATTTTGTTATTATCTCTATTCCAAAATCACCCATGGCTTCAATCTCTTCTTTAGTTATATTATCTTGTCCAGGAGCTTTTCCTGCTTTCATATTACGCAAAGTGTCTTCCACTTCTTCTTTGAGTATTTCTGGTCCTTCCCCATTATCCTTAATATTAACTTCTGTTCATTCATCATTATAAAGATCTTTAATGTAATCTGTCCAACGTTCCCTTATGCTGTCATGTTCAATCAACAGTTCTCCTTCCTCTGATCTTAACCCAGTTTTTGATTGCGTTTTTCTTCCTGTTAATTCTTCAATTTGTTTTGTATATAGCTTTGGCATCTCCTTTTTGTTGCATTTCAATCTCCTTGCATCTCTGTTTTAGCCATGCTTCTTTTGCTTCATTGCATTTTAACACAATTTCTTTATTTAATCTCTTATACTCATCTTTATTTTCTTTATTTCTTCTTGTATCCATTAGCTGCAAAATGTCATCTGTCATCCATTTCTTTCTTGAATTTGTCCTTACTGGTGGTAAGAATTCTTTTGATGTTTGTTGCATTGATTCTTTTAGCATTTCCCACTGTTCATCAATGCTTTGTATCTTCTTTATTGCATTGTACCGGTTCTGAATTGTGATTTTATATTTGTCTCTTGAACGATTAGCATGAATATAATAAAATATTACTGTTATAATTATTGATTAAAATATTGTTAAATCAAAAATATTTTTTAAATATTATATTGCAGAGTCCACACATCTACATTTGTGACTATCATAAGACACAGATTCAGAATATCAGGACAAAACGCAGACGTAAAGACAGTGAGGATGACCAAGGTTTCCATGACGGAGCGGAGGAGATGGTTGAGGTATTATTCTTAATTATTTACGAAGAAATATGATCTGACGTACAGCTGAGGCGAGATGCAGAATAGCTCAGGCAAAGGCTGGATTCAGAGAATGAAAGAAAGATCTAGTGCAAGGCAGTTTCAATAATAGACAAAAGAAGTAGAGTTCTTCATTGTTTGTGAATCCAGTCTTGCCATTAGGAAGTGAGTTGTAGACAGAAAATCATTGGAGGTCACATGTTTTTTTTTTTTTCTTACAGAAGAATGTTGAGAATACTAAAGACTGCTAAAGAGAGGCATGAGAAAGTTCTGAAAGAAGGCCTAAGCAGAAAACAACGCAAAAAAAAGAAAGAAAAAAAAGAAAAAGAAGAGTTTATTATGAATATCAGAAGGTAACCATCATAATTTTTTTTTTTTGCTGAACAGAAAAAAACAATTAGGAAAAAATTCACAATGAGACACATCAGTAAATTCAAAGCAAGATGGTTTTCTTAAGAGTGGTAGTGGAGTGGTTTCTTTAGAAAGGTGATCCACAAGAAATTTGTATTTAGATGATTTTCTTGAAAATTAGAGTGAGATATTTCTTGTAAAATTCAGAGTGAGGTAGCAATTTTGAGGGTCGGAATGAGGGAATGTTATTTATTTCATGGGGGTGGCTTTCTTGAATTTCGGTGAGGTATTTTTTCATGAATATCAGAATGAGATTTTTTGTTTGAGGTTCAGTCTTGATGCTTTTGTTATTAGACTCAGGAATACTTTGTCTGCCTGAAAACTTCTTATGCAACAAATCTATGTCAATGGAAGTGAGAAAGAGAGTTCATCAATGCTATATAGAACCAATTCTGACCTGTGGAAGCGATTCATGGACAGTAAACAAACAAATGAAAAGACAATTAGAGGCCACAGAGATGGGATTTCTCAGAAGAATGTTGAAAGTTCCCTGGACAGTTAAAAAGACCAGTGAGGAAGTTTTCAAAGAGGCCAACACAAAAAGGGAGCTCCTAAGAGACATCAGAAAGAAAGGATAGACATTTTTCGGGCACATCATGAGAAGAGGAAAGTTGGAATACTTAGTTACAACTGGCAAAATACAGGGAAAGAGATCACTGATGTCAAAGAGAAAAAATACTAGATAGCTAGGTGTCGTGGCACGGAAAACAGTCAACAACAGAATTGATACTATGCACTGTAGATAGAAGATTGTGGAAGGACATGATCGCTAACGCCAACCGGTATGGCGCATGATGATGATAGCAAAAGTTGATTGGTGAAGGATGAATCTGTTTTAAGGGCAGGAGCAGTAGGGTTTTGATCAATTCTGGTTTACTGAACATGACAATCATAAATATAGACTTTAATTAATGGATACAGATGAGTTGGCAAAGAAAAGTGCAACAGGCACACAACCAGATGCACTAGTTACATACTATCAGACGATACATATAATAAAATCAATCAGAGGATCACAAGCCCCAAATCAGGATGCCTTTCATAATATGAAAAGATGGGAGCAAGTTATCATTATACGCCTCAGAACAGGACACAATCGACTCCACAGTCACATGTATACAAAATTCAAGATCGGCAAATCAAATACATGTGGACATGCACCCCAGACTGCTGAACACATACTTCAAGACTGTACCGAATATAGTAGATTGAGGAAAATCCATTGGCCCATAGATACAACACTACAGACAAAACTATGGGCCACTGCAAGAATTACAAAAGACAGTAAAATTTATACAGGAAACAACATTGTAGATATAGACAATAATTCAGGTGAACGAAAGATAGATAGATTAATGGCTGCTTACACAGAATTAAAGGATGGAAATGACAGGACAAAATTATTAACTTAGAACTACGGGAAAGTAGCAGTCAAATACCAGTGGACAAGAGATATAACAAAAATAATGGTGTTGTAAAGGACACACATTGTGGAAGTCAACTGAGAGTATTTCAAAGTCCTGTTTTGGAATCATCAGGGGAGTAGGCAAAGAGGAAAGCCAAAATATACTAGGAGAAGACAGGTAAAAGCAGAGATGAAAAGGACGAAGACATGGAATATTCTTAAAAGAATGGCAAGAAAGAGAACAGCTTGTAATGTGTTTGTTGACGAATATTGCCTCTCAGGGAGTTAAAAGAAAGAACAACAACTTGTGGTCATAAACAGATATCTAACTGTTTTCAGTACATGAATAATAGATTGCATTGGGCTCCATTGTATTGGAGCCTTGGTGGCTGAGTGGTTAGTGTGCTTACTTCCTGATCAGAAGTGTCCGGGTCTGATCTCCAGAAGATTTTTTTCGGACCAACAAGGCTCCGGGGATCACCCAGCCTCTAAAAATGGGTACCAGAAATATTTTTTGGAGGCAAAAGTGGCTTAGAATGATACTGACTGATCACATCACCCCAAAAATATGCAGAGGTCATAGAAAAATATGGCCACTGACACAAAATTCTCCAAACACCTAGCAAGGCTGGGGAGGGAACATATACTTTTTAAAAATTGGGCTCCATCCCAGTTTATATTTCATTATCTGCAGCATCTTTATATATATATAAATACCAGATATGCAACAAAGACAGAGATAAGAAAATAAATTGTGCATGACAATATACAAATATACACCTTCAACTTTCTATCAATCTTATCTATCTATCTTTTGAGTCGTAAGCGATCCATAGGGCATAGACCCAGATACTCTGAGATACTCTTTCCCTGTTTCGACATTTTCTTTCTAGCAGTTTCAACCCTTGCAAAGATCTTTTATCAAATCTTGCCATTTGTCTCTGTTCTGTGCAAGCATCTCGATCTCATTGAGGGAGCTGATTACTGCTGCCTTTGCCTCTCTGATCAATGTTCTTTTCAATGTTTCTCTGGGTCTTTTCCTCCTACCTATTGCTTCCCACTTGAGGGCTTGCTTTGCTATTATCTCTCCTCATATTCCAATCATCTATTCTATTCTGTTATATTCATTGAGTCAGTTACATTAACATTGCAGTTGGGCGTCCCCCATATCCGCTCCACCATCCATCCCAGCATTTCTTGAAGTGTATGCAGACTGTTCCTGTAAGGTGTTGATTGTATAGATAATCTACTTTTCTTAAGTACTTGGATTGACCAGACCCCTTTTCCTCTCTTTAGACTATTTAGTCTCTCAATATAAACATCATTGCCATTGACCAGACCTCTTTTCCTCTCTTTAGACTATTTAGTCTCTCAATATATACATCATTGCCATTGACCAGACCCCTTTTCCTCTCTTTAGACTATTTAGTCTCTCAATATATACATCATTGCCATTGACCAGACCCCTTTTCCTCTCTTTAGACTATTTAGTCCCTCAATATAAACATCATTGCCATTGACCAGACCTCTTTTCCTCTCTTTAGACTATTTAGTCTCTCAATATAAACATCATTGCCATTGACCAGACCCCTTTTCCTCTCTTTAGACTATTTAGTCTCTCAATATAAACATCATTGCCATTGACCAGACCCCTTTTCCTCTCTTTAGACTATTTAGTCTCTCAATATAAACATCATTGCCATTGACCAGACCCCTTTTCCTCTCTTTAGACTATTTAGTCTCTCAATATAAACATCATTGCCATTGACCAGACCCCTTTTCCTCTCTTTAGACTATTTAGTCTCTCAATATAAACATCATTGCCATTGACCAGACCTCTTTTCCTCTCTTTAGACTATTTAGTCCCTCAATATAAACATCATTGCCATTGACCAGACCCCTTTTCCTCTCTTTAGACTATTTAGTCTCTCAATATAAACATCATTGCCATTGACCAGACCTCTTTTCCTCTCTTTAGACTATTTAGTCCCTCAATATAAACATCATTGCCATTGACCAGACTCCTTTTCCTCTCTTTAGACTATTTAGTCTCTCAATATAAACATCATTGCCATTGACCAGACCTCTTTTCCTCTCTTTAGACTATTTAGTCCCTCAATATAAACATCATTGCCATTGACCAGACCTCTTTTCCTCTCTTTAGACTATTTAGTCTCTCAATATAAACATCATTGCCATTGACCAGACCTCTTTTCCTCTCTTTAGACTATTTAGTCCCTCAATATATACATCGGTAATTTCCTAGTTTGATCAGATATATTATTTCAGTTGGAAGAGTGATGTCCCCTAAAATATGTCTGCCAAAATACAGTGGTTCTACGCATTCTTGGCGTTGGGGTCATTACGCTGGCATGTAATCATTTCGGAGTATCTGTTGATTGGGCGTTGGGTCCAGGGGTTAGGTTTAGCTTTAGTGTTAAATATTTATAAATATATTATAACGCGTGACAAAAACGATGCCACTCGGCCTAATTATGATCTTCTGATCGAAGCGTAATGACCCCAACGCCAAGAATGCGTAGAACCACTGTATTTTGGCAGACATATTTTAGGGGACATCACTCTTCCAAACTGAAATAATATATCTGATCAAACTAGGAAATTACCTATACATCATTGCCATTGACCAGACCCCTTTTCCTCTCTTTAGACTATTTAGTCCCTCAATATAAACATCATTGCCATTGACCAGACCCCTTTTCCTCTCTTTAGACTATTTAGTCCCTCAATATAAACATCATTGCCATTGACCAGACCTCTTTTCCTCTCTTTAGACTATTTAGTCTCTCAATATATACATCATTGCCATTGACCAGACCCCTTTTCCTCTCTTTAGACTATTTAGTCCCTCAATATAAACATCATTGCCATTGACCAGACCCCTTTTCCTCTCTTTAGACTATTTAGTCCCTCAATATATACATCATTGCCATTGACCAGACCCCTTTTCCTCTCTTTAGACTATTTAGTCTCTCAATATATACATCATTGCCATTGACCAGACCTCTTTTCCTCTCTTTAGACTATTTAGTCTCTCAATATATACATCATTGCCATTGACCAGACCTCTTTTCCTCTCTTTAGACTATTTAGTCCCTCAATATATACATCATTGCCATTGACCAGACCCCTTTTCCTCTCTTTAGACTATTTAGTCCCTCAATATATACATCATTGCCATTGACCAGACCTCTTTTCCTCTCTTTAGACTATTTAGTCCCTCAATATATACATCATTGCCATTAATCAGACCCCTTTTCCTCTCTTTAGACTATTTAGTCCCTCAATATATACATCATTGCCATTGACCAGACCCCTTTTCCTCTCTTTAGACTATTTAGTCCCTCAATATATACATCATTGCCATTGACCAGACCCCTTTTCCTCTCTTTAGACTATTTAGTCTCTCAATATATACATCATTGCCATTGACCAGACCCCGTTTCCTCTCTTTAGACTATTTAGTCCCTCAATATAAACATCATTGCCCCATTCAATCTCCTCTAGTCTTAAGAAATGAAGAAGAAACCTGGCCACAAAATATCATTAATTATTTAAATAAAATCACCTAGCAATAGGCAAGGAATAAATTTATGTGCATTTCAGATAGACTTCTACCAAATGCCAGTCAACACACTGAGAAGGTACAAGCGACATTACAAATTACCCACAAGACCTGGCTTGAGCAAGGCCCAGCTTGCTGATGTAAGATACTTTGTCAAATGTGTAGGACTTTCATTTTAGTCATAACTTGGATTTGGGAGATTGGATGCCACAAATTCTTTTCCTGATTGTCTTTTTTTTATTTTGTCAAACTTAGATTATTCCTTTTTTTTTCCTAGTCCTGTCACACTGAAAATTACCAGAGACTCTCTACAACACAGACTGTTATTTTGATTCTGTTTGTCTTCTCCTAACATTAACCACAGTAACCAATTACTTATAGTAGAGTCTTTGATTTAGTCAACAGGTCATTTTATAGTAGAATCTTAGTATAATGAAGTCAGAAGATTATTTTATAGTAGAGTCTTAGATTTAGTCAACAGATTATCTTATAGTAGAATCTTAGTATAATTTAGTCAGAAGATCATTTTATAGTAGAGTCTTAGATTTAATCAACAGATCATTTTATAGTAGAATCTTAGTATAATGGAGTCAGAAGATTATTTTATAGTTGAGTCTTAGATTTAATCAACAGATTATCTTATAGTAGAATCTTAGTTAATTTAGTCAGAAGATCATTTTATAGTAGAGTCTTAGATTTAGTCAACAGATCATTTTATAGTAGAATCTTAGTATAATGAAGTCAGAAGATTATTTTATAGTAGAGTCTTAGATTTAGTCAACAGATTATCTTGATTGCACGTTGAGCAACCAACCCCATAGTGCTCAGATTCTTGTCCTCAGCACCACTGCCACATGCTAGCAAAAGCACTGAAGATTGTTACAGCTCTCATACACAAATTCTGTAGTACCAGTGAAGACCTTAAAAATAAAGATGGTAATTGGATAGATTTGTATTTCTTAGCAAAATCTGGGTGGTAGCCATATTTAGTCCACTCTTTTCCATTCTTAACTGCCAAGTGTTCTTTAACATGTTCAGAGTGCACACATGATATTTCCTTTTATGCCTTTATCTGAAAAAGCTAGACATCAGGTCTCACTGGAGGGGAGAGTTCATCGTGTGCCTTCTCCGCAACGATGGTTGGCTACCATGGATCACCATTCTACTCTGTTTTTTGCTTTGATGGTGCAGGCTGACATAGATTGACTTGTCCATCTTTTGATGTTAGTCATCCATGTTAGTCTTGGTCTGCCTCTGCCTCTTTTACCTTGTATTTTTCCTTCCAATATTACTTTTAGTAGGCTGTTGTGTCTTTTAACATGCCCCAAAAATTTAATTTGTCTTGTCTTAATTGTATTTAGTAGTTCTCTTTTTATTTTCAGTTGTTTTAAAACTTCGTTTGTTATCTTTTGTTTCCATCCAATTCTACCTATTCTTCTATAAATCCACATTTCAAAGGCTTCAATTTTCTGTTCTGTTTTCTTGTCTAATGTCCATGTTTCTGCACCATACAGGAATATTGAGAAGACGTAACATTTTGCCATTCTTAGTTTGTAATGAAACAGAAAACAGTATAATCTAAAATACAATATTCATCCCAACGTTGTGCTACCAATGCCAATACTGGACCTTACATGCAAGAACAATAAGGAAAAAAAAAACCTCTGCTGAGATGAAATGTGTTAGACGAATGACAGGAAACAGCCTGAGAGACAAGATCAGAAATGAAGAACTGAGAAAAAAAGCTAGAAATAAGCTCTGCTGTAGAATATATTTAAAAAAAAACAAAAGATAAAATGGTTTGGCCATGTGATACGGCAGAGTGATCGAAACACAACACAACGAGACCTCATTAAACACTGCGAGAATACCAGACTCAAGGGTCAACCATGAAAAAGATGGATTGACAGAATATTAGAAGCACTAGGAAACATAGCAGCAGAGGCGAACAGAAGAAACTATCTTTCGTTCGCCTGAAGTATTGTCTATATCTGCAATGTCGTTTCCTGTATAAATTTTACTGTCTTTTGTAATTCTTGCAGTGGCCCATATAGTTTTGTCTGTAGTGTTGTATCTATGGGCCAATGGATTTTCCTCAGTCTACTATATTCAGTGCAGTCTTGAAGTATGTGTTCAGCAGTCTGGGGTGCCTGTCCACATGTACAAGTAGTTGATGTGCCGATCTTGAATTTTGTATACATGTGACTATGGAGTCGATTGTGTCCTGTTCTTAGGCGTATAATGATAACTTGTTCATATCTATTCATATTATGAAAGGCATCCTGATTTGGGGCTTGTGGTCCTCTGATTGATTTGATTATCTGTTTCTTATGATGGTATGTAACTGGTGTATCTAGTTGTGTGCCTGTTGAACCTTCCTTTGCCAACTGATCTGCTTTCTCATTTCCTGGTATTCCACAGTGAGACGGGATCCACTGCAGGGCAACCCTGTGGTGCTTGCAGAGTTCAGTCAATAAGGTCTGCAGATGTGGTAATTTTCTGGATTGTAGTGCCTGGAGTACTGATCTTGCATCTGTCAAGAACACTACAGGCTGTGGGCTAAGATTACTGTTCAGCAGTTTTTCTATTGCCAACTTTATTGCTTGTATTTCTGCATCATAATTGTGACAATATTTCCCTGTTGCTATTTTATTCATATCCCTAGTGTTATTTGGGTACTCTATATATGCACCTGCTCCCCCATTCTTTACTGCATTCTGTGCTGATCCATCTGTGTACACACGAATCCATAGGTCTTGTGGGTATTCTTCATCCAGGAAACTAAGAGCTATTGTTTTTCGCTGTAGACTATTTTGTTCCTCTTTGTCAACTATTCCTTTCACTTCTGTCCGTATTTGAACTGATAATCCTGATTCATCTGTCCAGGGAGTCTGTTCTGGTATGGGCAGAAGGGGTTTAACAACTCTTGGCATGTCTGGTGTTTGTCTACTAATACGCTTGGCTTGGTGGATAAAGCTGCTTCTCTTAAGTCGTCCCAATGCAAGATTTTGGAATCTGTCCTTCATTGGATGTCTCGGCATGCATACAAATTTTTCTGCCTGTATCAGCACCTTTGTGTCTCTCCGTTCTCTCAGTGCTGGTATCCTCCACAATTTCTCCATCTCCAATATTGGTGTTGATTTCATTGCTCCTGTGATGACCCTAAGTGCCTGGTTTTGTACTTTATCCAGTTCTTGCAATGTGGTGTTTGATGCTGAGCACCATGCGGATGATCCATATTCTAAATGTGGGCGTATACTCTGTTGGTAAACTTTACTGAGTATTTTCCCACTCGCACCCCATGTGGTTCCACACAACTTTCTTAGTATAGCCAATTTTCTCCTTGCTTTTTGGGTTGCCTTATTTATCTGCTGTTTCCAAGATAGTTTGTTATCAAATGTAACTCCGAGATATGTAGCTTGTATGTCTTCTTTCACAGGCTCATTGTTTATGTAGATGGCTCCTGCTTTTTGTTTTGGGGAGAGTGTGAAAAGTGTTGTACTGCATTTGTCTGTATTGATGCTGATACACCATCTATTTGTCCATGAATTCAGTGCATTCATAGCTCTTTGTAGCAATTTGGAGGCCACTGTTGCATACTCCTCTGTGCACCACATTACCAAGTCATCTGCATACATTGCCACTTTGATGCCATGTGGTAGTTCAGTAACTAGGTCATTGATGTAGATCAGAAAAAGTGTTGGAGATAGTACCCCTCCTTGTGGAACGCCCTGGCGCAATAAGACCTTCTTACTCTTAAGACCATCCAGTTGCACTCTGGCTCTCCTGTTATGCAGGTATGTTTTGACCCATTTGTACATCCTGCCATTTACTCCATAATTTCTCAGTTTCTTCAAAAGCCCTTCCTTCCATACCTTATCAAATGCTTTCTTTAGGTCTATCCATGCTGCTAGTACCAGTTTCTTTTCTTGAAACGCATCTTCAATTTCCTGGGAAAGATAGGTTGCTTGATCTTCGGTAGAGTAACACTGTCTAAAGCCTGCTTGTTGTGGGACAAGGAGATTTTCACTTTCCAGGTACCACTGCAGTCTGAGATTGATTATACGTTCCATTGTTTTACACAAACAGCTTGTAAGGCTGATTGGTCTATAGCTGGATGTCATTGAACCATCTTTTCCTGGCTTTAGTAATGGTATCATAATTGCTTCTCTCCATGCCTGTGGCACTCTACCTGTGATCCAGCAAATGTTGTAGATCTGCAGTAGTTTTGCTTTAGCTGCAGTTCCCAAGTTCTTAATCATTTCATTGGACACTCCATCATTGCCTGGTGACTTTTTCATTTTTAATTTGGATATTGCCAGCTCTAGCTCTCTTTGTGTAATGGGTGTTTCCATTACTTCATGTGTGGTCTCTTCTTGTCTTGCATTTTGTTGTTTTAAACGGGTCTCTTGTCGTTTTTCTAGGCTAATTTCAATATTATTGTCATTTGCAAAGGAGTCTGCAAAGTAATTTGCTGCATGTTTACCTGTTAGAATGTTTCCATCCTTCTTCAGTGTAATTTTGGTGTTCCTTTGTGTACCCTCATCATTCAGCTGTTTTACAAGCTTCCACACTTTTCTTGTGTCTCGCTCGAGATTCAAGGACTCTGTTTTCTCTTTCCAGCTTCTCCGTCTGGCTTGTAGTTTAGCCCGTTGAAATTTGGCTTTAGCATGCTGGTAGTTGTTGTGGTGTTCTTGGCAAGGGTTATTTTCTGCTTGCTTTCGAGATGTTTCCATGTCATTGTGCAGTTCCTCTAGTTCACTACTCCAGTATGGTTTGTAGTGTTTCCGTGCCCCTCTAGGTATTGTTTCACTGGCAGCTTGTATTATCAGTCTACTGAATTCATCAACTATTTTGTTGATGTCTCTGTCTGTATTTATATCTTTAGTCAGTACACTGGTATAGTGTTGATACATTTTCCAGTCTGCCTTTTTGTAATTCCATCTGGAGAGAGTGCTGCTCTCCCTGATGGCCTCATTTTGCACCACTAAAAAGACTGGTCGGTGGTCGCTGCCTCCAAGTTGTTTCCCAACAATTCGTGTGATATTCCAATCCAGGTCTGGTGAATGGAAAGCAAGGTCTGGTGTAGATGTGGTATGCCATGATCTGGAGTAGAATGTTGGTGGATCTGTTGCCTGGTTTAATAGTATAAGCCCATTGTCATCCTGCCAATTTTCAAGCTCTTCACCTCTCTTGTCCATATGTTCATAGCCCCAGCTCTGTGAGTGGCTGTTAAAGTCTCCACATACAATTATTCTTTCTTTTAATATAATTGTGTCTAGTGCTAGTGGGCGGTCACTCGGACAGTAGTAGTTAAGTAGATGGAAGTCTGTATTTCCTGTCCTGAGGTGCAGTATTTGATATTCCGCCCCATCCATATACACTTCAATCTGACATGCATTAATGTTGTTCCTTACAAGAGTCAGTATTCCACCCTTTTGTCTATTTATTCTGTCAGATCGGTAGCACTGGTATCCCCTAATCTTCAAGGCTATGTCGTTGTTTAGATGGGTTTCCTGCAAACAGCATATGCTTATTTGTTCTTCATGCAGGATATTTTCTAATTCTATCTTTTTACTGTACCTATCTCTTTTGCTGTTGATGCCTTCAGCATTCCAGTGCATTATTTTGAGTGGTCTTATTTTGGATTGGCCAGTAGCTCTATTCTCTCGCCCCCTGACTCCACAGAGCGGTTGAGAAGGACATCCAGTAATAGAGGTTGGGCCCTTTCGAGGCTGAGGGCCCGGCGCTGCACCTGCCTGAGTGCCCATCACAGGGCGAGTGCCATATCGATTTGCGGTTATAGACATACTTCCATATGCGTTGAGTGTGTGGCATCCTGATTGTTGTGCGCCTTTTGGCTGGTTGCCTCCGACTTTAGCACTTGAACTTGCTAGGGCAGACTGTGGTCTTGCTCGGTTGTAGGAAGGCCTGGCCAGTCTTAGTTTTCAGTCCCTGGTGACTGTTAAGCCCCATCCCCACGACAAGGAGCTGGCCTTGATGAGGACAGAAGAAACAAAAGACAGCATATTATATCTCCCCTCGACGCTGGAAGGCAAATGAGGAAGGGAAGATGTTGTGTCTCCACAACAAAATGTTATAAGAGCCTGAGTGGCTATATCCCCCCCAAGAGTTGTCTTAGTGGTAGCAATGGTACTAAGGGATCACCGTAGCTGGAGAGGTCAAATGGCTGGGACCAGGAAAAGTGAGACACCAACATGTTGAAATTGGGTGCACTGGGCTAAATGCCTGACATATCAGCAACGTGATTGTAACCTTGGAGATGATTTATATTGTGACCTTTTCTTGATTTATACTCTGACCTTTTCTTGATTTATACTCTGACCTTTTCTTGATATTTATACTCTGACCTTTTCTTGATATTTATACTCTGACCTTTTCTTGATATTTATACTCTGACCTTTTCTTCATTCAGGCAGTTGCCAGTCATTTCAAAACTATTCCCATCTCGGAGAAAGAGACACTGCAACTGTTTTTCTACACAACAAAAGCAAAGAGATTTGAAAACAAGGAATCAACATAAATTGTCAGAGGTATTGTTGTTTATTTATTATGTTTTCTTGATCATTTTTATTGTAATGTTATTTTCATTTTGGAAAAACCATTGCACAAACTTTTTGCGAAGGACCAGAAACAATTCAATACTCTTTTTCAACACAAAATGAAATAGAATCTCTTCAACTTACTATTACAGTATTATCATGTTTTTTACAATGATCCTGTTGTATTTGGGGAAAAAAAAACCCATCAGGGTGTAATGATGCATTATGCATCACTGGCATGACCAGTTAGGACACTGTACAGAGCATTGACTTGAATACACCATTTTTCCACTAAGTTATTTGCGGGTCATCATCATTGCACTCCGAACATGTCCATAGGTGCTCAGATCCCCTCCTCAGCAAGTCCCTCAGTGTCCAGCGACTGACGACTCCAGTTCTGTGTTGGTTGATGTCTTCTTATACGCCCACTAAATTTCTAATTTCTGGCTGTGCCCATCTTAACTCTCATCTCTTTCATCCGAAGTAGTGCCATGGACTCATGGTTGTTGAAGTCATGTGCCTTTCCCACATCTCAGTGGGTATTGATGATGTCTGCCCGATACATTGGTTGACCGTTTTGGCAGTGCAGCTAGCCGACCTGTCCGCTCTATCATTTCCCAGAACTCCCTTATGTCCAGGGACATAGACAAAGGTGACCCTACGTATTTTTGACTTCTGCAATGGCTCTACCCATTGCCTGCATACAGAGCCCGCCTCCACTTTTCTTATCTTGCTCATCGAATCACTGAGTATGCAGGTGTGGGTGTAGTCTTGTGACTCTAACCAGATGAATGGTCACTGCTACTTTCCACTGAAAGGTGACAGGGTTGAAAAAAAGCCGAGAGTTGATTGTGAGTCACACGACTAAGATATTACTAAGAATCATCATGCGAAGAGTGCGAAACAAAATCAGTCCAGAAACGGTATGGTTTTGTTGGAGGTAAAGGTAAGAACAATGCCATACACATCATAAGATCTTTAGTAAAAAGAGCCATAGAGGTGAAAGCTGATCTATACCTTATATTTCATAGATTATACTAAAGCATTTGACAAAGTAAAGCACCAAGAAATAATCAAAATTTTAGAAGGCATAAGCGTTGACAGCAAGGATAAAAGAATTATAAAGAACATGTACTGGCAACAAAGAGACAGAGTTAGGTAAGGTTGTGTGCTGTTACCAGATTTATCTAATATGTATAGTGAGATTATTTTAAGAACCATAAGGGGCATGCCTCGAATAACAATTGGAAGTATTAATATAAATAATCTGAGGTATGTTGATGGTACAGTCTTAATCGCTAAAAGTGAAAATGAGTTACAAGAAGTCGTTAGACATTATAGTGAAAGAAAGCAAAAATAAAGGATTCAACCTCAATAACAACAAAAAGACAGAAGTAATGGTTGGTAACAAAAAGATAAATACATCACCATAATGCACAATAAAGACAGGTGGAACAATATTAAAACGGATAAATGAATTTAAATATCTGGGAACAATGTTAACCTCAGATGGTAAATGCAAAAGCAGCTTTCCAAAATATGAGGAAGATACTGTGCAATCCATTTTTGATAATAGAAACAAAAAAAGAGTTCTTAAATGTTATGTAGAACCAGTTGTAACATATGTATGTGAATCATGGACAATGGGACAACAGACAAGAAAATCACTGGAGGCTGTAGAAATGTGGTTTTACAGAAGAATGTTGAGAATACTATGGACAGCTAAGAAGAGTAATGAAAATGTTCTGAGAGACCAAAGCAAAAAGAGAGCTAATTTGCAATATTGTGAAGCAATAATTATCAGTTTTTGGCCATGTAATGAGAAGGGAACAGCTGGAATATATTGTAACAACTGGGAAAATTGAGGGATGAAGAGATAGAGGGAAGCAAGAGAAAAGATACCAGACAGCTTAAGAGAATGGCTTGGCACAAGGTCAACAACAGAAATGAAAAATCACATTCAAGATCGAAAGTTGTGGAGAAACATAATCACCTATGCCAGCAGGCATGGTACTTGATGATTCTGAAAACCCTGTTACATGAAATAATGGAATACTTGATAATTTATTAGATGTTTGTTTGTCTTAGTAGTTATTAAATAGCAATGTGTGACTATCTCTCTTAGCCACTGAATTATATTGTTTTGGTTAAAAATGTTGTCTACATTTTCATATCTTTATAGGTGAGTCTGTACCACAGACATATAAAAGGTGTGCCAGTTGCATAGAAACTTTACACATCTTTTTATTTCATTGGTCATCCAGAAAGGAGAGGCTTAGTGGAGATAAGAGGACTTATCAACCAACACAGAGCTGGAGTTGTCAGTCGCTGGACCCTGCTGGGCGTGTTGAGGAGAGGATCTGAGCAACTATGGACATGTTCAAAGTGCAGTGATGACAACCCACAAATAACTCAATATTGTAATAGTTTGTTCTGACAGTCACATCATCATCTGATATCTCTCAGATTTTGCACTTGTGTTTGAGTGGTAATTTTAAATATTGTTGTTTTTTTACACATAAAATCCACTAAATTATTTATTAAATAATGAAAAATACAGAACTGTTCCCAGAAGCAAGCAATTTAACTATCAAATATAACATGTCTTGCTTTCAATCATATGCTGAGATGGACTCTTAAACTGTTTATTTTGATGCAAAATTTCTCAATTATTTTAAAATAAACGCTGAATTTAGAAATTCATATATGTTTTTAAAAGATTAACCTGTAAATTAATAGATTCAAACAAGCAAAGCTGCACTTACATACCTTGCGCTGGACACCTGTCAAACATGGCATACGCTGGTTGAAATACTCATGCAGGCCTTTCTCTCACCCTCTGTGGTCCAGATGTTACGACATTCTCTCATACCGATTAGAGACTATCATTTCCGTTGGACCCTAACATGGTCTCTATTTATAACCCTAGGAAATCTTTCCATATGAATACTGTGAACCAAGTATGTTATCGCCGAGGCAGCCACTTATTTACTTGAAGTACACTCCTACCAAGATGACTCTTAGCTCTATAGTCTATTGTCAATCTATTATGTAACTGAAATCTATGGTTACTGACTTGGCGGTACTGCCCTAGGGAACCAACTATCTCCCTCTGTGGCTACCACTTGACTCACTATCTTTTTCTGTCTACACCATATCATTCAATTTTTTTCCCGCCAATCAAAAACTCTCCTGTTTTTTTCTGCCTATCGTTCATTCCCCTCTCCTTCCCCCGACTTTCCTCTCATTCACTCCTCACACCCTTCCGACCCACCGCTACATACACAGATACCTTGAAAAGGGCTCCATCCATTCACAAAAATGTTGCTTCTGATCTAGAATGTTTTCTGTCTTAGTAACACTAACCAGGTGATATGTTCTGGAAAGTGCATTAAAATGCTGGTCACTCTGGCTTTTGTCAGCAACTTCCAATGATGAAGGAAACAAATTTGACCTTTCTAAAGCTGCTGATCTACTGCCAACAAAGACCCATCTGTTCATTTTAGAATTTATTGGAACGCTAAATTGTTGTAATATTTAAAAAAAACGCACCCAAAACAAGTGATTGGATATACATACACACCAGCAATTGTAAATCAAGACCTCTCTCTCTTCAGTAAAACAAAGAAGTGCAGCACTTCAATAGTTGTTGGAGTTTGACCCACCCTAGCAACCACAGTGATATTTCTACTGGTTTCAAATGTTACAATTTCAATGGCTAGCTCACGTATTGTTTGTTCCTTCCTTTTGTCAGAGCTGACTAGGGTATATGTCACTATTTATATTCACTCCCTGTGAAGTGTTATCTGTAGTGTAGCTCCACATATAATTTATATGATATTTGGCAGTTGATTTTTCTGGTAGACTAAGTTGTAAAGATAAGATATAAGACATCAGCATTCATACTTGGGTCCCAGATTAAAATCCTGCCATAGGCAGTGCACATTTTTTGGTGACAATACCTTACCTTGGTCTCTGGGTAATTAGGTTTAGCCATATTGGATAAGGTGATAGGCTGTCCTGTGTACACTTGCACCCATTGCATACAAATTGAACGATCTGTTCTTAAAATTTCAGCAAACTACTGAGCTTCAATGGTTCCTGCCGCCTATCCGCCATATTGACTGGAAGTCAAAAGAAAAATGTCGGTGTCCACTTAACGAGTGAACATCCACTCATGCTTGAATTAGTTTTGTACATTGTGAAGCATCAGCCTGTTTCAGTTGTTTGAAACTTAATTCAACAGAAGCAGCTGATCTAAGCCTATTTCTTCTAGTTTCATTAATGAGTCAACTTTGCTCTGTAAAGATCTACCCCAGACACTAGCCTGCTTGTGGATATTAATAAGTGGGTGAAGATGTGTTGTGTGCAGCAAAGTTTTGATGTTGTATCCCTTGCCCCTAGAAAACCACCATCAGCACAACATGTTTGAGATATCTTAAACCACTATTTGGTTTAATAGTTGAATCATGCAAAATGTCTCTTTGGAATATAACAATTTATATATATTTTTTTTTCTGCATAAGAATATGTACAAAATTATAAGTTTTTTAATCATATTTTTTAAATTATGAGAACAACCAATTGATAGTTTTTATTATATCACGTATTTGTTAACGTTTGTCGAAGTAAAGCAAATTTTGTCTTATGCAATTTTCACTTCGCATGTTTGAAATCAAATGTCTGTAACATTGTAAAGATCTATGTAAAAACAGAATTGTAGATGTTAATCCATGTATTCCACATCATGTAAAGTGTCTGGAGCATGCATTGTTGAAGTTTCATCATATCAGAGAACAGTATTTTAAGTTATGGAAGCCGGCGCCCTTCCTTGCTGTTATTACCTTCCAACGCTCACCTGATAATGTTTAAATGATGTCTAAAAGAATTGTCCTCTTTCCTTATCAGGACATTAGGTTGGCAGGATTATATTGTGTTTGCAGCAACGCTGGTGGTAATTTTCAATACCAGTTTGTCGTGCCTCTCGATTCCCACTTACTTGGCCAGACTGATCATCTGTTGCTAAGGCACAGCGCAGAAGTGGAGTAGGATCTGGATGATTCTGCCAATCCTGGCACAAGCAGTTGCTGATTGCTTTCAATACTGACCTCGGGGTTTTTTGCCCCTTGCCCATAAATGTGCATTTTTTTTTTAAAGAATGTCAGACTGAGTTTGAACATACAAATGATCTTCTCAGTGATGCTCATTTGGTCTTATACAGTGAAAGAACAACAGGTGAAATCCCTAAGATATCCTGTTATTTTGTTTCAAGCAACAGAACCATAGACAGGAAGCAATGCTGCCATTGAGACCTGCTTAGAACAGATCGATGGCTGAAAGATAACATAACTGTTACCACTGAAAGGTTTATATTCCAGCCAAATTGTGTGATTTTGGGGGTCATCATCATCATTGCACTCCGAACATTGTCCATAGGTGTTAAGATCCCCTCCTCAGCAAGCCTCAGTAGTGTCCAGCGACTGACGACTCCAGATCTGTGTTGGTTGATAAGTCTTCTTACATGTCCACTAAGTTTCTTGTTTCTGGCTGTGGCCATCTTAAACTTCTATCTCTTTCATCCAAAGGAGTGACATGGACTCATAGTTGTCGAAGTCCTGTGCTCTTACCACATTTCGGAGAACATTGATAATGGAACCAAGAACTACTAAAGAAAAAAATGTGTAGCCAGGAGTAGCGCATGATGCAAATTGGGTGGCAGGTGAAGAGCTGGAGAGGTCATGAGTTTAGAAAAGATTCAGAAATAAGAATTGTCTGTAGACTCTGGAAGGAAGAAAAGTGAAAGACTTCCTGCTGGAGGACAGTGGAAATAGAAATGTATACAGTATGGGTCAGACATCGGACACTCATCAGTGGTCACATATAGTGGAGGAAATTGTTTTTTTTAACCTTTTTGTGTACTGGCCATGACTGCATTATTAGTCTGTGACCAATATAAAGACAGCTCTAGAAGCTAAAAACATCTCATGAAGTTAACAGGATGTTGCCCAGGCAATGGATGGTGTGTGGTTTTCATGTATGTCTTCAACTGATTTCAAGGGTGTAGCTAATCAATACAGACTATATGTTCCTGTACTGACAACTCAAAAGTAGCATTGCTCTTTACAGAATTAGCAGTGGGAGTTACATCAACTTTTCCTGAAGTGTAACCATCTTGTTAACTGGTGTTCTCTAGTCAAGAACAGATTTATTAGCAACACTAGGCCTAAGATGCCCAATAGCATCTTGGTTGAAAGTTATCAGTTACTCATAACTGTTTGAATCAGGATAATAAACCAGAATTGATCAAGATCCTGCTTAACATCATTTAGTGTAAGCTTGTAAACTGACAAGTCTGGATTTACAAGGGTCATGTAGAGAAGGCAATACAGTGCCTAAAGAGTACTCAAATAGGAAAGGCAACACGGTGTGTAAAAGTGCTTACCGCAAACTACAAAATATTTGTATCCATTTTTTTTTTTAAACATAATGAGCAGTAGCTTTGGTGACTGCAGCAAATGCAGATATAAAGCCATAAAAAATGAATATTCCCACACAAGAAAAAAAAACTGCAGCCGTTTGGCACGTCTCATATCACATTTTATTCAATAAAATGTGTATTTCTTTAAACAGTATGTGTTGTCAGGTGTACGGACTTTCCTCTCATACTGTGCTGAGCTTCTCGTTGAGGGCCAGCTGCGTCTTTGTCAGGTTTGCTAGATATACAACCATCAACAGGTCCTGTAAAGGAAAAGGGGATCAACATTAACAATATTCAACTTCACTTGAAGAACTTGGGCGTTTGGCTTTGAAACCTTCTCAGAACCACATATCTGTTGCCATAAAATACCGTTAGAATTACATATGATCAAATGGCCCTCCTTTATATGATAAGGCAACACAGTAAAGAATCTCAAAAAGTAAAAGACAATGATTTGTTTATTTTTATACTTTTTAATCTTTAGCAGTTTCCTTAAGCTTAAGATATCTTGTTCTTTATTTCTATTCAATCTCCATCTAAACATATTAAAATCTGAAGAAATGTGGTTAAATACAAAATTAAAACAGTTTTATATGGCTGTGAAGAATGGAGCCCAACAAAAATAAACAGTCACAAATATGAAGATTCCAACTTTCAGGAATGGATGTTTGCATAGAATTAAATGACAAAAGTACCAGTCAAATACCAGTGGATAAAGAATTAATCAGAGTACACTGCATGATAATCTCCAGACTATTGTAAAAGGAAATTGTCTGGCCATGCATCTTGATTATCTGGTACTGGGGAAAAACCTTTCTGAACGGAAGGGAGATAACGCCAAAGAATGGACACATTTTGGCTTTGAAAAGACCCTCCAAAAAATGACAATGATAGAGACACATGGATAAGTCTGTCACTGGTGCCACACAGGATTATGGGAAGAGGTTTACATGGGCTTGAACCAGATCCTTCTGAACATGAGGTGAGGGTCTTTCTAATCTTTGAAACAGGCATGCCAACTAGATTTCAGGGTCAAAGCAAAGAGATTCATACAAGTGCAAAGTTGCAGTAAAGCTAATAAAGCCTAATGTTCATTTGTCTTCTGGCTACAGTGTGGTGTACACGGAAGACATTTTAATCTTACTTTTTTTTTTTTTTTAATTTCTCATTCTAGCTCAAAATGATTTTAAAAAATTATTTATTATTTTAAACAGATATCTGTGTGTGTGTTGTTCTTTCTGAAGGCCTATAAGCCAAAACGTTCTAATTTGTGTCACCCACTTATTACATACAGCTTTAACTATATCGTTTTTTTTTTCTCCTATATATTTTTTAAATTTCTCCTAACTAGATTTGAGCTTTACAATATGGAAAAAATATTTTAATATATAAATCCTTTATATACTGTAAATACAATAACTATATACCCCTTGAAATCAACAAAAAAACAAGATACATCATTTACACATGCATTTAAGTGACTCGATCATTTGTTGGAGGCGCTAAAAAAAACAATCTAGGTCACCGAGACATACAAGGTTACAGGAATAAATAATAAGATAAACATGGCATAATAACCTTAGGTCAACAGGTGGTCAGCTTCCTATTGTGGCCACCATTTATTTCAAATAACTCAGCACCCAGCTGTCAATTCACTCTCAAATTTTCACACAGATGTGAATAAATGGATGATTAATCAGTATTGATTAACCTTTCCCTTAGTGTTGTTTTAAATGATTTATTTAATGGGCACAAAATTGTAAAATGCTAATAAAAATTGCAAAGTACTTTTGAAAACATGAGAATTTTCATTAAAAAATCTTCTAGTTATCAGATTACTTTGAAATTTCACAAGCTTATATAAATGTGATGTTAAATCTAAATATGCACACAAATCTGCCTTTCCGCGTCTCATATTACCTAAAGCTTTAACAAAGGCCGGTCAGATTTTTTTTTTAAACCTATTATTGAGAGGAAATACTATGATGTCATCAATAGTTAGCTGTGTCTGTTTCGTTAAATCTCGTTGGGAAAAAAAAAATAAATAAAACTTGAGTGGGTTGTGGATGATTTTGTTATCTGGAAGTAAATTTTGGACATGGCCTGAATGGGTAGACAAAATGGAAAATGGCATCTGTGTTTTCGTGAAGCATCTATTCTAGAACCCAAATGAAGAATAGTCAAGCAGTGTACCTTCATGTTGGAGTTAAGCATGTCCTCAAACTTATCCTGGTCTATTTGTGGGACTCCAGTAACCAAGTCCAGGAGAAAGCGCCCAGTCACATTGTCTGATGGGATCTTACCAGCCTGAGGAAGTATATGGGAGAAGGCTGCTACATGAAATAACAATTACTTATCTGTTATCATACACATATTGATCATACTTTGTATACCATGGAATAAATTCAAGACTAGTACAGAATAAGATCTATCTATCTATTGACCTTTCCTGCCCATAGAGCATAGACCCAGATACTCTTTTTCTAAATTTTCTTTCTAACAGTTTCAATCCTTGCAAAAAACATTTTTCAAATCTCACCATTGGAAATAAGATCATTTAACATCAAAATAGGTACAGGGATGTAATGGGTTACATGTGTTTGCATTCACCAGACGAGAGTTGCAGAAAATAACATGATAATTCAAGGTTACCCAATGAAAAGGACACACTGCGGAAGCCAAATGAGAGTATTACACAACAGGCCGCCCTTTTTTTGTAATCCCCAGGGAAAAAGACAAAGAGGAAGACCAAGGAATTCTTGGAGAAGGCTGACAGAAGCAGAGATGAAGATGATGGGGAAGACATGGAAATATCTTAAAAGAATGGCAAGAAACAAAACGACTTGGAAAGTGTTTGTTGAAGACCTATGCTCCACAGGGAGTTGAAAGGTAGAAGAAGACCCAATGAAAAAATACTTGCCTGAGCAAGCAGGTTCTTTTGTTTGAGACATAGATCCTCATCAGCAACAGAGACACACACACAGGGAGAGTAAGAAGAGATCAAGCCTAGAAGTGTTACATCTTGAGAGAAAAGACCATTAACTAGCTAGCATAGTCATGTAGTTACAAACTAAAGAAATGTTTGCAATTGTTGAACTGAGATTAGTACAGTAATCTGACTTTTGTGGTCTATTCTGGACAGTGATAAAGAACACAGTTGTTTTCTGAAGTTTGAGTCATAAAGATAGTTAGTTGTCTCTAGCTAGAGAACACATTGAATGCTTTTGTATTCAATGTTTGTATAACTTTACATGCTGTTTGTTATCAGATTTATGCCCCTGTCAATAAACCTGAATGAAGAGTTCGACGGACTTAGCCAGCCTCCCATGACATTTTGTTTCATCCATTGAGTTTCTTTACATGTACTTGTAATGTTCATCAATATCAAATCAGTCCTTGTTTAACTTTCTCTGTACGTTTCGCCACACTGTGAGATATGCCAATTTTGGACGCGTACATTTCACCACACTGTGAGATATACCAATTTTGGACGCGTACGTTTCACCACACTGTGAGATATGCCAATTTTGGATGCGTACGTTTCACCGCATGGTGCTCCATTCTCAATGTGATTAGTGACTGAATGTAACCCGTCATCACACTATATTCTTTTTACATGTCTTGTATCATCTTGGAATTGGTGAAATCTAATACCTTGTTCAATTATCTACAAAATTTGTATATAATACATTATATGTTAGATAAATATAAATATGTAGATTGATTCTTAAAACCATGAACAATTTTGTCTCTGAAATCTCTTCTATTGCAATGATAAAAAGCTTCTGTATGGAAAGAGTTGAGACAGTTGCTGAAATACGAGAAGAGGCCATCGTGTCAACAGTAACAAGTGTGGCAATGCCAGTGAATCTGTACCAGCTGACTACGAGTGAAGTGCTGAATCATCAGTTCTCATCACACAAGACTGTATGGGTGTGTTCTAGCCTCACTGAACTAGTAGCAGACCAGACTTTGTTGATGACACAGCTCACCTCTCACATTGAGGATTGCGTTTCAAAATGGTGGAACGTTTCACGTTCTCTCGATCGCTGCAGAAAATTGATCTAGGGTTTGATTAATTTCGGCTCTCTGATGCAATTTTCTGTGTTGAAATCAAAATGATGTTCTACTTAGCAAATCTGTGCCGACGAAGTGGACAAATCTGTGCCGCCGAGTACACAGAGCAATGTTCCTTTTTGACAAGTCAAGTATTGTAAAAGTGACCTTCACCATCTAGTGTTGACATGTGGTTTACGTCACATTGAGTGCTGTTCAATGGCCGATGTTGGAATTGTTTGAAGTTATTTACATGCTGGAACGCATTAATGTGAACTGCTCCGTCAAGTCGACCAAAGGTTTTCCTCTTTGGGGAATTTGCACCGTATTTCGTTCGTTGTACGCTAACCGTATGGTCTGTTGTTTGATGTGTGGCGGGGATAATTCAACGACTAACTGTGTGTTTATATGTTCGGTTAGAGTCAAGAACGATATCCTAACATCATCAAGCGCTATACATTTTTTGTTCTCAATATGACGATCATCATTTTCGGGAGGACGTGAACTTCCAGTATATGGTGGATATGCGGCAGGAACCATTGAAGACTATGTCTGAAAAGTGTTCCTTGTTGCAGTTTCCTCATATTCGAAGTCCGGCTTGTTGCAGGAGCTACTGAGTTAAGTGCTCTGTGCATACCATGAGCTGTGTGTCTCATCCATTTTGATCATGTTTCGATATTCCAATTGTTTACGATGAATGATGATATCATATGACAGGGAACAGTTGGCTGTGTTCACTTTCTGCGCGGTTTTGCCTTATGTCTTTTGGCGTGTGCTGAGACTGCTACGATGGGGACTACAGTTACCTTTCTTTGTTTGGGAGATGAGTTAGTAATTCGGATGATTCCATTGGCATGGGCGGTTGAGCAATTATGGATTTTAATTCGTTTGCAGTGATACCGAGGCTTTCCATAACCAATAAACAAGTGCACGATAAAATGGGAATACTTAACGAGAGGTCGCAGCAACTGGACTAAAAATAAATAGAAATAAGACCAAAATCATCAGAATGAATGCAGCTGGCAATAACCAAATGACACTAGGAGAAATACCCTCTCCAAGAAGTAGAATCATATATCTATTATAAATATAGACAGAGAAGGAGGTACAGAGAATAATTATTTTAATAAGAACATTAAGGCATGCAGGGTCTTCATTAGGAATCATGGAAATCCAAACAAATTAGTTCAAATATAAAAATAATTTCAACTATAGTGTTAAATCAGTCTCACTGTGAAACATGGATAAGAAAATGATAGTCATGAAGATATAGACTATCTTTAATTACATTATCATGCATCATAAAATTGTGCCTGTTGAAGGAGGTGATCATATCCTTCCACAGCTGTCTATCTCTACTACAAATGTTTACCAATTCTGTTGTTACCTTTGTATCAAACAATTCTCTTAAAAATTGCCTCATTTTCTATTTCCCTCTACTTCTTCCCTCAATTTTTTTCCCTGTTATATATATTCAAGTTGTTCCATTTTCATTGCATGATCAAATAGCCCTAGGTAACTCTCTAAAACATAGAATTGCTTTATTGGCCTGCAAATACAATTTTTTTTAAATTTGGGGTGGATGGCAACATACAGAAAAAAAAAAAATGAGAACATGAACTATCAGTAGAATGTGGAAAATGATTGGAAGTATGTACACTACACATATACCACAAACTAACATACCAGTACATCATCCACATACTGCGTGACATGTGCCAACATCTCTCTCAGCCACTGAGATGAATTCTCAACCTGTTTCAGATCTGACTTGAGTTGGACAATACGTTTGGGGTTGTATTTGCCTTTCTGGAGGATTTCCACTGTTGAGCAGGAAATTGTTATCATTGACAAAATTAAATGAGACAGGAGTTTGACCAAACTGATGGTCTTATAGGAGAGGCATTAATGAGAGTGTTAACAACAAGGAGTAGTGGTTTTAGAAATGTGAGAGTAATAACAAAGGGCAGTTTAGAAATGTGAGAGAGTAATAACAAAGGGCAGTAGTTTTAGAAATGTGAGAGAGTAATAACAAAGGGCAGTAGTTTTAGAAATGTGAGAGAGTAATAACAAAGGGCAGTAGTTTTAGAAATGTGAGAGAGTAATAACAAAGGGCAGTAGTTTTAGAAATGTGAGAGGTGATATCAAAGAGCAGTGGTTATAGAATTAAGAAGATTCCTCCCTTTTCTTAGCATTCACCCTTAAGTGAATGTGGATGAGTTGTGCTGTGAGTTTATGACAAAGCATGACCTGTGTCATTCAGCCCAATAACATCAATCATACAATATAGAACAATATGGAATATTTAATATGCTAATTAATAAAACACAGTTGTTTGTCAGTTGCTTAGCCCATTGGTGTCTAGCCATGACTATAAAATATGCATACTTCTATTATACATTCACAGTAAAAAGAAGTTGTGTCATAACAGATACAAACATTTGTGGCTAAAAGTCAATTATTGCTGAACAAAAATTCTCAGATTTGCCAGTCTTCGATCTTTTTGTTACGAGCATTAACTACTAAAATGTCATTCAATAAATATTGACTTGAACTAAAATTTTACTTTTTGTTTGTTATCACAAATTTAAACCACTTCCATAATATCTCAGTTTTAAGAATGAGTAGAACGTACCCATACTCAAGACATCTCCAACCATAAATGCTGTAAAAGTTCCAATATTTCATAGATAACTAAAATGCCACATTGAGATGTAAATTAACAGCTGTGAAAATAATCTAACCTCCAACTTGCTCGGGATCGTAGCTGATTGTCTCCACCTGTACTGGCGTAAACATTGTACCTTGTGTCTTATCTGGCACACCGATTAATGTGCTGTTAACAGAAACAAAGATAATTTCTCACAGGTTAAAATCTGAATTAGTAATTAAATAAAAGAGAAAACTACAAAACTAAAATCTAAACACCATAAATAGGTACAGCAACAGCAATTGCTCTTGGAGAAAAATAAACACGAAAAAAGAAAAAGCAAGACAGGAAGAGGTTGGGCTGTTTACAGGCAAGGCACCTTTCTCTGGATAAAAATGTTCTGATTTCAAATCCCACCAAAGGTGGCAGGAATTTGTCACTTTCAACATGTGGTCACCCACACCACCAGTCTCTGGATAGTGAGATCCCTCTTAGGTAACAGCAACAAAACAGAGGCTCCTATGTGCAGAATGCACATGTTAAAGAACCCTTAGCAGTTGGAAATTTATAAAGCAGACAAAATATGGCTGCTGCTCAGTAGGCACAACTTTACCACCCCCCCCCCCCCCCCAAAAAAAAAAAACTATCTATCCATCAATTGACCTTTCGAGTCGAAGACAGCACAGAGGGCAAAACCACAATCATAAAAACAGAAACCTTGCGTGCCAAAACGGAACATATTGCAGAGATCACTGCTTCTAAAATCTATGGTCTGTTTCCATAACAATACTTTTTTACAATGACAGCTTGTCAAGCCATCGATCAACCTCCTTAGTCACCTCTTATGACATGCTTGGAAGGTCACAGTGTCACTATTCTTTACTCATAATGAGGCCCCGGTAACACACAGGAATTTATATTCTCAATGATTAAAAATGAAATGAGTGTACTTCTGAAGTTGTAGAATATCTGCCTGCATGGTGAGGGACATCTGAGTACACCGGTTGCCAGTGAGAAAAATAGGAACAAGTTTTACACGGGGACTTCACTGGAGATATAAAGCTGACAAACAAACAAAACAACCAGATATTGTATTAGTATAAGGTCTAAGATGCCTAACAGCAAATGGGCTGCGAGCATTCTGAGACTCACAACCAGATGCTTGATTCAGGATATTCTTCCTTTCAGCTCCCTGTGGAGCATAGGTCTTCAACAAACACTTTCCAGGTCATTCTGTTTTTTGCCATTCTTTTAAGATCATTCCATGTTTTCCCCATCATCTTCATCTCCGCTTCTGTCTGTCTTCTCCAAGAATTTCTTGGTCTTCCTTTGTCTTTTCCCCTGGGGATGCCAAAATAGGGCCTGTTGTGTAATACTCTCAGTTGACTTCCGCAGTGTGTGTCCTATCCAGCATCATCATCTTCGCTGTATCTCTTTATCCACTGGTATTTGACTGGTACATTTCCATAATTCTATGTTAGTGATTTTGTCCTGCCATTTCCATCCTTTTATTCTGTGCAAGCATCCATTAATGAAAGTCTGTATCTTCATGATTGTCAATTTTGTTGTTCTCCATGTTTTGTTGAGTCAGGATAGGCATATCATAATTGATCAAGATCCTATTATACCCACCTGTGTTGTGAATGGAAACAATCAGTTTGATCAAATAGGTACAGATCAAAGAGGGAATGTAACCCAGTGATTTAAGAAAAATTGTGGCAATAACAAAACAAAAACATAAGGAACTGCAACTATTAACACAAGAAAGCAATAGCAGAGTGATTTGTTTGCTTGATAATGGCCAGAGCGGTTCTGGTTCAGCTCGCAGATGGAAATTTGTATTGAACGAATATGACTTTGGGGTTTACCCAAATTCAGAAATTACGAACCAGATATTTTCGGAAAGCCTGGTGTGACATCAACAACATCACCCAACAAATGTAATGCTGGACAATGAAAAATATCACTAGTAACTTCATATTTCCCATATGACTTTTGCCAGGGCATATAAAAAAAAAAAAAAAAAGGTGCCCCTTCACGCCAAATGGCATATAGGGAATATAGTGTTGGTGACCATAAATTTTACAGACCTTCGGCACATGATTTTTGGGATAATGAGGTTGGTATTACGCCCGTGCCACTTTACTTTCCCAGAAAAAGATCCAGTACCCATTAAAGGCTGGGTGAACCAGGAAGCCGTCGGTTGGGATCGAACCGTACCTCTTGTCCTTTGTAGTCCAGTTCGCTAACCACTGAGCTATCGGTGCTCTCATGGAAGGGTATAGTAACCTTTTATCTTCTGAGAGCCAGATGTGAAAACTACGAAGATGCAGACGACTAGATACCATCATCTAAAGATGGCTAAATTACCTAATTTGCATTCACAAGTGATTGTAATGTACAAATCTTGTTAGTGATGGATAGTGGAAGACAGAAAAGAGAATGGAATGAAAGAGAGAGGAGAGTGAGTGAGCACAAACTGAACAATAAATCAATAGAAAGTTTACTGTCTACTGGTGAGAGGGCTGTGCCTGAACTTCACGCAACAAGGCTGTTCATGTTTGGTTGTATTTGACTAACAGCAGTGTGTGGTATTTTTTAAACAAAATTTGTGCCAGTTAATCGATTTCTTACTATTATGTTACTTTTTATTTATTTATTTTATCTCAGGGAAAGTAGAGCATTGTAATTTTGAAAACAAGATTGGTGGGTTGGTTGTTGCCCACAGGCTGCACACCTGTCTTTTGAGAATGAGCCCTTACTAATTAGCTCCGAACTATAGGAAAAGACTACATTGGACATACTATAACCAGTGATGGAAAATGTACAACTGAAATAAACACAAGAATAGGAATGGCGAAAAGTAATTTTAATGTCATAAAGAACATACTAACATCAAAACAAATAACACCAGGGCTAAAACTAAGAATAGCAAAATGTTATGTCCTCTCAATATTCCTATATGGTGCAGAAACATGGACATTAGACAAGAAAACAGAACAGAAAAGTGAAGCCTTTGAAATGTGGATATATAGAAGAATAGGTAGAATTAGATGGAAGGAAAAGAAAACAAACGATGAAGTCTTAAAACAACTAAAAATGAAAAGAGAACTACTAAACACAATTCAAACAAGACAAATGCGATTTTTGGCCATGTTAAAAGACACAACAGCCTACTAAAAGTAATCCTGGAGGGGAAAATACAAGGTAACAGAGGCAGACCAAGACTAACATGGATGAATAACATAAAAAGATGGACAAATCAGCCTATGATAACCTGCACCATCAAAGCAAGAGACAGAGCAGAATGGCGCTCCATGGTAGCCAACCTTCGTTGCGGAGACGGCACTCGATGATAATAGGAAAAGACTAAACAAAAGTTGATACATTTGTGAATAAATGTTTAATGAAAATTTCTGAACATCAGATGGCATAACAAGATCAGAAATGAGGATATCTGAGAAAGATCAAAATAAGGGCTAATCAAGTAACAGATTATGAAAATAATATGAAGATGGATTAGACACACTCTAAGAAAACGTAATGTCAGCATAGCAAGACAGACACCATCATGGGATCAACAGGGCAGGAGTACACGGCGAAGAAAAGTCATTGAAACCCTCAAGAACATTGGCCTAAACTGGATAGAAGTAGAGAAAATGTCCAAAAAATAATGATGGTTGGAGAGACCATGTTCATGACCTATGTTGCAAGGTGTCTTAAATAGCTTTAGACTGATTGACTGGATAGGAAAAGATCATCGATGAGCTATGGTCCACATAGAGGATTCTGTTAGCTACTTACAAATGTCTCTTTTCTGAAGCGCATGATAATGTTCAACTGTATTACTGTGTACCTGTGATATGCTTTGATGGCCATCTTTCCACCACGCACAAATGTATCAACTGTGAGGTGAATTGGGTTCTTGGCCTCTCTGGAGTAGTAATCATGTATTAGCACTGAATGGACAGACACTTCTGAGCCAGTTGAGAACCTGAAAAGACAATCAATCATTTTAAAATGTGAAATAGAATCATTTTGTTGCTTTATATAGTCTTATTACAGCAGATTTTTTTTTTTTCTTGCCATGAAATTAGGAGGAATGAGATAAAATATGTGAAAACATGAAAATTTCAGGGAATAGAGCCAGAGTGAAAAGTTACAAGATAATTAAAGAGAATGAGGGTTTTTTTTTTTTTTTTTTTGGCGTTCGCCAGCTTTCACCTCAGACAAAATCCCTGGGACAAGGAACTGAATTTTGCTAGTTAATCTATTTTTTCTTGGAAGCTGTACGCACCGGGTCCCTCTCTGCAAAGGCAGAAAACAACATTGTCTGAGGTACGCATATTTTTTTTTCTATCGATAAGTAATTGATGTTGCAAGCTCAAGTTGGGCCTCGCTACTTAGACCAGTGGTGGTTGCCACAGAGAGAAATCACAAATAAAAATTCCAAATGGGGCTGCCGGGATTTGAACTCACAACCTCTGTCTTGAGACCGGCGCCTGCCTTGAGACCAACCAGCCCCTCAATTGACATTGAACACTGTGATGATAACCCTAATACAAAAACAGATCCTATGAAACAATGCAGTTCAGAACACCTAACATTTATATATCTATCTATTGACCTATCGAGCCGTAGCTGGCCTATAGAGCGTAGACCAAGATACTCCTCCTATCTGAATTTTTATTCTAGCAGTTTTCAATTCTTTTAAAGATATTTTATCAAATCTCATTTGTTTCTGTTCTGTGCAAGCAGCTCTATCTCATTGAGGGAGCTGATTCCTGCTGCTCTTGCCTCTCTCATCAATGTTCTTCTCAGTGTCTCTCTGGGTCTTCCTCTTACCTGTTGTTTCCCACATGAGGGCTTGTTTTACTATTCGGTTATTATCTCTTCTCATCACATGTCCAACATATGACCATCGTCTTTTCTTTATTACTGAAGATATTAATATCTACTGCTAATTTACACATTCTGTGTCAGGTCTACGTTTCATTAACAAAATCGTTTTTACGATAGCGGCTTGTTAAACCTGTGATCAACGATTCTATACGAAGCCTGAGAAAAATAATTCCTACATTTATATATAGACATTTGTTAATGAATGTAGAACTGGAAGATAAAAATAAAACTCACCATCCAATGATACTTTCACTACTGTTCACTTTCTTGTGCAGTTCAAACATGTTGCGAGCATATTCAATGTCAACTGCAACCTAGTTTTTGGTAATGAATTTAAAATAAATATATCTAGAAATTTATACATATGAAAATATACAAACTTTATATATATATATATATATATATATATATACATACACACGTAAAATTGATAGTTGTAAACTGGAAGATGAAACCATCAAGAAAAATTTTAACATAGAGCTAAGTAATTGTTATGCGGCACTCGGAGAAATAGACTTAGATATCAATGAAATGTGAGACTCACAGAGCAAAATACTAATGACAGCAGGAGAATCAAGTGCTGGAATGAAGAAAATGGAAAAACGAGCTTGGATTTCAGACACTACATGGAAATACATCAAAGAAAGAAAAGAAATGAAGAGAGCCATGACTAATGTAAAGACAAATCTTGGAAAGGGCCTGGCAAAAGCAACATACAAAGAATTAGACAACAAAGTAAAAAGTTCAGCAAGAAGAGATACAAGAGCTTATATAGACAATTTGGCAGAGAAAGCAGAGACAGCTGCAATTACAGGAGACAACAGAACCCTCTATACTATACAAAAGATGCTGACAAACACCTATACATCCAGTGCAACACCAATTCTAGACAAATCTGGTTTAATGCGAACAACAAGCACAGACATAAAAGCCCGTTGGGCGGAACACTCCAAAGTCCACTACCCCACAATTTATAGATTTTGAAGCTGAAACACCAGCAACAGAATTAGATGTAAATTTAGATGACTTCACCTTGAGCGAAATAGAGATCAACTTAAAGCGTATGGCCAACAACAAGGCTGCTGGGGAGGATAAGTTAACAGCTGAGATCCTCAAGGCAATTGATAGCCACAATTTAATACATTAATTTAAAATTTAATACATAATACATAATTTAATACATATATATAAAACTATATGTATGGAAGTACATAAACTGTATTTCCTCAGCCTTATTTGTGACTGCCGTTTAGCAGCATGGGAAAACAAAGTGTTCCTGGCTGCTTGAGCTTTGTAGTTTGCTTCAAACATTGCATTTTTTGTGTGGTGATTGACATTTCATTAAACATTTGTAAGATTTCCATTCTTAATTTGCAGTTGCATGTAATTGTTAATGCAGGTTACGGGATGTTGTTATCTGGCACACGTGTGCAAAAAAAAAAATTAAAGTTCTTTCTGGATGTATTTCATAACTGGTGTTATAACTACTTTTCTTATTTGTCGCTCTTAATTCTGTTCTTTGTTAAGTACAGATATGGACTAGATATGAATATAAAAAAGACTAAAACTATGATCATCTATCTATCTATCTATTGACCTTTCGAGCCGTAACCGGCCCATAGGGCGTAGACCAAGATACACCTTCTCCTATATGAATTTTTGTTCTAGCAGTTTTCTTTTAAAGATATTTTATCAAATCTCGCCATCTGTCTCTGTTCTGTGCAAGCAGTTCTATCTCATTGATGGAGCCGATTCCTGCTGCTCTTGCCTCTCTCATCAATGTTCTTCTCAGTGTTCAAACTATGATCATAAACAAAGAAAATTCTCAAGACCTACAATTAAATATCGAAGTTGAAGGAATACATCTGGAGACAGTTCAGAGCTACAACTACCTGGGACATACTATAACTAGTGATGGAAAATGTACAACTGAAATAAATAAAAGAATAGGAATGGCAAAAAGTAATTTCAATGCCATGAAAATTATACTAACATCAAAACAAATAGCAGGACTGAAACTAAGAATAGCGAAATGTTACATCTCAATATTCCTGTATGGTGCAGAAACATGAACATTAGACCAGAAAACAGAACAGAAAATTGAAGCCTTTGAAATGTGGATTTATAGAAGAATAGGTAGAATTGGATGGAAAGAAAAGAAAACAAACGAAGAAGTTTTAAAACAAGTAAAAATGAAAAAAGAACTACTAAACAGAATAGAGCAAGACAAATGAAATTTTTTGGTCATGTTAAAAGACACAACAGCCTAATAAAAGTAATATTAGAAGGGAGCAGAGGCAGACCAAGACTAACATGGACGAGTAACATCAAAAGATGGACAAGTCAGCCTATGGCAATCTGCACCATCAAAGCAAAAGACAAAGTGGAATGGCGCTCCATGGTAGCCAACCTTTGATGCAGAGAGGGCACTCAATGATGATGTTAAGTACAGAAAATGACATAGCAGCAGTTATGATCATCTAGTTGACAGGTCATTTTAATTGTACAACAGAACTCGTGGTGCTCAGATTCCTTCCTCAGAACATTCCCCAGTATGAAGCAGGTACGCTACACATTAGCAAAAGTGCTGATGATAGCTTTAGCCCAGATACAAACTCTGTAGCATGAGTCACATGGGCAATCTTCCACTATTAACATCCACTGTTTTACATTGATAGTATAATTTTCACAGAAAGGCTATGATGAATAGTCTTTATCCTAGTACCAGTTACTACAACATGGATCAAGATTCAACAGGGAACAGGTTTTTAAAGTGGTCAGCAGTTTACAACTGATCGCTTGCCTCAGGATTAGTGAACCAGAACTCGCCAAGATCTTACCAAGTATTTCAACCTCCCTCCTCATGACGTACCCGAAAAATGTTGATTGTTTCTTTCTGATGTTTATTAGGAGCCCCCTTTTTGTGTTGGCCTCTTTGAGAATTTCCTCATTGGGCTTTTTAACCATCCAGGGAACTTTCAACATTCTTCCAAGAAATAACACACACACACACACCCCCCCCCCCCAAAAAAAAACCTTTCTAAAACTACAATTGAAATAAACTTACTTCATCGTCTGATTCATTGTGTGGAACTGCAAAACAATTGGTGACCTCTACAACACCTTTTTCAATAGTTCCTGAAATATGGTGATTCACAATAAGTTATATTGTTTATGTTTATAATTATTATGAATGAATTATTGTATAATAATTCACAATAAAGTGTAAATTAACACCATGTGCTGACCAAAAGGTCAGTGGTTTGAATCTTAGCAACGGATTGCAAGACATAGGTCTCAGTCATCTCCATTCAATGAATAAAGATCTCAAAAGTTGCTCTGGCTTTTTTTTTCCCCACATTTTCGTGATTCATTATGGGCTTTTCTTTATTTTGCTACCAATCAACTGTCTTTTTTAGTTAAATTTTTTGTATATTTAGATTCAGCGTCCATTTTTACATAAATGTGGGATATCATCTGTCTTCACAATCGATTGCTATTGGAATTTAACCTTAGATTACGATACTGTCATAAAATTTACTGCATCAAGAAGACAAATTCTTGAAAAATTTGACAGTGAACTGCAAGTGACAGCTATCTGTCATACTAACTTCCCACCAATGCTCACATCATTGTAGTGATCTAATTGCAAATTGATCTGGATTTATAATTTCGTGATTTACATGTTCATTCTACCCTTTCTTCACTCTTTTAAGTTCTTACTCAAATGATGTCATCCGTGGCATACAAAGATTTTGTTCACATGTTGTGCAATATTCCTTCTTTAATACGTTAATATCAATAGCATATATTTTTAAAAAGCAAAAATTATACTGAAATTTTACCTATCCTATGTAGAGCAGTGGCCAGCGGCAATAGGGTGCAGTAATCATTTGTCTGATTAGACCTCATTTATTATGGCCCTGAATTTGACCGCAAAGTGCTTTGGCTATTGGACAGTGCTTTGTTTATAGACACGTCAGCCGCCAGTATGTTCACTTTTATCTTTGCAGTCATTTTTTCCTATCCTGTATTTACAAAAGTTTTTTTTGATATCTTGCTGACATCCAAAGAGAATTTCGCAGTCAGAAGTTAAAAAAAATGATTTATTTATTGCACTTATGGCCAATTTAACTCAGATGAGAACAGTAAGTACACACTGCAGCGACTACACTGGACAATCGGTCTTTATTCTCTGGTTCTACAATCCCCTTCCTTGGCAGAGACTCCTGTGAGGGAAACTGCCATAAATAAAGTTTCTGTTTTATTATTAAGGCTAAATTTATTAAAAAAAAAAAAAGAAAAGAAAAGAAAAGAAAAGCAGTACTTTTCCGCCAGTAAAAAAGTAATGACTTGTTAGTCACAGTGGTCACCAGCGGGAATAATTAGGGAGGTTAAGGAGGGAAAGAAGAGCAAATGACAGCAAATTATATCTCTCCTCGATGCTGAGAGGCAAATGAGGAAGGAAAGAAGAAGGTGGGAAAAGATTTGCACATGGCAAACTGTCAAATTCCATAGATTTTTATTTTGAAAGGAACATTTTTACAAATGTGTTGTAATCGATGGTTCAATTGATGACATTGGAAATTTACAAATCAAAGATTCAAAATCAGATAATTATATCATAATTAATTCAATGAAATCAACTCAAACCCAAAAGAACTCAAATAACTTGGAAGGCACGTTTGAGATAAGTCCAAAGAGAATTAATAAACCAGTTCTCTTTATTATAATTTGAGAATTTAATATCAAATTAATTCATATTTTTATATCATTGACATCATTACTCATTCACATATTGAATTGTAGTGATTGATTATACGATAATATTAAAAACTTTTAAATTAAAAATAAAGTGATGGAACATGCTCCCTAACGGCCACAGTATTTAAATATATTATTTGATATTATTTCTAATTTGTTCTGTACGTACTGTTTGGCCCTGGGGCAAGAAAAGTTAGAAGGTTGGACTACACCTCTCAACTAGTCACACTTATAAGTGACTATATAGTATAGTGACTATACAGGTGTATACTGTAATACAACTTTTACTATCGTCTATGTAGTATCTTTGGACTACAAAGGACAAGGGGTAGGGTTCGATCCCAACCGACGGCTTCCGTGTTCACCCAGCCTTTAAAGATAAATGGGTACCGGTACCGGATTTTTTTCTGGGATGTGAAGCGGCACGGGCGTAATACCGACCACATTACCCTAAAAATCATGTGCCGAAGGTCTGTAAAATTTATGGTCACTAACACCATATTCCCTATACGCCACTTGGCGTGAAGGGGGTACGGGTACGGTACTTTACATTTAAAAAAAAATGTTATATAGTATAAACTTTATACTTAAAAGTATAGTAAGTATCTTAAGTATATACAACAGGGGAGTCAACCTCGTCGTCATGGTTGCACTTTGCAAGGTCAAATAATAAAATAAAAATATATTTAAACTTCACAAATAAATAAGATAAACAAATTAAACATTTATTATACTTATCGATTTAATTACGGATGATATAATTAAATTTAATTATTTTATTTCGCAAAAAAAAAAAAAAATGTAGTAAGGCTGTCTCCGGCTCAGCTGTGTAGTAGTTGTCACTAGTGTACTAAATGTGTAAATAGAATAGAGTCTGAAGTACCTGTTATTTTTACTTTTGTAGTGTAGTGAGTACTACAAAACTACACTACTGGACACTCTACAGACTCACACCAGAGTCAGAGATTTATTTTACTTTACAGTAGTAGTCAGTGAGTAGACAGTAGTAAGTAGTCATGTCGGTCGTAAGTAGAGTCAGAGAGGAGAGACTGGATTTAATTGGTTAACAGCACTAAACTATACCTCATGATAAACAAATATCTTGTCTTTTATAAACGTACCTAATAATGTTCCTATAACCCGTTTAGCATCCTCGTTTCTTCGCTCATAAGCGTCAATAACGCTGAACAACACCACTGGGTGAACCTTACACACGAGATTTGAAGCCATGTTGTCTCTGCTGTCGGTCACGTGTCTCACTATCATCATGGCTTCCGTTCGAGTTCTTGTTTAGAATTTTTTGTTCTATCTACGTATGTTCCTGTATGGTGCAGAAACATGGACATTAGACAAGAAAGCAGAACAGAGAATTGAAGCCTTTGAAATGTGGATATATAGAAGAATAGGTAGAATTGAATGGAAGGAAAAGAAAACAAACGACAGGCCCTTTTTTGGAATCCTCAGGGGAAAGGATAAAGAGGAAGACCAAGGTATTCTTGGGGAAGACAGATAGAACAGAGATGAAGATGATGGGGAAGACATGGAATGATCTTAAAAGAATGGAAAAAAAACAGAACGACTTGGAAAATGTTTGTTGAAGACCTATGCTCCACTGGGAACTAAAAAGGTAGAAGAAATAAGAATTAATCTGAATCTTTGTCTTCTTCAGGCCAGATTGACTGCTTATTGCGTGTATACCGCTACATAAGTTATTTTGGAAGTAACTAGAAGGGAAATAAGGTAACGGCAAAGACTACAGTGGTAAGATAAAATCAAGAGATCGATAGGAGGACCTATGCTATATTGTACCATCAGTGCAAAAATATATAAAACAAACAGTGAAATGGCGATCATTGGTAGCCAACCTATGACGTGGAGACGGTACAAGATGACAATGATGATACCAAATACTACAGATTGTTCTTGGTTAATTCTGTAGCAGAATTTGCGACCGGGTATGGGTTTTAGTTTCGATCAGACGTTTTGTTTTGTAACTAGATTTTCTTCTTTTATATACGCAATATGTTGTGAACTTTCAGGTTCGCTTGCTTGCGTTCGCCCGATGACTAAGGGAGAACACCTCTTCATCATCTGCCCTTAAAAGGACGTTAAGGGGGCGTGTCTGCGTTGTGTTGTGGTTTGCAGTGTAATTGATATTTGCGCCGTTCGGCCCAACACATCCGACTTCAGCATGACATTTTTGAGTACCGGGTTGTCTTCCCTCTTAGATCCCTACTCGCTTGGCCAGACTAGACAGGTTAGTCTGTAGAGCACCACGGAGAGGTAGAGCAGGGTCTGGATAGTTCTGGTTCACCGATCCTTGCGCAAGCCATCAGCTGTGGGTCACTGACAACTTCCAGCTCTGGTGCTGTGAGGCGCGCCTTCGCCTCCACTTTTAGGTTCAAACGCAACAGGGGGCCGACCCCCGGGAATTATTATCCAGACGCACCTCTCACCCTACAAAACCAGGGGGACTGGTTGGTATCGAGGCAAGACGCCGGCCTCGAGACTAAGAGATTAAGGGTTCAAATCCCGGCTGCACCAGTTAGGATTTTTTATTTATGATTTCTCTCTGCGGTAACCACCCCTTGTCTCAGCAGCGAGGCCCGGCTTGAAACGTTAATTACTCATCGGCGGAAAATATGAGTACATCCGAAGTCAGAGTTATCTGACAGAGTTTCATTATTTGTAAACATGGTGTCAGGCTGGGTACTTGCATATAGGGACCGCCCCAATCAGCCGATGACATTCTAAAGAAAACATTTGTTTTTTTTTCGTTCGCTAGCTTTCACCTCTAACGAAGTCCCTAGAGACTAGGAACCGAATTTTGCGTGTTAATCCATCCTTCCCTGGCAGTCGTGGTTCCGCACAGGGGTCCCTTGCCGCACAGGCATATAACTCCGAATTCGGAGGTACTCATATTTTTTTCCGTCGACGAATAATTGGTGTTTTTACGACACCTTCGTAATTTTATGAAGCGGAAAAAAATACATACAACATTAAATGAAACAAGTCCAACACTCAGGAGTCAACGTAAGCAATAATTAGGCAGGTGTAGGGAGAGGGGAGATGTTTGCTCGGGGCAAACTGTTGAATCTCAAGAATTTGCATTGAGTTCGTAATTTTTACGAAGGTGTCGTAATCTTGATTAAAATTTTGCTAGTGTCTACATTATTTACTTGGGCTATCAACACTTTAATGATTGATGCCAGCACGAAGTCAGGCCGCGCCACTTTAATACTAAAATCTGGTTCCAATTTGAAAACCTTGAAGTCACAAAAGATGGAGAACAAGTTGCTGGAAATGAGTATCGAACCTCTGACCATAGGTTCTTCTTCTTCTGCGATCGTGGCTCATTCAGAGTAGGACTCTGGACTTTCTTCTTAGGAAGGTAGATGTTTAAGTGATTCGGTTGCCCCATATAGTTTCTCTTCCAGGGAGGTGGGTCTGGACCACATTGTCCTTCTCAGGTCTGTGTATTGGGGGCAATCCTGTAGAACATGTTTTGTTGTCATGTTGTCCAGGGTACAGTGGCATAGGCTGGTAGTTCCTATTTTGAGTTTTGTGAACATGTGGTTTCTCATTCTGACCACATGTTGAAAGAGACAGTGCACTAGCCACTCAATTACAGTGGCTCGATGACAGCAAGTTTGAAATGAGGACCCACATCTAAAGATTTGAAATCCCCTCTCTGTTTGCTTGCACTGAGACATCACCAAAGTTCAATAAGAAATAGTGCTTTCTTCCTGTGCTTTTATTTTCTCGTCCGCACGAAGCTACACAATGAGACAAGTCTTACCCCACACCTTTCCGATAGCTTGCACCACACCAGGATCAGTGAACCAGAATCACCCATACCCCAAACCACTTCCTCATGGTGCCTCTAGTATCAGACTAATCAGTCAAGTTTGATCAAGTGAGCAGAGATCGAAGAGAGAAGGCAAACCACTGCTTAAAAATGCTGTTCTGAAGTCAGATTTTTGGGGCTGAAAGGCATAAATAAACACAAAACAACACATCCACTTCACGTCATTTTAAGGACTGACGACAGAGGACTATCCATTCATTTAATAGTTATCAGGTGAATACCAGAAAGAAAAGAAAGATTTTCACTAATTTTAGTTACTTTCTATAATGTAGTTCATCATCATCATCGAGTGCCTTCTCCGCAACGAAGGTTGGCTACCATGGAGAGCCATTCTGCTCTGTCTCTTGCTTTGATGGTGGAGGTTGTCATAGGCTGATTTGTCCATCTTTTGATGTTACTCGCCCATGTTAGTCTTCGTCTGCCTCTTTTACCTCCAGGATTATCTTTAGTAGGCTGTTGTGTCTTTTAACATGGCCCAAAAATCGCATTTGTCTTGTTTGAATTGTGCTTAGTAGTTCTCTTTTCATTTTTAGTTGTTTTAAGACTTCATTGTTTATTTCCTATTCCTTCCATCTAATTCTACCTATTCTTCTATATATCCACATTTCAAAGGCTTCTAAGTTTTGCCTTAGCACAGTCTCAAATGATGTTATACCGTTCCATATACATGCTCTCCATGATGTGCGATCACTTGCCAGATGTTCTCAGTCATTTTCACATATGGAGAAGTCTTTCAGAGATGATTTACAAATATCTCTTATATCGTAGTTTAGGTCTGCCGATTTGTCTTTTCCCGTGTGTTAGTTCACCATATAGTATTTGCCTGGGGATGCGTTTTTTTTCCATTCGCTGGACATGCCCCAGCCATCTTATTCTTCGACATCTGAGCAACGACATGATTGTTGGGGTCATAGCACGTTGCAGGACGGTTAAGTTGGTTATTTTGTCCTGCCATTTGATGTGCATTATTTTGTGGAGACATCGCATGTGGAAGACATTTAGTCTTTTTTCCATGTCGAAAAACCAGGTGTGCCTGGCAAAACAACAAACTGACAACTAAAACAAAGAACACACTTTACAAAGTCTGAATCATTAGTATCCTCCTGAATGGCAGCGAATCATGGACAACTTATGCAAAGCAGGAGAGAAGGCTAAATGCATTCCATATGCGATGTCTGCGATGTATTCTTGGTATTACCTAGAAGGATAAAGTTAAAAACTCAGGCCTCCCGAACACGCTGCTCAAACAACATAGGTTATGCTGGCTTGGCCACGTACACCATATGAAAGATGGCTGCATACCTAAAGATATACTCTATGGACAACTGGCAGATGGCAAAAAGACTAGGGTGCCTTCAAAACTACGATTTGTAGACGAGACATGAAGACTCTGAACATAAACCTTGCAGCCTGGGAAGAAATAGCTGCAGACCGCAATCTTTGGAAAAATACTCTAAAGTTCCAACTCAAATACGAAGCAGAGAGATTCATAGAAAAAGTGAATACACGGCAAAAGAAAAGAAAAAATAGCATTTCTAAGGGATCTGAAAAATCCATAGTCAACTATGACTGACGGAGGGTACTATAGTCAACTATGACTGACGGAGGCTAATAGTGTATGCTGATCCTGAAGCATTCTCTGATTATCTAACCGCTCTCAGCCCTGTTGCTCATGGGCATGTCTTGCTAACTCCCTTAATGAGATCATTACAGCTTATGAGTATGAAGTATCTGCTGCATGGTGAGCACAGATGTATTGATTCTTGATTAGATATTAGAATCAATCACATGACAATAACATTCATGATCCACAAACAGGGTGACAGAATAAGATATATGGAAAATCTCTTTAATTTCTATTTTACTCATTTCAAATACTATTAAATTTACAAACATCATCTAGTTAATAATAAATCAACAAAATCAATATTAGAATATACAATAATTGCTGTCTTAAACATAATTTCTGATAATGATAGATATACACTCTGTCCCATGTACAAGATGGATGCGGAGTTTCCTCCGGTAATAAATATTTGTTTATTTGTAATTATTGCCATCTTCTCTATATTGACTTGGACTGTAGACGTAGTTTGAGTACAATCAACACTAACCAATTAAATTATTTTATGCTGAACTGCAAAAGAGTTATAGAATGGTAGACGTAAGAAAATATGCGAGGACAGACTAAGGATACAAAAAAACACTTGATGTATGGGAGAACATTGTTGTTCATTGATCAGCATAGTGGAGCAGGATTGCTGAACATATGTCAATTAATGAAAGAAAAAAAAATAATCAACATGATCCAAAAGTGATCGTTTGTAAATAAAACATAAATACAACATTTTTGTTTCAATGTTTCAAAACTCAACTTGGTCTCTTTCAACTATAAACTAGTTGGCCGTTTGGCCATATGTCTTTTGGTGTGTGCTGTAGCTGCTATTATGGGGCCTGCAGCTGTTTTCTTTGTTTGGATCCTACAATGTGATGAGTCTTAATTTGGATGATTCCACTGACATGGGGAGTTGAGCAATTATGGATTTTAATTTGTTTGCAGTGATACCAGGGTATTCGACCTACCATAACCATATGAACTAATTGTTCATTACAATCAATGCCTCTCACACATAGGTTCAAGTCCTCCTCTGTTGTTGGCATGTGAGAGGACTATACAGTCAATGCTTGAAAGATAAAATAGAGGCGTGCTGCAAACATAGAATCTACACAAGGCTCGGAAACCCGGGAGGGCAGACCATTTAAGGGCAGAATCCCCCTACAAAAAAGACAATCAGACCTTGCAGGAAGATTGGGGACAATCAATGGCTAAGGAAAGCAAACCTAAATAAAATTCTGGCAGAAATCGGATGCACTGGGCCATTGGCGCGGAACATAGTGCAACGTTTTAACATGTAATCAGTCAGAGTGGATCTAATGAATCACTTAAACAGACAGCTGCCTTCATGAGAGAGTCTGGAATCCTACTCTGAAAGAGTCATGATTGCGGAAGAAAAACAAGAAGAAAAATAAAAGGGCATTGCACTAAAGATGCTGACAAACACCTATACATCCAGTGGAACACCAATTCTAGACAAATCTGGATTAATGCTAACAACAAGCGCAGACATAAAAGCCCGTTGGGCGGAACACTTCAAAGAAATTCTTAACCGTCCACTACCTCACAGTTTAATAGATTTTGAAGCTGAAACACCAGCAGCAGAATTAGATGTAAATTTAGATGACTTCACCTTGAGTGAAATAGAAACCACCTTAAAGCTAATGACCAATAACAAGGCTGCTGGAGAGGATAAGTTAACAGCTGAGATCCTCAAGGCAATTGATAGCCATAATTTAATACATCTCCAAAAAATGTTCAACATCATTTGGAAAACAGAGAAGACGCCTCATAAATGGAAAAAAGGAATCATTGTTAAGATCCCAAAAAAGGGCAATCTTAGAGATTGTAACAACTGGAGAGGCGTGACACTTTTGTCAGTTGCCTCAAAGTTATTCTGTAAAATCATCCTAAATAGAATAAAGGATTCAATAGATACAGTAATGCGTGAAGAACAGGCTGGGTTTAGAAAAGGGAGAAGCTGTCTTGACCACATTTTCACTCTACGACTTATATTGGAGGAACACATTGAAAAGCAAAAACCTTTTGTACTTAACTTCATCGACTTCAAAAAAGCATTTGATAGTATTCATAGAGATTCTTTGTGGAAAATTCTGAAGCAATATGGTTTACCATCAAAAATCATAAATATTATCAAAGACATGTATGATGGTTACACATGTGCAGTTCGAACAGAGGAAGGACTGAGCGAATGTTTCCCAATAGAAACTGGGGTTAAACAAGGATGTATTTTATCGCCCTTGTTATTTGGAATTGTTATGGACTTCATAATGAAGAAATGCTGCACTGGTAATAAAGGCATCGAATGGATACAAGGAGACAATTTGGAGGACCTCGACTTTGCTGATGACATAGTTCTCATCAGCAGTCAGATAAAAACGATGCAGGAAAACACAAATGAACTATCATCAATAGCCAGCAAAATTGGGCTTGAGGTCAATCATGAAAAGACTAAAGTCATGAAAAGTTTAATTCCAACAAGTGACAAAATATACATGGAAAACAAACCAGTAGAAGAGATCGATCACTTTATCTATCTTGGAAGTCACATTGATCGAGAAGGGGATACGAGCAAAGAAATTAGAATCAGACTGGCTAAAGCAGCAATGTCTTTCAGAAGCCTTGAAAAGTTGTGGAAATCAAAACTCATTAGCACAAACACAAAACTTAGGCTATTCAAATCAAATGTACTATCAACCCTTACGTATGCGTGTGAAAGCTGGAAAACAACAAGAGATATAGAAACAAAGTTGAACGCATTCGAAAATAAATGTCTAAGGAAAATACTTGGTATAGAATGGAACGAATTCAAAACAAACGAGGAAATTAGAGAAATCGCCAATCAACCACTAATATCTTCAGTAATAAAGAAAAGACGATGGTCATACGTTGGACATGTGATGAGAAGAGATAATAATCGAATAGCAAAGCAAGCCCTCATATGGGAAACAACAGGTAAAAGAAAAAGAGGAAGACCCAGGGAGACACTGAGAAGAACATTGATGAGAGAGGCAAGAGCAGCAGGAATCGGCTCCCTCAATGAGATAGAACTGCTTGCACAGAACAGAGACAGATGGCGAGATTGGATAAAATATCTTTAAAAGAAAACTGCTAGAACAAAAATTCATATAGGAGAAGGTGTATCTTGGTCTACGCCCTATGGGCGGGTTACGGCTCGAAAGGTCAATAGATAGATAGATAGATAGATTGCACTTCACTTGAATGTGGGAAGTAAAGTAACATACACAGCTGTTTGTCATTGATACATTAGTTTATTTTCTCATTCATGTCTTTCCATGAAGATATAATACACAGGCTTCTTCTATTTAAAGTTCAAGGTGATTAGAAGCTGTATCTTAAAATTGAAAATCTTTTGTAGTTGAAAATTTAATAAGGCATGGCCATAAAACTCTCAAAGTTGCCAATCGTTGATTGTGACGACATCGTGTGACGAACATTAAATACTAAAATATCGTTCATACGTAAATATTGACTTTGGCTAAACTATTTCAAGTTTAGAATATGGTGTCACAAGCTAAACCACTTCCATAAAATATCAGTTTTAAGAATAAGGGGAATGTACTAGAGTCTGCGAGGAAATTAGAGAAATCGCCAATCAACCACTAATATCTTCAGTAATAAAGAAAAGACAATGGTCATATGTTGGACATGTGATGAGAAGAGATAATAACCAAATAGAAAAGCAAGCCCTCATATGGGAAACAATAGGTAAGAGAAAAGAGGAAGACCCAGAGAGACACTGAGAAGAACATTGATAAGAGAGGCAAGAGCACCAGGATTCGGCTCCCTCAATGAGATAGAGCTGCTTGTACAGAACAGAGACAAATGGCGAGATTTGATAAAATATCTTTAAAAGAATTGAAAACTGCTAGAACAAAAATTCAGATAAGAGAAGGAGTATCTTGGTCTATGCCCTATGGACCGGCTACGACTCGAAAGGTCAATAGATAGACCAGAGTCAGGACCTCTTCACCCATAAATGCTGCAAACTTTCCAAGAATAGAATTAAAATATCACTTTAAGGTGAAAACAAACAGTTGTGTAGATGACCTACTATAATGTGGGATACTCTTAAAAGCAAAAGGCTAAGGGAATGCAGTACAATATAAAGCAATATCACCATCTTACATGTGTGACTTTTTAGTTGAAGCCTAGTACAGGCAAGTGTAAATAACCCAGTGGAAGGCAATGGGAAATCACAGTTGTAAACCCCTAGTATAATTGTTTATCCTATAAAATATACTATACATTAAGGCACACTCACACATATATATATGCTACTATATACAAAGGAATATGTCTGATGGCTGCTCCTCAAGGTCAGATTCAACAAGTAGGAATGTTATTATAAAACTAGGAAAACATAACTCTAATAAAGTAAAGATTTCTTGTAAAAACATTACAGGCATATTTACAAATATGTGCATTCTGTAACAAAAGTAGAGGTCAGTGCAATAGACATACAGACCATAAAATTAAAGTTAATAGCTGACAATGTTGTTATATACACAGATGGATTGCTATATAAGGTAAAAGTAATGATGTTTCTCAATGAGAGTCCTTAACAAAGTTATTGCAAAATATGGAAACTGCACTACAATTTCCATAATAAGAATTGAAACAAAAGCAGTTACTATTGTTCTTAAGCAGTTTTCAAAGATATGATAGGATGAGACATTTATTTGTGACAGATTCTCAGTAAATGCTTCAAAAGGTCCAGAACTGATGTCTCTTAGCTCTGATGGTCTCTTCCATGATTAACACCATGCAACAGTATAACTCATTAGGTGATGTTACTTTTAAGTTAGGTTTTATGTGTTAAAAAATCTGACCAGCAATGCATGGGTTATTGGGTTATTTGCGGGTCATCATCATTGCACTCCGAACATGTCCTTATGTGCTCAGATCCCCTCCTCAGCAATTCCCTCAGTGTCCAGCGACTGACGACTCCAGTTCTATGTTGATTGATAAGTCTTCTTACACGGCCACTAAGTTTCTCATTTCTGGCTGTTCCCATTTTAACTCCCATCTCTTTCATCCGAAGAAGTGACGTGGATCTGTATTTGTCGAAGTCATGTGCTCTTCCCACATCTCGGAGGGCACTGATGATGTCCGCCCGATCCATTGGTTGCCCGTCCTCAACGACAGTGCAGATAGCCAACTTGTCCGCGCTTTCATTTCCCCGTACTCCCGAATGTAACTAACTTATAGATCCCAGGCCATGCAAGAGATTTCATGCAAATGGATCTGGGTTCTCCTTAAAGGTTCACATTATTTCAAGAGGAAATGATAGAAAAGGGTAACGGAAGTTTATCCAGAATGATCATATATTAGCTTATTTATAACAATAAGTTACAAGAGTTTGGAATGTAGTGTCGAATACAGTATGAGTGACACATACAAATGTAAGTTAAGTATGTGTATAACCAGTGAGCTTTTACAACCAATAATGTGCTGAATATGATTGAGCAACTATAGGGTTGACCGGATTGTTGTGATAACAACTCAGTCAGCAATGCTTAGAACACCATGGGCAGCTAAAAGATGTCACCAAATTCCAGGCATCTCAGAAAATAGAACAGGAGGTTCTGTGTGCATTATGAGCATGATAAGGAACTCTTGGCATTGGGAAACTAAAAATAGTAGGCCAAAAATGGCCGCTTCAAGACTAATAAACCTCCTTCCCTCTCAAAAAAAAAAAAAAAGTTAAAACTCTCAACAACAAATTCTGAAGTTAGAGAATATCTGCCTGCATGGTGAGGGACACACGATATAAGCACACAGATGGGCAGGTATGAAAAAACAGGAAAAAGGGACATTCATGCAAAACCCAGTCCCTTGGGACTCTGCTGGAGATATAAAGTTGGTGATCACAAACAACATTAACAGATCATTCCATGAAAAAAGGAATATTTTGAAAATGCTGTAGCAACTGGCATGATAAAAGAAAATAGAGAGAGAGAGAGAGAGAGAGAGAGAGAGAGAAAATATAGATAGCTGAACAGTTTGCTATGAAAAAAAAAATAAACAGTGAAACATATCAGGAAAACAGAGGAAAAGAATACATTAAGAAGTATGGTTACCTATCTTGGGCATTTCATATGATAAGTAAAATGTATAGAGAAAACGACATTGCAAATATAGACAATCTATCTATCTATTGTCCTTTTGAGCTGAAGACGGCACATAGGGCAGAACCACAATCTCAAAAACAGAAACGTTGTGTGCCAAAATGGCACATATCATACATATATGGCAGAAATCACTGCTTCTAAAATCTATGGCTCTGTTTCCATAACAATACTTTTTACAATGACAGCTTGTCAAGCCATCGATCAACCTCCTTAATCGCCTCTTACGACATGCCTGAAAGGTCACAGTGTCACTATTCTTTACTTTCCTCATAATGAGGCCCCGGTAACACACAGGAGGATATAGACAATACTTCCGGCAAATGAAAGATAAATAGATATGAAGATAATGATGTGCCATTTATTTATTTAAATAAAATATTACCTTGTTGACAAGTCAATTAAATATTAATCAATTTCATAAACGTAAAAATTAACAAAATATAATTGTAATACTTTGAGCAGCACATGATATACAATGAAAATAATGATATTTCAAATTATAAATGTATATTAACTTGTAATGAAAAGTAAAGTCAAAAATAAATTATAAGGTTTCCCCCCACATTTAGTGCCAACATTTTTCAATGTGCAATTTTTATGGATGATGTAGTATCCTGCCAGGCCGACCTGCTTTCTTTAGGAAAAAACAAATTAACTATGGTACTAATTTTCAGAGACAGTGTTAACTCGGTAGCTGTGTAGCTCTGAGAAAAATTGTCCATTATGGTCTGTAGAGAGATCATTAATAACCTTAGAAGAGCGATCATTAATAACCTCCGAAGAGAGATTATTAATAACCTCCGAAGAGAGATAATTAATAACCTCCAAAGAGAGATCATTAATAACCTCTGAAGAGAGATCATTAATAACCCAGTTACCATGGTAACATTTAACAAGCACTTATCAACAAATAGTATACTAAATAGTAAAAACTCATCAATGAATGCCTGCATAAAATGAAGATTACAATTTGCTATATACACCTGCAGGCCATTCCTTGCATACACAACATGGTTCTATAGCTTGTTTCATAACTCGTGCCCAACTTTTAAAATCAATAGCTTTTTAACCGCTTGTTGTAAGTTGTTACAAATTTGCATGTAAAGTTATAATGATTAGAAACCAACAGGGAATTAATTTCATTTAAAAAAACATTTGGTTATTATTGTTACTTATTTGATTTATATAAATTTATAACGACCCATTGATGTAGTCAAAACTTAATGTTTACAGTATTTTAAGTTAAAAATAGCGAGTAAAAATCCATACACGGTAACATTAACGCGTTTGCACGCTTTCGCCGTGGTTTTGTGACACAATTAGACACTTGAGAAATTGTGTGTTCCATTTCCGTTCTTTCAGAACGTGTAGACGTGGAACGATAACAATTATCATGAGTCTTAAAATGAAATTCTGCAGTTTACAAAACATCGCAATAAAAATGTATGACTATTTTTGCAAAGAGGCTAAACAAGGAAGATTATTTCATTCTTTAGAAAACCCTGAGAATAGGACAAGACACATTTTGGATTTATCTAAACGGTCATTTAATCGCTGGATTCAAGCATGTGACCGTCAATGTTCAAAATATACAAAATCACAAGGAAGAGAAAAAATGTTGGATAATTTCGACAGTGAACTTATTAGAAGTGAAATTCGCAAAATGTTGGGTATGAATGAAACTGTTACAATTAGAAAATTAAAAGTATCGCTGAAAAAGAACAACAGTATTGAAATATCAAAGTCTACATTATGGAGGAATGTGAGAGCTGCAGGCTTTACATTCAGAAAGTATCCCAATGGACGAAACATCATCTGTGAGAAGCCAAATATAGTAGTCATGAGAAGCAAGTACTTACGTGAAGTAAAAGAGGTGCGCAAGCAAGGTTATGATATTGTGTAATTGGATCAATGCTCACCACACTAACCAAAGGGAATGGCAGTCATCAGATGGAAAGATTAAGAGATTAATACCTAGCAGCAAAGGACAGCGCTTGATAATTGCTCATGCAGGTAGTCGACAACATGGACTAATACAGAATGCAGAGCTCATTTTTCTTTCAAAATCCATAGACAATCGGGATTATCACTCTGAGATGAATGGTCACATATTTAGACATTGGATTGAAAATTCTGTTCTCCCATCACTAGATCGACCATCTTGCCTAATAATGGACAATGCAGCATACCACAACATTGTTGCACTTGAAGATAAAGTCCCGACGTCATCCAGTACAAAAGATGCTATTAAGATATGGCTCACAAAGGAGCACATACAATTTAATAATATGTACTTAAAACCTGAATTACTATCTCTAGTAAAGCAAAAACAAAGGACAAAGATTTTTCAAATAGATAAGATTATCCAAGAGCACGGTCATATAAGTTTGAGGCTGCCACCTTACCATGCTCATTTAAATCCAATAGAACTAATCTGGGCAAAATTAAAAGGACAAGTGGCAGATGAAAATACAACATTCAAAATATGCGATGTAAAGACTCTTGCTAATCTCGCTTTATTAAATATAGACAAAGATTATTGGGCTAAATGTGAAGACCATGTCTTAAAACAGGAAGAGGAATATTGGAAAAATGATGGTTTGTGGAATGTTCAACCCCAAACAGTTATTAGTCTTTTAGACTCGTCTGATTCAGAATGAAAGTATATAGCCCCCACAATGTTGGCCCCTATATTACCTTAAATTAGTTCAACAAACGGTCCTTTTCAGGACCACACAACTATGAAAATTGGACATACAGGTATACCTTGATATTATCGTCCGTCCTCGAACTGAGAAGACAATAATTCTCCTGGTGTTTTGTCTTATTCAGTTATTTCCCCATTACGGCCACGCCTTTACCTAGTGAAAATTAATCATAGACCAGCAACTACGGTAATTTCTATTATTTAGGGGTTCACAATTTACAATTTTGACAAACATCAAAGAAATTCGCCGCTTTAAGAAAACTGCAGCTGCAAGATATTTGTTAAATATACATTTAAAGGGTCTTTTGCATTCTAATAACATTTGGAAAATTTCAACAGTTTTTAACAAACGTTTACTGAGTAATAGCGTTTTGAAGTTGGGCAAGTGATTTGAAACGAGCTACAGCTGTTTGGCTTTGGAGACCAAACTTTCAGCTGTCTCTCACTAAGCCTTTTTCACTCTAAACTTAATAAATGTGTCTTAGCATGAGTCAGCTCTGACGGCCTCACCCATGACAGATCAGACATCGTGTTACATTATAACCAAATAGATGTTCTACTATAAAATGATATAATCTACTAATAAATGTCTAAGGAAAATACTTGGTATAGTGTGGAACAAATTCAAAACAAACAAAGAAATTTGAGAAATCACCAATCAACCACTAATATAATTTGTAAGGGGTTACGGCAAAGAAATGCAAATGAATGCATAAAAATGCGAAGCTGCAGTAAAGCTGAATGTGAGGAAAAATTAAAAAATACAAAAAAATGGTATGTTAGAAGCTTCACGTAAAGCCAAGAAAAGATAATGGATGTGATGAGAAGAGATAATAACCAAATAGCAAAGCAAGCCCTCAAGTGGGAAACAACAGGTACGAGGAAAAGAGGTCGACCCACAGAAACACTGAGAAGAACATTGATCAGAGAGGCAAAAGCAGCAGGAATCGGCTCCCTCAATGAGATTGAGATGCCTGACAGAATAGAGACAAATGGTGAGATTTGATAAAAGATATTTGCAAGGATTGAGACTGCTAAAAAGACAAATTTTCGTTACAGAGAAAGAATATCTGAGTTTGGATTGAAATAAGGATGTACACTATCAGCACTGCTATTTGAAATCACCACTGATTAGTAAGAAGAAGAAGAGTAGAAAGCCCTGTCACATCAAAAATATGATGTTAGTGACAATAGTTTTTACAGACCTTCGGCACATGATTTTTTGGGGTTATAACTGTTGATTACATAATGAATAAATTTTGCAACGTCAATAATTGTATTAAATGGTACAACAGGAATTACTTGGAAGATTTTTGAAGATGATATAGTGCTCCTAAGTGACAATATCAATAAGATGCAAAATATCGCAGATACCCTATCATCCTCAGCAGAAAAAATAGGACTTAAAATCAACAGGGATAAAACAAAAATAATGAAAAATAAAAATACTCCAGAGAGCAACATATTTCTAAGTCATCTGGCGTTGGAAAGAGTAGACCACTATATATATTTTGGTAGTAATACAGATCATGAAAGTCAAAAAAAAAGAAAGAGAACAGAAGCAGGATAGCGGGTGTCCGGTTAGCGCAATCGATAGGCGGTTGGCTTACCACGGCAACAGCCGGGGTTCGTACCCTGGCGAGGACACCTGGGTTTTACTAATTCCCTAAAAATTAGTACCTCTGAAGTCGGAGTAAATCTGCCTGCATGGCGAGGGGCATCCTGTAATGGGATAAAACAGACTTTACACGCAAAATTCAGTCCCACAAAATTGAGTGGGTGGGACTTCGTCAGAGGTCAAAGCTGACGAAAGCGAACGAACGAACGAACGAAGCAGGATAGCAAAAGCAGTAGCAAATTTTTAAAACCTGGACAAAATATGGAAATAGAAAATACGAAGCAAGAAAACTAAACTTAGAATATTCAACTCAAACGTGTTGTCAACCCTTACCTATGCATGTGAAAGCTGGAAAATAACAAGACACTGAGAGAAATAACATAGAGGTAGAAAACTCCAACATCAACGGGCTACTCTTCGCAGATGACCAATGCCTAATATATGAGGATGAAAACCTGCTACAACAGCATTTAACATCTCTAGATAAAAGCTGCACAAACTACAGTATGAAAATTAACACTGCAAAAACAGAGGCTATAAGAATAAGCAAATTAAGACACCCATTAAACATCAAGATCACAGATAAAGAAATAAAACAAGTAGAGGAATTCAAGTATTTAGGCACAATGTTCACAGAAGATGGAAAACTAGACAGAGAAATTGACATGAGAATACAAAAAGCAAATGCTGTCACATACCAGCTTTCACCATTGCTAAGACATCCAAACATTTCTATGCCAGCAAATGAAAATGTTCTAAACAACAAATGATAAATAGCATCTTCATACCAACTTTGTGCTATGAAAGTCAAACATGGACCCCTTCTAAATCACATTTAAGAAAGATCAATACATGTGAGATGCGTTGCTTGAGAAAAGTAACAAACAACACAAGAAGAGATAGAATACCAAATGAAACCATAAGAAAAATAGTAGGAACAAAACCCTGCCAAAAATATATAGAACAACTTAAATGGTTTGGCCACCTGGTCAGAATGAATCCTTACCAATCACCATCAAGGGCGTTCTTCTCGAGAATGCATGGAAAAAGACCAAGAGGAAGACCCAGATTCAGACAATTCGAGCAGCACAAGAACGACAAATGATATAAACCACGACACCTTTTAGGTATCAGTGAGAAGAGAAAAGAAGAAGAAGAAGATTGAGAGAAAACTAAATGCTTTTCAAGACAAATGCCTACGAAGAATACCATGTGTACAATGGAATTAATTTAAGATTAATTTAGAGATAAGCGAAATGGCCATGCAACAAATGATCTCTACAATTAGGAAGAAAAAAGGGACATATATCGAATATGCACTGAGAAGAGACAACAAAAGAATTCCAAAACAGGCTCTTCAATGGGAAACATCATCATCATTGAGTGCTGTCTCTGCATCGAAGGTTGACTACCATGGAGCGCCATTCCTCTCTGTCTCTTGCTTTGATGTTGCAGATTGTCATAGGCTGAATTGTGTATCTTTTGATGTTACTCGTCCATGTTAGTCGGGAAACATCAGGATGCAGATAAAGAGGAAAACATAGAGAAACACTGAAAAGAACACTTATAAGAGAAGCAAAGTTGGCAGGCATAGACTCATTAGATAAGATTGAACATATCGCCAAAAACAGAGATGGGTGGCAAAAAACACTATTAGGTTCTAGTGGCGCGGGAAGGTTCAAAATCAAGAGAAAGGGTTAAAGGTGGACAGCGAAGAAGATCGGTGGATGAATGCAAATGAAGAAGCTAAATATTACTCTATCCTTTCAATAAGAAAATATATTTTATTTGTATCCTTTCATGAAGAAGATATATATTACTTTTATCTTTTCAAGGATAAGCTATATATTACCTTTATCCTTTCATGAAGAAGCTATATATTACCTTTATCCTTTCATGAAGAAGTTATATATATTACTTTTATCTTTTCAAGGATAAGCTATATATTACCTTTATCCTTTCATGAAGAAGTTATATATATTACTTTTATCTTTCAAGGATAAGCTATATATTACCATTATCCTTTCATGAAGAAGTTATATATATTACTTTCATCTTTCAAGGATAAGCTATATATTACCTTTATCCTTTCATGAAGAAGTTATATATATTACTTTTATCTTTCAAGGATAAGCTATATATTACCTTTATCCTTTCATGAAGAAGTTATATATATTACTTTTATCATTCCAAGAAGAAACTATATATTACTTTCATTCATTTCATGAATAAGATATATATTACTTTTATCCTTTCAATTGTGATCTCTTTACATATTTAATAAAGGGTTAAGGGAAATTAGAAAAAGCTTACTAGACCAAAAAGTCAGTTTTTCAATCTGTTTTTGTGAATAAGTTAAACAACACTAATGTACAAAGCTTCAAATGATCATAACATAAAACTAAAATATAAAACAGAAGAAACAATTAACACTATTATTCCCATAGAATATGACATTCTTGTTGACTGATTACAAAACTGATTGTTACACGAGCAAGAGTACATATCCAAATTATTAAACACTTCCTTGTAACATCCCTCTTGTCGTCGGATAATGCAGGAACGGATTATCTCAATCCTTCTTACTGTTCCAGCTGAAGACAAAGAAAGTATCCATATTAGACCCAAATTGTCATTAAAAAAAAAAAGAAAACAGCAAAAATGATATCTAAGGCCTGCAGGCAGAGTAGGAAATTCTGAAATTGCCCAAACTTTGTGACATCTTCAGCTTTGTGAACTTTTTAGACTATGACTTTTATATGACTAATATGTCATTTGTATTGGGAGCAAACAGCAATAATAAATTGATATAGGAATCAAATAGATTTGTGAGCTATAGACAGCTAAAACCATTTTACCCACAACCATCACAGCTAGCAATGTTGACAACATCACTCGCATGGGGTGATTCCTTGCAGGCAGTGTTACCATTGTCACTGTGATCACATTCTTCTTCTTTTTCTTCTACCTTTCAGCTCCCTGTGGAGCATAGGTCTTCAACAAACTTTCCAAGTTGTTCTGTTTCTTGCCATTTTTTAAAGATCATTCCACGTCTTCCCCATCATCTTCATCTCTGCTTCTGTCTGTTTTCTCCAAGAATTCTTTGGTTCCGGCTAGCATCATACGCCTCTTAGACAGAGAGCCTTTACCTTTCCTGGATGGCAGATTTACCTTTATTCTTTTCTTTGACTTGTCCATGTTTGTGAAGTTTTTTTTTGGCTTATTTTTTTTCTACAGTATGGGATAGCCAGTCCCATGCCCAACTCTCCTTTCTCGCCTCTTACGTACATGCCCGGTAGAGTACAGCGCCACTATTCCTTGCTCCCCTTTCGGGCCCCGGCAGCTCACGGGCGTGTGATCAGATTGAGCAAACCTCAACATGGGGATCATGTCTCTCTTAAACTTTCGATCACGACAGTTATTTATCATTTCTGTTGTTGACCTTCGGCCAAGCCATTCTCTTAAGCTGTCTGGTATATTTCTCTTTGCTTCTCTCTATCTCTTTGTCCCTCAATTTTCCCAATTGTTGCAATATATTCCAGCTGTTCTCTTCTCATTACATAGCCAAAAAATGATGATTGTTTCTTCCTAATATTGGAAATTAGCTCTCTTTTTGCTTTGGCCTTTTTCTGAACGTTTTTATTACTCATCTTAGCTTTTTGTGGTATTCTCAACATTCTCCAGTGATGTTCTTGTCTGTTGTCCTATTGTCCATGATTCACATCCATATGTTAAGACTGGATCTACATAACATTTAAGAACTATTTTTCTTGTCTCTATTGTCAAAAATGGATTGCATAGTATTTTCCTTATTTTCTGGAAAGCTGCTTTTGCCTGAGCCATTCTGCATCTCACCTCTTTGTACATCTTTCGCCTGAGGCTAACAAAGTTCCCAAATATTTAAATTCATTTACCTGTTTTAATATTGTTCCACTTGTCTTTATTTTGCACTGAGGTGATGTCTTTTGCTTTGTTGTTAGCATTACTTCTGTCTTTCTACTATTAAGGCTGAGTCCTTTATTTTTGCTTTCTTTCACTATAATGTCCAACATTTCTTGTAACTCATTTTCATTTGAACAATACATGACTAGTAACATGTAGAGAATTAGGTTGAACAAACAATTTTTAATCTGTGAGATTACTATCAAAGGCCAAAGGTTCAAGGTAGAGCTATCACCACTGTTGTAGGTTATAAATATAGGCAGCAACTTAAACAGATTCAACACACAGCTGTAACGTAAACAAGAAAATGATCAAATTTAATTTAAATCTCAGTGTCAGATCAAGCAAAACTAAATCTCACTTTCAGACTATCCAAAACATAATGTCCACATTGGGCCAGCCTACCCTTGTATACTATCTCTCCCAATGTATATTCCCTATATAGACTACACATGTACCTTAGCCAACCCGTCAGAGACAGAGGAGATTAATTAGCGTCTTTTTACAGATGAACAAGCACTAATATATTGAAGACCTACGAGAACACTTAAAAGACTTAACAGCATAAGCACTCAATGCAACATAAAAATCAACATCAACAAAACAGAAGTCATGAATATTGCAAAATAGAAATATAACACGATAACCATAGACAGAAGACAATTAAAAGAAGTGGAGAAATTTAAATATCTAGGAAATCCAGCGACAAATGACAATCTGCAGAAAAAGACTCAAGATGCAACAAAGCCTGTCAAATAATTGGATAACTATCACCACTATTGTCCAACAAGGAAATAATTCAAGAGGCAAAATGACCACTCTACAATACAATCTTAATTCCAATGATGTGCTTCCAACGCCAGATGTGGACCCTGGATGCAAGAACAATAAGAAAAAATAACCGCTATTGAGATGAAATGTGTTAAACGAATGGCAGAAAACAGCCTGAGAGATAAGATCAGAATTGAAAAACTGAGATAAAAGCTAAGAATAACTTACATCATAGAATACATAAAGAAACAACAGATAAAATAGTTTGGCCACATGATAAGACAGAAATACCAAAACACAACACAAAGAGCCTTTAATAAACGTTGTGAGAATATGAGAATTAAACAGCCAATCATGAAAAAGATGGACAGATGGAATGTTAGAAACACTAGGAAATATAACATCAGCAGAGAAGAGAAAGAGAAGAGCAAAAGGCCATAAATGATATCTCCTCTTGGTGCTGAAAGGCAAATGAGGGAGGAAAGAAGATGAAGAAGATTCACATAATAAGGCAGAAACAACTAACCACGATCCAAACAGTTATCAACAAACTTACGAAAATAGCAAAGTGTGGGTAAGTCAAGTAAAGTATCCACGTCACGCCAAGTGGCGTATAGGGAATATGGTGTTAGTGAACATAAATTTTACAGACCCTTAGGCACATGATTTTTGGGGTAATGTGGTCGGTATTACGCCCGTGCCGCTTTACTTTCCCAGAAAAAAAATCCAGTACCCATTAAAGGCTGGGTGAACCGAAAGCTGTCGGTTGGGATCGAACCCTACCTCGTGTCCTTTGTAGTCCAGTTCACTAACCACTGAGCTATCGCGGCTAAAGTGTGGGTGCATCTTCAAAAATAAAATAAAATAGATAAATGCCAGAAATACTCTGAATCATGGTAATAAAAGGGGAGCTGCGATAGCTCAGTGGTCCATTTTTGTCCATGTAATGTGAAGGGAACAGCTGGAATATATTGCAACAACTGGAAAAATCGAGGGACGAAATGATAGAGGGAAGCAAAGAGAAAAGATACCAGACAGCTTAAAAGAATGACTCGGTAGAAGGTCAACAATAGAAATGATAAATAACTGCTGAGATAGAAAGTTGTGGAGAGACATGATCACCTATTCCAGCCGGCACAGTACTTGATGATATGTCTATTATTCCATCTATCCATCACTTCCTTGGTCTTCGTCTTGCTCTCTGCCTTGATGTTTTGAGGCAGAGAGCTTTTGTGTGGTCTGATTTGATTGTACCAAGTATCCAAACCATTTAATTTGTTGTTTGTTATATATTCTAGGTATGGGTTCATTCCAATCTCTTCTCTGATTATGATTAAATCCTTAAAAACAAAGTCAACAAAAGTTAAATCATCAAAAACCAAAGTTAACTCTTTCCACACGGAAGCTTTTTATCGACACAACAGAAGAGATTTCAGAGACAAAATTTTTCATGGTTTTAAGAATCAATCTACATATTTATATTTATCTAGCATATAACATATTATATATGAATGTTTAGATAATTGAACAAGGTGTTAGATTTCACCAATACCATGATGATACAAGACATGTAAAACGAATATGGTATGATGGCGTTCCCACTAATTAAATTGAGCGTGGTGCAATATGCGGCGAAACGTACGGAAAGATTTAAGAGAGATGAAACAATACCAAAAATTCAACAAAGAAAATCCACAAACATTTACATGCACAACTTACACACTCTCTCCCCCCTTCTTTTGACACAACTTCCATCACACTCAAAACGAACATTGGCATCACTGGTAGAGATCCTAAAGTCATCTCCACAAGCTGAGTTGGTAATTGATGTGCAGGAGAAGCAGTAGATGGCAGTGCCTATAAAACATGAATTTATTTATTTAATTAAATGGTTAAAATTTACAGCATGTGCAATTAATTATATTTTCCCCCTGTTCTGTTAAAAATCTACAGCCTTTCTTCGACTTTTTACTGTCCCCATTTGACTTCTAGCATTAATGGGTGACAGAACTTGCACTTCTGTTAGCTTCTTTTACTGTTGCTTCCTAACATCTCTAATATTCCATCAATCCATCCCGTTAAATGTTGGTGTTTTTATCTCAGCAAATGTTGACAGCTTATTGTGTCACATTTATTTCTTTCTGCCTAGAAATTAAAATCACAAACATCACATTTGAAACTCTCAGCAAGTTTTAACATCTCTAGTGACCAACAATGGAGACTGTCTAGTAAAGATTAAGATAACTAGCCACCAACATTCGAGACTGTCTAGTAAAGATTAAAATAACTAGCCACCAACATTGGAGACTGTCTAGTAAAGATTAAGATAACTAGCCACCAACATTAGAGACTGTCTAGTAAAGATTAAAATAACTAGCCACCAACATTGGAGACTGTCTAGTAAAGATTAAGATAACTAGCCAACAACATTGGAGACTGTCTAGTAAGGATTAAGATAACTAGCCACCAACATTGGAGAGTGTCTAGTAAAGATTAAGATAACTAGCCACCAACATTCGAGACTGTCTAGTAAAGATTAAGAAAAGACTGGCATTACTTCACAAAAACTAATAAAAATTAAACTGATAGCAAGAAGACAAACTTTTTTATGATGCCAAAGTTATGGAAGGCCCTGCCTGGTACCACTGCAAACGAATTAAAATCCATAATTGCTCAACCGCACATGCCAGTGGAATCATCTGAATTACTATCTCGTCTCCAAAACAAAGAAAGGTAGCTGTAGTCTCCATAATAGCAGTTTCAGCACATTCCAAAAAACATAAGGCGAAACCGCACAGAAAGTGAATACAGCCATCTGTTTTCCGTCATATAATATCATCATTATTGGTTATGGAAGGCCTCGGTATCACTGCAAACAAATTAAAATCCATAATTGCTCAACCGCCCGTGCCAGTGGAATCATCTGAATTACTAACTCATCTCCCAAACAAAGAAAGGTAACTGTAGTCCCCATCGTAGCAGTCTCAGCACACGCCAAAAGACATAAGGCGAAACCGCGCAGAAAGTGAACACAGCCAACTGTTCCCTGTCATACGATATCATCAATCATCGTAAACAATCGGGATATCGAAACATGATCAAAAAGGATGAGACACACAGCACACGGTGTGCACAGAGCACTTAACTCAGTATCTCCTGCAACAAGTCGGACTTGGAATATGAGGAAACTGCAAGAAGGAACACTTTTCAGACATAGCCTTCAATGGTTCCTGCCACCTATCCACTATATACCATGGAAGTTCACATCCTCCCGAAAATGATGATCGTCATATTGAGAACAAAAAAATGTAATCAACAAAGTGTTCAACGCGAACCTCCACACTGTTCTATTAAGCGCGTTGCGTTCTGTAAAATATCATCATTCATCGTAAACCATGCCGAGGTCCTCAGGGTCAGTATCTGCTTAATTATAACTCAATGGAACTAAAACTTAAAAGACAATTTCAACTTTTAAGAAAAAATCAAAGTAAGTAGCGTGTCCTTTACAAAACCTATTTGATCGTACCCCCGTATTTTTTGTTTGCAATATAAGTCAGTGCTTTGCCATTGCTTCCTTATGGTAAGCACAATCCTGATGACATTAATCACAGTTAATTCAGAGTCTTGATTTCTTAAAACATATTTCCCAGACCACATGTTAATGAATTTGAGCTCACCACCATTAAGTTATGGTCACTTCAAAAGAAATCCTGCAGAAAATTCTTCCAAGTATCTTGGATATAGAGAACTAACAAAAGTATCTTAAGAGAACTTCGTCTCCCTAGTTTTCACCCGCTATGAAGGGGTGGAGAAATGACAAAATATACATATAGGAAAAAAAATGGTAAGACTAAAGCTTCATGTAACAAATGGACAACACAAATATGAACGATGTTTTGGCGCAATATGCCTTCAACAGGAACATACAAATATGTATTTAAAATAAAAAATAAATAATTAAAGAAATATATATTAAAAAATATATATATTTAAAAAAAAATTATTTTTTTTAAATTTTAAATTTTTTTAAAATAATAATAATTATCTATCTATTTATTGACCTTTCGAGCCATAGCCGGCCCATAGGACGTAGACCAAGATACTCCTCATATCTAAATTTTTTATTCTAGCAGTTTTCAATTCTTTTAAAGATATTTTATCAAATCTCTTCATTTGTCTCTTTTCTGTGCAAGCAGCTCTATCTCAATGAGTGAGCCGATTCCTGCTGCTCTTGCCTCTCTCGTCAATGTTCTTCTCAATGTCTCTCTGGGTCTTCCTCTTTTCCACTTACCTGTTGTTTCCCACATGAGTGCCTGCTTTGCTATTCGGTTATTATCTCATCACATGTCCAACATATGACCATCGTCTTTTCTTTATTACTGAAGATATTAGTGGTTGATTGGCGATTTCTCTAATTTCCTCATTTTGTTTTGAATTCGTTCCACGCTATACCAAGTATTTTCCTTAGACATTTATTTTCGAATGCGTTCAACTTTGTTTCTATGTCTCTTGTTGTTTTCCATCTTTCACATGCATACGTAAGGTGATACGTTGATAGTACATTTGATTTGAATAGCCTAAGTTTTGTGTTTGTGCTGATGAGTTTTGATTTCCACAACTTTTCAAGGCTTCTGAAAAACATTGCTGCTATAATTTCTTGCTTGTATCCCCTTCTCGATCAATGTGACTTCCAAGATAGATAAAGTGATCGATCTCTTCTACTGGTTTGTTTTCCATGTATATTTTGTCATCTGTTGGAATTAAGCATTACTTTAGTCTTTTCATGAGATATTGATGATAATTCACTTGTGTTTTCCTGCATCATTTTTATCTGACTGCTGATGAGAACTATGTCATCAGCAAAGTCGAAGTCCTCCAAATGGTCTCCTTGTATCCATTTGATGCCTTTATTATCAGTGCAGCATTTCTTCATTATGAAGTCCATAACAATTCCAAATAACAAGGGCGATAAAATACATCCTTGTTTAACCCCAGTTTCTATTGGGAAACATTCGCTCAGTCCTTCCTCTGTTCGAACTGCACATGTGTAACCAAGATACATCAGCATACCTTATATTAAATATATTATGACCTCCGATTGTTATTCCAGGCATGCCCTTTATGGATCTTAAAATAATCTCACTATAAATATTAAACAAATCTGGTGATAGCACACAACCTTGTCTAACACCCTGTTTTATTTGTTGAAATATTCCCAATTGGTTTCCAGTTCTTATGGCCGCTGTTTGTTGCCAGTACATAATAATTTGCCACAATAATTCAATATGCCCACATTTATTCTTCTTCTTCTTTCCTTCCTCATTTGCCTTTCAGCGTCGAGGGGAGATATAATTTGCGGTCTTTTGCTCTTCTGTTCGCCTCTGCTGCTGTTATGTTTTAGTGTTTCTAATATTCCATCGACCCATCTTTTTCGTGGTCGACCCTTGGGTCTGGTGTTCTCACAACGTTTGTTGAAAGCTCGTTGTGTTGTGTTTTGTTCTTTCTGACTTGTCACGTGGCCAAACCATTTTAGCTGTTGTTTCCTTATATATCCTATGGCGGGGGCTATTCCTAGCTTTTTTCTCAGTTCTTCATTTCTGATCTTATCTCTCAGACTGTTTCCTGCTATTCGTCTAACACATTTCATCTCTGTAGAGGTTATTTTTCTTATTGTTCTTGCATCTAGGGTCCAGGTCTGGCATTGGTAGCACAACGTTGGGATGAAGATTGTATTGTAGGGTCCAGGTCTGGCATTGGTAGCACAACGTTGGGATGGAGATTGTATTGTAGGGTCCAGGTCTGGCATTGGTAGCACAACGTTGGGATGAAGATTGTATTGTAGGGTCCAGGTCTGGCATTGGTAGCACAATGTTGGGATGGAGATTGTATTGTAGGGTCCAGGTCTGGCATTGGTAGCACAACGTTGGGATGAAGATTGTATTGTAGGGTCCAGATCTGGCATTGGTAGCACAACGTTGGGATGGAGATTGTATTGTAGGGTCCAGGTCTGGCATTGGTAGCACAACGTTGGGATGGAGATTGTATTGTAGGGTCCAGGTCTGGCATTGGTAGCACAACGTTGGGATGTAGATTGATTTATTAAACATTCACATTTATTAAAAGCACATATTTTATCACAGAATGACTTACTAGCTTGGAAGCAGAGGAGAATCAACAGAGAAAAGAGCAAACATCTACTGCTGCCCATTGCTCAGCGTTCATCAGTATCTTTCTTTGTCTGGTTTCCTGGCTAAGTTTTCATCCTGAAACTGGAATAAAAATTACATCTTATTACCATCATCATCAAGTACCGGGCCTACTGGCGTAGGTGATCATGTCTCTACACAACTTTAGATCTCAACAGTCATTTATCATTTCTGTTGATGGCCTTCAGCAAGGCCATTCACTTAGGCTGTCTGGTATCTTTTCTCTTTGCTTCCTTCTATCTCTTCGTCCCTCAATTTTCCCATTTGTTTCAATATAATCCAGTTGTTCTCTTCTCTCCTACATTGTCTCCTTCTCATTACATTGCCAAAAAATGATGATTGTTTGTTCCTAATATTGGATATTAGCTCTCTTTTTGATTTGGTCTTTTTCAGAACATTTTTGTTACTCTCTTAGCTGTCCATGGTATTCTCAACATTCTTCTGTAAAAACCACATTTCTACAGACTCCAGTGATTTAATGTATAGTGTACAGATGATCATTTATTAACAAAAATACCACAAGATGAGCAGAAATTGAAAGACAATAAAACTAGACAAATCTTGCAAATTAAAAAATGTATAGATTATACAGTTATAATAAGTGATCATCATCATCAAGTACCGGGCCTACTGGCGTAGGTGATCATGTCTCTACACAATTTTTTATCTCGGCAGCTATTTATCATTTCTGTTGTTGACCTTCTGCCAAGCCATTCTCTTAAGCTGTCTGTTATTTTTTCTCTTTGCTTCCCTCTATCTCTTTGTCCCTTAATTTTTCCAGTTGTTACAATATAATCCAGTTGTTCTCTTTTCATTACATGGCCAAAAAATGATGATTGTTTCTTCCTAATATTGGAAATTAGTTCTCTTTTGCTTTGACCTCTTTCAGAACTTTTTCATTACTCTTCTTAGCTGTCCATGGTACTCTCAACATTCTTCTGTAAAACCACATTTCTACAGACTCCAGTGATTTTCTTGTCTGTTCTCCTATTGTCATTAATTCGCATCCATATGTTAAGACTGGCTCTATATATAATAATAAGTGATACTATACCTATAATCTGATTGATTATCAAGATACATACCAGAAAGCTATTAATTATATTGCTAACTTCTACTATTAGCTATACTATACACTTCAATAAATCGGCAGTTTCAGTTTTTCAATCAAAGATCGTTTCTGCATTATATGGTGTTAAACTAAAGTACAGACACTAAATTAAATAAATAATAAAATATATTTAATCGATATTACATTTTTGATTGATTATGGCATCGCTTTTTTATAGCATAAATGATATACCTCTTGTTATAAGAATTCAATTCTGGATTACTATAATGAACAAGCACAATGCAACTGTACATAGTGTGCACTATTGTAGTCTACTGTACTGTACTGTAGGTGTAACTATCATCATCATCGAGTGCCATCTTCGCATCGAAAGTTGGCTACCATGGATCCCCATTCTCTGCTGTCTCTTGCTTTGATGGTGCAGGTTGGCATATGCTGGTTTTTCCATCTTTTTTATGTCACTTGTCCATGTTAGTCTTGGTCTGCCTATTTTATCTTCTATTTCCGCCTCCAGGATTACTTTTAGTAGGCTGTTGTGTCTTTTAACATGGCCCAAAAATCGCATTTGTCTTGTTTGAATTGTGTTTAGTAGTTCTCTTTTCATTTTTAGTTGTTTTAAGACTTCATCGTTTGTTTTCTTTTCCTTCCATCCAATTCTATTCTCTGTTCTGTTCTCCAAGGCTTCAATTCTCTGTTCTGTTTTCTTGTCTAATGTCTATGTTTCTGCACCATATAGGAATGTAAGTTGAGAAGATGTAACATTTTTGCTATTCTTAGTTCCTAATATTGGTGTCTGTTACAGTAAGAATAGAACTCTCAACTCAAGGCTGAACTGTCCTACTTACCAGTAATAATTTACTTAAAAAATCGTAACCTTTTTTTCTAATTGTCGTACAAACATGATTCAGGTATCATTGTTTGACTCACTTCGAGGGCTATTTAGCTATCCTGGTTTCATTAATTAGTTTCAATTATTAGAAATTTTTTTGAAAAAATGACCAAGTCCAAAGAAAGTACCTACCACTTACGTTTGATCACTATAAAAAACTGATACAATGAAAATCAATGTACATATCTTTCGTAGCGTTCTAAATAACGAGCACACATTTAAAGTTTGATAATTACTTTTATAGATGGTTAGACTTGTCTACAAAATGTATCAAGAAATAATTCTTCCTGTGAGCTGTAGCCAAGGAAGGCGTTGTTTGATTACCTGCAGCAGCCCCAGGTAGGCAGGATTGTATACCAGTTTTATAATGTGTGATAACCTTTAGTTTATTATTATGATCTACTTCCTCCTGATTGTATTTGACTGTGATAAATGTTACATACATATATGTAAACATTAAATATAGCTAATCGTACAGAAAATAAGAATTGATTAATGTATATAATCTTTTATAAATAAAAGTACTGATTAATATTAAAAAGCAAGCCAAATATAGGATTTGCAGTAATGGGAGTCCAATCAGGCACATTGATAGAGTCGTAAACCTACCTGTCCAGAAGATAAAATCAAATGTACTGTCGCCTTCATAACAAAGACAATACTCAAAACCTACATGTGGATATCAAAGTTGAAGGAATAGACCTGCAGACAGTTCAGAGCTACAACTCCATTGGGCATACTATAACCAGTAATTGAAAATGTTAAATTGAAATAAACAAAAGAATCATCATCATATACCATACCGGTGGCGTAGGCGATAATGTCCTTCCACAATTAATCTTCTATCTACAGTGCATCGTATCAGTTCTGTTGTTGACTGTTTTCCATGCCATGACACCAAGCTATTCAGTATTTTCTCTTTTCGTCGTCCGCGATTTCTCTTTTCTGTTTTTTTTTTTTGCCAATTGTAACCATCATCATCGAGTGCAAGCTCCGCAACGAAGGTTGGCTACCATGGAGCGCCATTCTGCTCTGTCTCTTGCTTTGATGGTGCAGGTTGTCATAGGCAGATTTGTCCATCTTTTGATGTTACTCGTCCATGTTAGTCATGGTCTGCCTCTGCCTCTTTTACCTTGTATTTTCCCCTCCAGGATTACTTTTAGTAGGCTGTCGTGTCTTTTAACATGGCCCAAAAATCGCATTTGTCTTGTTTGAATTGTGTTTAGTAGTTCTCTTTTCATTTTTAGTTGTATTAAGACTTCATCGTTTGTTTTCTTTTCCTTCCATCCAATTCTACCTATTCTTCTATATATCCACATTACAAAGGCTTCAATTCTCTGTTCTGTTTTCTTGTCTAATGTCCATGTTTCTCCACCATATAGGAATATAGAGAAGATGTAACATTTGCTATTCTTAGTTTTAGCCCTAGTGTTATTTGTTTTGATGTTAGTATGTTCTTCATGACATTAAAATTACTTTTTGCCATTCCTCTTGTTTTGTTTATTTCAGTTGTACATTTTCCATCACTGGTTATAGTATGTTCAAGGTAGTTGTAGTTCTGAACTGTCTCCAGGTCTATTCCTTCAATTTTGATATCCACTTGTGGGTTTTGAGTATTTTCTTTGTTAATGATCATAGTTTTAGTCTTTTTGATATTCATATCTAGTCCGTATTTTTTGCTTGTCATGTTTATTTCATTAAGTAATTGTTGTAGATCTTTAGGATTTTCTGCTAGTAGTACAGTATCGTCAGCATATCTTAGGTTATTGATTATCTTTCCATTAATTTGTAGGCCTGGCATCTCTATGATGTTTTTAAAGATTTGCTCAGTGTATAGATTGAACAAGCTTGGTGATATGATGCATCCTTGTCTAACTCCTCTTTTTATATCAATGGGTGTAGAGTTCTTTGTTATATTTTATTATTGCTGATCCCAGTATATGATTATATGCACAATTCAAACAAGACAAATGCGATTCTTGGGCCATGTTAAAATACACAATAGCCTCCTAAAAGTAACCCTGGTGGGGAAAATACAAGGTAAAAGATGCAGACCAAGACTAACATGGACGAGTAACATCAAAAGATAGACAAATCAGCCTATGATAACCTGCACCATCAAAGCAAGGGACAGAGCAGAATGGCGCTCCATGGTAGCCATCCGTCGTTGCGGAGACGGCACTCGATGATGATGGTAACCAAGTATTCCAAATTTCATCTTCTCATTATGTGCCCAAAAAAATGTTGATTGTTTTTTCCTGACGTTCTTTAGGAGCTCCCTTTTTGTGTCGGCCTCTTTGAGAACTTCCTCATTAGTTTTTTTTAGCTGTCCATGGGACTTTCAATATTCTTCTGAGAAATCCCATCTCTGGGGCTTCAAATCGTCTTTTCATTTGTTTGTCTACTGTCCATGATTCGCTTCCATAGGTCAGAATTGGCACCAATTAACTCTCTAACAAAAGAATACGAATAGCAACAAGTAATTTTAATGTCATAAAAATTATATTAACATCAAAATAAATAACACCAGGGCTAAAACCAAGAATGGCGAAATGTTATAACGTCTCAACATTCCTATATAGTGCAGAAACATGGATATTAAACAAGAAAACATAACAGAAAATTGAATCCTTTGAAATGTGAATTTATAGAAGAATATGAAGAATTCGATGGAAAGAAAAGAAAATAAGAGACGAAGTCTTAAAACAACTAAAAATGAAGATATGTAGTAAACATAATTTACACCAGACAAATGAGATTGTTCTCAGTTTTTTCCTGGGGGTGTGGGGGGCATGTTAAAAGACACGGCAGCCTACTGAAAGTAATCTTGTAAGGAAAAATACAATGTAAAAGAGGCAGACCAAGACTGACAAGGAGAAGTAACACCAAAAGATGGACAAGTCAAAATATATATGCTCAGTGAAAAAAATATCACGTTCTGTCGTATGAATGTCAGTCATAATTATTTGTTTTGTAGACCGCACGGGCGTTAGCCCAAAGCACTTACATATTTGGATGTGCAGTTGGAAGCAATTATATAACCTTGAATACATAGTCTGAGGTTGCAGGGATCGTGCCCCACATTGAAATAGACGAGTCGGCCCACCCTCTGCCAATACAAGATGTGTAACACTCATCACTATCACCAGATACACACATTTAGGCTATTTATATATAATCTTTACCTGTCAACCCCATGTGGAGCATAGGTCCTCAACAAACAATTTCCAAGTCGTTCTGTTCCTTGCCATTCTTTTAAGATCATTCCATGTGGGATGATGGATTCCATGTGGGATGATGGATTCCATGTGGGATGATGGATTCCATGTGGGATGATGGATTCCAAATTCGTTTGCACTGATACCGGGGTCTTCCATAACAATAACTACAGTACTAATGTTTACTGACAGTAAAAATATCACACTGCAGATGTTTGTTTTCTTTTACAGCCTCATCCTATACTCATACTCCTGCTGGTTCTACATCAACTAATATTTTATTTCTTTTTCTTCTACCGCTCTTACTGTTGATACAACTACTTAATCTACTACTACTACTACTACTACTGTTGATACTGCTACTACTACTGTTGATACTGCTACTACTACTGTTGATGCAACAACTTAATCTACTGCTACTACTGTTGATACTGCTACTACTACTGTTGATACTGCTACTACTACTGTTGATACTGCTACTACTACTGTTGATGCAACTACTTAATCTACTACTACTACTGTTGATACTGCTACTACTACTGTTGATACTGCTACTACTACTGTTGATACTGCTACTACTACTGTTGATACAACTACTTAATCTACTACTACTACTGTTGATACTGCTACTACTACTGTTGATACTGCTACTACTACTGTTGATGCAACTACTTAATCTACTGCTATTACTGTTGATACAACTACTTAATCTACTACTATTACTGTTGATACAACTACTTAATCTACTACTATTACTGTTGATACAACTACTTAATCTACTACTATTACTGTTGATCCAACTACTTAATCTACTACTATTACTGTTGATCCAACTACTTAATCTACTACTATTACTGTTGATACAACTACTTAATCTACTACTATTACCGTTGATACAACTACTTAATCTACTACTATTACTGTTGATCCAACTACTTAATCTACTACTATTACTGTTGATACAACTACTTAATCTACTACTATTACTGTTGATACAATTACTTAATCTACTACTATTACTGTTGATACAACTACTTAATCTACTACTATTACTGTTGATACAACTACTTAAACTACTACTATTACTGTTGATACAACTACTTAATCTACTACTATTGCTGTTGATATAACTACTGAATCTATTACTATTACTGTTGATCCAACTACTTAATCTACTACTATTACTGTTGATACAACTACTTAATCTACTACTATTACTGTTGATACAACTACTTAATCTACTACTATTACTGTTGATACAACTACTTAGTCTACTACTATTACTGTTGATACAACTACTTAATCTACTACTATTACTGTTGATACAACTACTTAATCTACTACTATTACTGTTGATCCAACTACTTAATCTACTACTATTACTGTTGATACAACTACTTAATCTACTACTATTACTGTTGATACAACTACTTAATCTACTATTATTACTGTTGATACAACTACTTAATCTACTACTATTACTGTTGATACAACTACTTAATCTACTACTATTACTGTTGATACAACTACTTAATCTACTACTATTAGTGTTGATACAACTACTTTATCTACAACTACTACTGTTGCTCCTATTAATCATTATTAAGTCCCATACGTGCTGACGTAGATGATCATGTCTCTACACAACTTTCGATCACGACAGTAATTGATCATTTCTGTTGTTGACCTTCTGCCAAGCCATTCCTTAAAGCTGTCTGGTATCTTTTCTCTTTGCTTCCCTCTATCTCTTCGTCCCTCAATTTTCCCACTTGTTACAATTTATTCCAGCTTTTCTCTTCTCATTACATGGCCAAAAAATGATGATTGTTTCTTCCTAATGTTGGATATTAGCTCTCTTTTTGCTTTGACCTCTTACAGAACCTCCTCATTACTCTTCTTAGCTGTCCATGGTATTCTCAACATTCTTCTGTAAAACCACATTTCTACAGACTCCAGTGATTTTCTTATCTGTTGTCCTATTGTCCATGATTCACCTCCATATGTTAAGACTGGTTCTACATAACATTTAAGAACTCTTTTTCTTGTTTCTATTGTCAAAAATGGATTGTATAGTATCTTCCTCATGTTTTGTAAAGCTGCTTTTGCCTGAGCCTTTCTGCATCTCACCTCTGTTGTACATCTTCCATCTCACCTCTGTTGTACATCTTCCATCTCACCCCTGTTGTACACCTTCCATCTCACCTCTGTTGTACATCTTCCATCTCACCTCTGTTGTACATCTTCCATCTCACCTCAGTTGTACATCTTCCATCTCACCCCTTTTGTACATCTTCCATCTCGCCTCTGCTGTACATCTTCCATCTCACCTCTGTTGTACATCTTCCATCTCACCTCTGTTGTACATCTTCCATCTCACCTCTGTTGTACATCTTCCATCTGAGGTTAATTGTGACAATTACTTAACCCATTACTGTCGTTGTTGTTGTTTCTACTACCACTACTACTATTACGATATTTACTTCTACGGACGATAAAGATTAGTTTGCTGCAAACTTTACATTTTAGTCGCCGGATGGACGCATTTTTCAGATTTTAAATTCATGGTTCTAAAAGTTTGGAGTCGAAGTAGAGCAGTGGTTGTCTGAGTTTCGGTTTGTAGAACTTCTTCTGCCTTTCAGCTCCCTGGAGCATAGGTCTTCAACAAACACTTTCAGCTCACTGTGGAGCATAGGTCTTCAACAACCACTTTCAGCTACCTGTTGAGCGTAGGTCTTCAACAAACACTTTCAGCTCCCTGTGGAGAATAGGTCTTCAACAAATACTTTCAGCTTCCTGTGGAGCATAGGTCTTCAACAAACACATTCAGCTCCCTGTGGAGCATAGGTCTTCAACAAACACTTTCAGCTCCCTGTGGAGCATAGATCTTCAACAAACACTTTCAGCTCCCTGTGGAGAATAGGTCTTCAAAAAACACTTTCAGCTTCCTGTGGAGCATAGGTCTTCAACAAACACTTTCAGCTCCCTGTGGAGCGTAGGTCTTCAACAAACACTTTCCAAGTCGTTCTGTTTCTTGGCATTCTTTTAACATCATTCCATGTCACCCCCATCATATTCATCTCTGCTTCTATCTGTCCTCTTTAAGAATTCCTTGGTCTTCCTCTTTGTCATGTCCCCTGGGGATTCCAAAAAAAGGACATGTTGTGTAATACTCTCAGTTGGCTTCCGCAGTGTGTGTCCTATCCAGCGCCATCGTCTTCGTTGTATCTCTTCATTCACTGGTATTTGACTGGTACAGTTCTATAATTCTATGTTAATGAATTTGTCCTGCCATTTCCATCCTTTTATTCTGCGCAATCATCCATTAATGAAAGTCTGTACCTTCATGATTGTCAATTTTATTGTTCTCCATGTTTCGCAGCCATATAACAGGAATGACTTAACATTGGAGTTGAACATTTTTATTTTTGTATTTAACCTAATTTTTTGGGACTCTTATATGTATCCCAGTGCAGATCTGTAGATGGGTAGCCATAAATAGGTACCAGAGATTTCTTGGATTGAAAAACAAAAAAATCGGCACCGGTGTAGTGCTTGTTTACCTCCAAAATATTTTTTACCTGAATACATTTAACTGCGAAGGAACAGTGAGAATATTATAGTAATATGTTGTTGTTGTTGTTATTGTTGTTGTTGGTATTGTTGTTGTTGCGTTCGCCAGCTTTCAACGCTGACAAAGTCCCTGGAGACTAGGAACTGAATTTTGCGGTGTCAACTCTTTCCGCACGGAAGCTTTTTATCATTGCAAGGAAGGAGCTTTCAGAGACACAATTTGTCATCATTTGAAGAATCAAACTGCATATTTATATTTATCTACTATATAACATATTACATATGAATTTTTAGATAATTGAACAAGGTATTAGATTTCATCACTGCCGAGATGATACAAGACGTAACAAGAATAGGTTTGATGATGGTTCACATTAACCAAGCTGAGAGTGGGCACTGTGCGGTGAAACGTACGGAAAGAGGATTAGGTGATAGGGACTAGGTGTGTTAATCCATTTTTCCCTGGCAGCCGTGTGCACAGGGGTCCCTCGCCGCAGATGCAGATAACTCTGACTTCGGAGTTACTCTTGTTTTTTTCCGTCGATGAGTAACTGACGTCTCAAGCCGGGCCTCGCTGTTATAGTAATATAAAATTTAGAATATTAAAGAGTTTTCCTCTTAAATAAATCTGCTAAGTGCCATCTCTGTGTTGCACATACCCACAGATAGAGCTACTGTCAAAAGCTCATTCATTCATTTTCCTCTCGGATCGAGGACGGCACATAGGGCGGAGGTCTTAGTTCTCCACGATTGACGATTTGCTGCTATATATTTCTTGATTGTTTCTTTGACCCATGGTTGAGCCTTCCAAAGTAATAATTCTGCAATGTGATTCTCTGGGACGGCCTTGTTTTCTTTTACCAGGTGGTTTCCGCATGAATAACCGGTGAGGAAGTATTTCTTAATTCATTCTTTGCACATGACCGATATATTTCCAACACCATCTTCTTATAAAGCTCGTCACATATTCTTGTTTAGATTTGTTTCTTAACTGTTCGTTTCAGATGTATTTTTGCCCACCTCATGCCGTAATAGCATTTCAGAAAATGAAAAACGTTTTATGTAACAAGTCAATGCCAATAGAAGCGAGAGAGAAAGTTCATCTTGGCCATATAGAGCCAATTCTGACCCATGAAAGCGAATCATAGCTGGGGCACCATTGAAAGACTTCGTCTACCAGAAGGGAGGCTGGGGCACCACTAACAGACTTCTTCTACCTGAGGGGAGGCTGGGGCACCACTGACAGACTTCGTCTACCAGAAGGGAGGCTGGGGCACCACTAACAGACTTCGTCTACCAGAAGGGAGGCTGGGGCACCACTAACAGACTTCGTCTACCTGAGGGGAGGCTGGGGCACTACTGACAGACTTCGTCTACCTTCTCCATTTCTCTCAAATTCAATGCTTCTGGTCTATGCGAAGTCGACGGCTATCAATTCTTGATGTTATCCTCCCATCCCTTTCTCTGTCTTCCTCTCTTTTCCCCTCCTTTCACAGTTCCTTACAGAATGGTCTTTGCTAGGCCACGCCTATCATTATTTCAAGAATCGATAATAAGGGCAGATATAAAGTAAGGAGCCCCGTCACGCCAAGTGATTTATACTATCTATAGGAAATATGGTGTTAGTGACCATCATTTTTACAGACCTTCGGCACATGATTTTTGGGAAAAACGTAGTCGGTTTTACGCCCGTGCCGTTTTATTTACCAATAAAAATTCCAGAACATATTTAAGGCTGGGTGAACCAGGAAGCCGTCGATCAGGATCGAACACAACCTCTTGTTCTTAGTAGTCCAGTTCACTAACCACTGAGCTATTGCGGCTCTCAATAAGGGCATTTGTTATAGAAACATGAGGCATTAAAGTGGTGACTCTTCCTGTTTCTTCTTCTCCGTTTCATCAACATCATTTTCTCAACATTCTTATCTCTAGTAATATAGATAGAGGGAGGGACAGAAAATGATAATAAGGATATCAAAAGCAAGAGGGGTTTTTGTTGCCATGGGAAACATATGGAAATCCAAAGAAATTAGGTTAAATACAAAAATAAAAATGTTCAACTACAATGTTAAGTCAGTCCTATTATATGGATGTGAAACATGGAGAGCAACAAAATTGACAATCATGAAGATACAGACTTTCATTGATGGATGCTTACGCAGAATAAAAGGATGGAAATGGCAGAACAAATTCACTAACGTAGAATTATGGAAATGTACCAGTCAAATACCAGTGGATAAAGAGATACAGCGAAGACGATGGTGCTGGATAGGACACACACTACGGAAGCCAACTGAGAGTATTACACAACAGGTCCTTTTTTGAAATCCCCAGGGGAAAAGACAAAGAGGAAGACCAAGGAATTCTTGGAGAAGACAGATAGAAGCAGAGATGAAGATGATGGGGGTGACATGGAATGATCTTAAAAGAATGGCAAAAAGCAGAACGACTTGGAAAGTGTTTGTGGAAGACCTATGCTCCACGAGGAGCTGAAAGGCGGAAGAAGAAGAATTATCTCCATCCTTCTACTTCTCCCTATTCTTCTTCCTCCGTCTATCTCTCACCCTTCCCTTCTTCTTCGACTTCTCTTTTCTCCTCATTCTCTTTTCCCGATTCGTTCCTTTCGTGCGAATTTTTACAACCTGTTACAGTTTACAGCAACGCTGCTTTAATTTGCACTTGTCGGCTCACTGTACTAGACCCTAGATGCAAGAACAATAAGAAACATAACATCTACTGTTATGAAATGTGTCAGACGAATGACAGGAAACAGTCTGAGAGATAAGATCAGAAATGAAGAACTGAGAAAAAAAGCTAGAAATAGCCCCCGCCATAGAATATATCAAGAAACAAGAAATAAAATGGTTTAGCCACGTGACAAAGCAGAAAGATCAAAACACAACACAACGAGCCTTCAGTAAACGGTGTGAGAATACCAGACTCAATAGTCGACTACGAAAAAGATGGATGGATGGAATATTAGAAGCACTAGGAAACATAACAGCAGCAGAGGCGAACAGAAGAGCAAAAGATCGCAAATTATATCTCCCGTCGACGATGAAAGGCAAATGAGGAAGGAAAGAAGAAGAAGAAGATGGGCGCAGCCATTGTTGTATGTGCTACGTCATCACAATGGCTGATTGTATATCTCTAAAACGGCCGTACACTAATAGTGAAAGGCGGAATTGAGTTTCATATATGAATTTGCAGCACGGGGTGACTTCTGGAGGTTCATGTTAGTCAGGAGGGATTCATAATTTCACAAATTCACATTGCAGGGAGATCTTACAGTCTGTTGTTTGATGTGCGACGGGGATAGTCCGATGACTAACTGTGTCTCATATGTTCGGATTTGGAGTCAAGGTGATGGATGTCCTAGCATCATCAAACGCTATACATTTAATAACAAATATGACGATCATAATTTCAGAGGGAGGTGAACTTCCGGTAAATACGGTGGATAGGCGGCAGGAACCATTAAAGGCTATGCCGGAAAAGTGTTCCTTGTTGCAGTTTCTTCATATTCCAAGTCCGGCTTGTTGCAGGAGCTACTGAGTTAAGTGCTCTGTGCACACTGTGAGCTGTGTGTTTCATCTGTTTTGATCGTGTTTCGATATTCCGATTGTTTACGATGAATGATGATATTGTATGACGGAGAACAGATGGCCGTGTTCACTTTCTGCGCGGTTTCTCCTTATGTCTTTTGGCGTGTGTTGAGGACTGCTATGATGGCGACTACAGCTACCTTTCTTTGTTTGAGAGATGAGTTAGTAATTCGGATGATTCCACTGGAACGGGCAGTTGAGCAATTATGGATTTTTATATACCCGGCCTTCCATAACCATAGCCATAATCATAACCATAAACATAACCATTGAAATGATGCACTTGTTTAAGATGTGTCCTGTTTATTTTTATTCTGCATGTTGGCGATGATTGTTTCTTTGATATAACCATTACTTCTGTTTTCTTACTAACCAGTCTTAGACCATTCTTGTTGCTTTCTTTTACTATTATGTCTATCATTTCTTGTAGTTTATTCTCTGTCTCTGCTATTAAGACTGTGTCATTCGCATATCACAAATTGTTTATGTTGTGACCGACAGCGTTAGGAGCATCCTATCTGTCCATCACAAGGCCACATCGCCGATGACTATAACGTAAGAGACACAACGCTTGAGTACTGAAAAGATCTACGCCAGGTGCACGAGACTGATAGAGCTACTGATAAGATCATGATAGAACTACTTATAAGATAATGATAGAGCTACTGATAAGATAATGATAAGATAATGATAAGATAATGATATAACTACTGATACGATAATGATAGAGCTACTGATAAGATAATGATATAACTACTGATAAGATAATGATAGAGCTACTGATAAGATAATGATAAGATAATGATAGAACTACTTATAAGATAATGCTAGAGCTACTGATAAGTTAATGGTAGAACTACTAATAAGATAATGACAGAGCTACTGATAAGTTAACGATAGAGCTACTGATAAGATAATGATAGAGCTACTGATAAGATAATGATAGAGCTACTGATAAGATAATGATAGAACGACTGATAAGATAATGATATAACTACTGATAAGATAATGATAGAACTACTGATAAAATAATGATAGAACTACTGATAAGATAATGATAGAACTACTGATAAGATAATGACATTTTTCCTTCTTTGATTACCTGCCCTCACACCACCTCTCCCCCCCCCCCCCCCCAAAAAAAAAAAAAAAAATTCTGAATAACAAAACGTGTTATATTTGAATCAACTTTATTTAAAAATACATGATAGATTATAATTCTAATCTTTATACATTATTCATTCAAAACACATCATTTGGTTTTTGGCAACAGCAACAGAGAACACAACAAATAAGATTCAATAAACACTTCACCATAAACCGTTCATCAGACAAATAGTTTTGTGTTTAACGTAGACGGTTTGTTTATTTGCAGAACAATTGTGGTCGCAGCCGTTAGAAATGGAAACATTCATTCAGTCATCAATTGATTTACATATTCAATAATATTTGTATCTCCTCGTCATTTTTCTTTCTTTGCTCTCCAACTTATCATTCTTCTCGTCATCCACTTTACACGTTTCTTTTTTGGTCTCACTCTTCATTTCCCTCTTACTGCTTCTTCCTTCCTCACTCTCTTTCCTACATTCTTTCTCCTCCCATCCTATGTTTCTCCCCTTCCTTATTTCTCATCCATCCTTTCTTTCCTACAATCTTTCTCCTCCCATCCTATGTTTCTCCCCTTCCTTATTTCTCATCCATCCTTTCTTTCCTACAATCTTTCTCCTCCCATCCTATGTTTCTCCCCTTCCTTATTTCTCATCCATCCTTTCTTTCCTACAATCTTTCTCCTCCCATTCTATGTTTCTCCCCTTCCTTATTTCTCATCCATCCTTTCTTTCCTACAATCTTTCTCCTCCCATCCTATGTTTCTCCCCTTCCTTATTTCTCATCCATCCTTTCTTTCCTACAATCTTTCTCCTCCCATCCTACGTTTCTCCCCTTCCTTATTTCTCCCCATTTCTACTTTCTCCGCCATCCTAATTTTTCCTTCTTTCTTTCTCCTCTATCCTCATTTTCTTTCCTTCATTCTCTCTCCTCCATCCACCTTTTCCTTTCTCATTCTTTTTCCTCCATCCTCCCTTTCTTTCTTTCCTTCTTTCTTCTACACCCCCTTTTCTTTCTTTCCTTATTTTTTTATTTCTCCTCTATCCCCCTTTTATATCTTTCGTTCCTTTTTTCTTCTCTATCCTCTTTTTCTTTCTTTCCTTCCTTACTTCTTTTCTACGCCCTTTTATTTCTCTCCTGCTTTATTTCTCCTCCATTGTCCCTTTCTTTATTTTCTTTTCCTCTGTTCCTACATTCTCCTTCCTCTTTTTTCATTTACCATCTTCTTTTTCCACCTCTTTTCTCGTCTACATTCTTCATCTTTTTCTTTCTTCTTCCACATTTTCTTCTTATATTTTTTTTCCCCACATTACTCATTCTTTTGCTTATTCTTCCCTCCTGTGTAGTCATTTCCTTATTATCAGCAGATTTTTAGTTCAACAGATTATATAGTCAACAACACTACAATGCAACATACATCGCGCTGTCAACTGTTGATAACCCGGGGTAAGAAAGAGAGCTCTTCAGTGTTACGTTGAGTCAATCACGAATTTGGTTGATAGCGAATTCTAGGCAACAGGACATATCATGTCATGGATATCATTGGAGACTACAGAAATTGTGGTTTCCTAGAAGAATGTTAGGAATACCATGGAGAACTAGAATACAAAGAACGTTCGTTAACTGACCAACGTACTAGGGGACTGGTTGGTTTCAAGGTAAGACGCCGGCCTCGAGACAGAGAGGTTGTGGGTTCAAATTCCGGCTGAAACCAGTTGGAATTTTTATTTACAATTTCTCTCTGCGGCTACCACCCCTGGTCTCAGCAATGAGGCCCGGCTTGAAACGTCAATTACTCATCGACGGAAAAAAATATGAGTACATCCGAAGACGGAGTTATCTGCCTATGCAGGCTAGGGACCCCTGTGCACACGGGTGCCAGGGAAAAATGGATTAACACACCTAGTCCCTAGGGACTTCGTCAGAGGTAAAAGCTGGCGAACGAAAAAAACGAAGAAAATAAAATAACCAAAGCACTTCAAAAAAGTAATGATGACGTTCTGAAAGAGTAATGAGAACGCTCTTAAAGAGTAATAAGGACGTTAATAAGGACGTTCTTAAAGAATAATGATGACGTTATGAAAGAGATAATGAGAACGTTCTGAAAGAGTAAAGAGGACGTTCTTAAAGAGTAATGATGACGTTATGAAAGATAATGAGGAAAATCTGGTAAATGTCACGCGAACGTTCTGTGTGTCAGTGAAGACGTAAGGCCACCCGACCGTTCTGAAAATCAAGACGTTCTGAAAAAGGCAATGAGGTTGTTCTGAAAGAGGCCATGAGGACGTTCTGAAAGAGGTCATGAGGTTGTTCTGAAAGAGGCCATGAGGACGTTCTGAAAGAGATCATGAGGTTGTTCTGAAAGAGGCCACGAGGACGTTCTGAAAGAGGCCATAAGGTTGTTCTAAAAGAGGCCATGAGGACGTTCTGAAAGAGGTCATGAGGTTGTTCTGAAAGAGGTCATGAGGTTGTTCTGAAAGAGGTCATGAGGTTGTTCTGAAAGAGGTCATGAGGTTGTTCTGAAAGAGGTCATGAGGTTGTTCTGAAGAGGTCATGAGGTTGTTCTGAAAGAGGCCATGAGGACGTTCTGGAAGAGGTCATGAGGACGTTCTGAAAGAGGCCATGAGGTTGTTCTGAAAAAGGCCATGAGGACGTTCTGAAAGAGGCCATGTGGTTGTTCTGAAAGAGGTCATGTGGTTGTTCTGAAAAAGGCCATGAGGACGTTCTGAAAGAGGCCATGTGGTTGTTCTGAAAGAGGTCACGAGGACGTTCTGAAAGAGGTTGTTCTGAAAGAGGCCATGAGGACGTTCTGAAAGAGGCTATGAGGACGTTCTGAAAGAGACCATAGGTTGTTCTGAAAGAGGTCATGAGGTTGTTCTGAAAGAGGCCATGATTTTGTTCTGAAACAGGTCATGAGGAAGTTCTGAAAGAGGCCATGAGGACGTTCTGAAGGAGGTCATGAGGTTGTTCTGAAAGAGGCCATGAGGACGTTCTGAAAAAGGCCATGATTTTGTTACGAAAGAGGTCATGAGGAAGTTCTGAAAGAGGCCATGAGGACATTCTGAAGGAGGTCATGAGGTTGTTCTGAAAGAGGCCATGAGGACGTTCTGAAAGAGGTCATGAGGTTGTTCTGAAGGAGGTCATGAGGTTGTTCTGAAAGAGGCCATGAGGACGTTCTGAAAGAGGTCATGAGGTTGTTCTGAAAGAGGTCATGAGGACGTTCTGAAGGAGGTCATGAGGTTGTTCTGAAAGAGGCCATGAGGACGTTCTGAAAGAGGTCATGAGGTTGTTCTGAAAGAGGCCATGAGGACGTTCTGAAAGAGGTCATGAGGTTGTTCTGAAAGAGGTCATGAGGACGTTCTGAAAGAGGTCATGAGGTTGTTCTGAAAGAGGCCATGAGGACGTTCTGAAAGAGGTCATGAGGTTGTTCTGAAAGAGGCCATGAGGACGTTCTGAAAGAGGTCATGAGGTTGTTCTGAAAGAGGCCATGAGGACGTTCTGAAAGAGGCCATGAGGACGTTCTGAAAGAGGTCATGAGGTTGTTCTGAAAGAGGCCATGAGGACGTTCTGAAGGAGGTCATGAGGTTGTTCTGAAAGAGGCCATGAGGACGTTCTGAAAGAGGTCATGAGGTTGTTCTGAAAGAGGTCATGAGGTTGTTCTGAAAGAGGCCATGAGGACGTTCTGAAAGAGGTCATGAGGACGTTCTGAAAGAGGTCATGAGGACGTTCTGAAAGAGGTCATGAGGACGTTCTGAAAGAGGCCATGAGGACGTTCTGAAAGAGGCCATGAGGACGTTCTGAAAGAGGTCATGAGGACGTTCTGAAAGAGGCAATGAGTACGTTCTGAAAGAGACCATGAGGACGTTCTGAAGGAGGTCATGAGGACGTTCTGAAAGAGGTCATGAGGTTGTTCTGAAAGAGGTCAAGAGGACGTTCTGAAAGAGGTCATGAGGACGTTCTGAAAGAGGTCAAGAGGACGTTCTGAAAGAGGTCATGAGGACGTTCTGAAAGAGACCATGAGGACGTTCTGAAAGAGGTCATGAGGACGTTCTGAAAGAGGTCATGAGGACGTTCTGAAAGAGGCCATGAGGACGTTCTGAAAGAGGCCATGAGGACGTTCTGAAAGAGGTCATGAGGACGTTCTGAAAGAGGCAATGAGTACGTTCTGAAAGAGACCATGAGGACGTTCTGAAGGAGGTCATGAGGTTGTTACGAAAGAGGTCATGAGGAAGTTCTGAAAGAGGCCATGAGGACATTCTGAAGGAGGTCATGAGGTTGTTCTGAAAGAGGCCATGATTTTGTTATGAAAGAGGTCATGAGGAAGTTCTGAAAGAGGCCATGAGGACGTTCTGAAGGTCATGAGGTTGTTCTGAAAGAGGCCATGATTTTGTTATGAAAGAGGTCATGAGGAAGTTCTGAAAGAGGCCATGAGGACGTTCTGAAGGAGGTCATGAGGTTGTTCTGAAAGAGGCCATGAGGACGTTCTGAAAGAGGTCATGAGGTTGTTCTGAAAGAGGTCAAGAGGACGTTCTGAAAGAGGCAATGAGGACGTTCTGAAAGAGGTCATGAGGTTGTTCTGAAAGAGGTCAAGAGGACGTTCTGAAAGAGGCAATGAGGACGTTCTGAAAGAGACCATCAGGACGTTCTGAAAGAGACCATGAGGACGTTCTGAAAAAGGCCATGATTTTGTTCTGAAAGAGGTCATGAGGTAGTTCTAAAAGAGGCAGTGAAGACGTGAGGTCACCAGGACGTTCCAAAAGAGGACATGAGGACGTTCTGAAAGAGGCCATGAGGACGTTCTGAAAGAGGCCATGAGGACGTTCTGAAAGAGGCCATGATTTTGTTCTGAAAGAGGTCATGAGGTAGTTCTGAAAGAGGCCATGAGGTAGTTCTGAAAGAGGTCATGAGGTAGTTCTGAAAGAGGTCATGAGGACGTTCTGAAAGAGGCCATGATTTTGTTCTGAAAGAGGTCATGAGGACGTTCTGAAAGAGGCCATGAGGACGTTCTGAAAGAGGCCATGAGGACGTTCTGAAAAAGGCCATGATTTTGTTCTGAAAGAGGTCATGAGGTAGTTCTGAAAGAGGCCATGAGGACGTTCTGAAGGAGGTCATGAGGTTGTTCTGAAAGAGGCCATGAGGACGTTCTGAAAAAGGCCATGATTTTGTTCTGAAAGAGGTCATGAGGTAGTTCTGAAAGAGGCCATGAGGACGTTCTGAAAAAGGCCATGATTTTGTTCTGAAAGAGGTCATGAGGTAGTTCTGAAAGAGGCCATGAGGACGTTCTGAAGGAGGTCATGAGGTTGTTCTGAAAGAGGCCATGAGGACGTTCTGAAAGAGGTCATGAGGTTGTTCTGAAAGAGGCCATGAGGAAGTTCTGAAAGAGGTCATGAGGAAGTTCTAAAAGAGGCAGTGAAGACGTGAGGTCACCAGGACGTTCCAAAAGAGGACATGAGGACCTTCTGAAAATACAAGAAAGACGTGACGTCGGGAGGACGTTCTAAACAAGGCAGTGATGACGTGAGGTCGCGATGACGTTCTGAAAGAGGACATGAGAACGTTTTGAAAGAGGACATGAGAACGTTATAAAAAAAGACAGTGACAACGTGAGGTCGCGATGACGTTCTGAAAGAGGACCTGAGAACGTTATAAAAAAAGACAGTGACAACGTGAGGTCGCGATGACGTTCTAACAAAGGTAGTGAAGATGTGAAGTCATGAGGACGTTCTGAAAGATGTCAAAGCAAAAGAAAAGAAAAGCTGATAACTAACACAGGAAAATTGACCCATTACTTCCTGACCATATAATTGAAGCGATTAGCTGAAATATGTGAAATGTTATTCAATCTGTGGGAAGAGGAGATAGAAAGTAACACATAAGAGATAGAGGACAGCTTTAGAGAATGGCATGGAAAGAAAGAGAGCCAGGTTTAGACCTGGTAAGACCCTAAGTTGACTAAATTAAAGCTTTTAAGCCCTTTGTTAATAATTACCACCAGCGGGTTTCTATCACATATTACAAGATAAGCAAATATGAGGCCCCCATCAATCTGTTCCTTACTTAACAGCAATACTAAAAAAAAGGAAGAAAAAAAGTGGTATGGTGACAGCTTTACGTGGTAATGGACAAAACAAAAGTCGACGTTTTGGCCAAGTAGGCCTTCAGCTGGAACAACAAACAACACCAAAAAAAATATATATAAGGATATGTAAACAAATCTAACTACATGGCGATAATATGCTAGATACTCAAGAAAGGACACAAAAAGGGTCACTTCCCTGGTTCCAGAGCGTGGTCAGCCTCCGAATGGACTAAAATGATAAGGCGGGATGACCAACTATATATCTCACTGACCAGGCAGTCAAGCGAGAAGACGGAACGGATGGGTTCTAATACCGTCTTCTCATTTTAGTCCATTCAGAAGCTGACCACGCTCAGGAACACAGGGAAGTGCACCTTTTTTTATTTCCTATCTTGAGTATCTAGCATTTTATCGCCATGTAGTTAGATTTATTTACATATCCTTATATATATTTGTTGTGTTGTTGTTTGTTGTTCCAGCTGAAGGCCTACTTGGCCGAAACGTCGACTTTTGTCTTGTCCATTACCACGTAAAGCTGTTACCATACCACCTTTTTTCTTCCTTTTTTAATATTGCCATTATCATCAGCTTTACAGCAGCTTCGCATCTCTGTGCATCTTGGTGCCTTTACTTGGTTACTTAACTTAGACTTAAATCAGACCCTGGTTGGAAATCAACAACAACAACAACAAAAAACTGTTAAACAAAATTAGAGACATAACGTTGTGGAAGTACATCATCACCTAAGCCAGACGACACGTTACTTGTTTATGATGATAACATTAGACACGTGATCCGTTCACTCACATCGATACGATTAACCTTTCATCTCGTAAAGTTAATGCGGTCTTCCATATCAATGATCTTCTACTTTTAGGACTTTCCAGCAAGATAACGGAAAGTTGACACTATCTTTATTATACTGGTTTCCCTTCATTTGTACAGAGTTTTCTAAAAAAATAGCAATTATTTGTAAGCCTTACAAGGCAGTTTATCAGGAAATCAGACCACTTGTGTGACGTTGAGCAACACGTCCTAATTAAAATATATCTACTCGACTTGGTTACCGACGTTCCGACAACCCGTGTTCGATTCCCGCTGGATGCAATGTGAGTTGAACTATAGTTCGTTCAGAAATTCGTGCCCACAGATTTGATCAATTATCTCGGAAACTGTTTGGTGAATTTCTGTAATTCTTTTTCATGAAACATTTTTTTCACCGACCTTAAACTTTGATAATATTAAAATACAAAGGTAGTCTGATTTTGCACAAATTGTTTTTTTGTTTTATAACTGTAGGAAAATATCAAACCGTGTGCTCTAAACATTAGGTTTTACTGTAAATTATGTTAATTTTCTAACAAACCTCTCAGTGGATTGCGTCTAATAAGTTACGTTTCAGTGAGCTTGAGATGGTACTAAGATTGTGTGGAGAGCACGCGAAATTCGCCCTTTTAAACTGTGAGTTCATTACAACAAATGTGGGTATTGTAAATTCCTAAAAATTAGGAAAACCAATAAAATCATATTTTTATATACCTCAAAGAAGCAAAAATATTTCCTAAATGCATGACAACAGCGGAAAAAATCAGACTTAAGGTCGGTGAAAAAATAAGAGTTTATGAAAACGAATTACAGAAATTCATCAAACAGTTTCCGAGATAATTAATACACTCTGTGGACACGAATTTCTGAACGAACTATAGTAGTTGGGAAAAACTACCCCCGTGGTCGACCTAGCCGCTGGCAGAAATGCGTACCAGGGTAGCACTCTTGGAAGGTAATGATTGCCGCTTCGCATCGTGAGTTTCGATGCTTGAAGCGACACCACCCAGAAGTCTCCGAGCACATATGGGTGGAAACTCGCGTGCTAATCAAGGATTCAAGTCTCATGCTTTACCTTTACTAAAATAAATCGATATATTTAATATTTTTCAATATTTTATGATTACGCATTTGTAACCTATCTTGATCTATATTATTTTGGTTATGAAAACTAAATCTTCGCAGAAGTAAAAATAGCTCATCTTATTTCATCCCTATTTATAGTGAAAGAATGCAAAAATAAAGGACTCAGCCTTAATAGCAAAAAGACAGAGCTAATGGTAACAACAAAGAAAAAGACATTACCTCAGTGCAAAATAAAGACAAGTGGAACAATATTAAAACAGGTAAATGAATTTAAATATTTGGGAACTTTGTTAACCTCAGATGGAAGATGTACAAAAGAGGTGAGATGCAGAATGGCTCAGGCAAAAGCAGCTTTCCAGAAAATGAGGAAAATACTATGCAATCCATTTTTGACAATAGAGACAAGAAAAATAGTTCTTAAATGTTATGTAGATCCAGTCTTAACATATGGATGTGAATCATGGACAATAGGACAACAGACAAGAAAATCACTGGAGAATGTTGAGAATACCACAAACAGCTAAGAAGAGTAATGAAAACGTTCAGAAAGAGGCCAAAGCAAAAAGAGAGCTAATTTCCAATATTAGGAAGAAACAATCATCATTTTTAGGCCATGTGATGAGAAGAGAACAACTGGAATATATTGTAACAACTGGAAAAATTGAAGGACAAGGAGATAGAGGGACGCAAAGAGAAAAAATAACAGACAGCTTAAGAGAATGGTTTGGCAGAAGGTCAAAAAACAGAAATGATAAATAGCTGCCGAGATCGAAAGTTGTGGAGAGACATGATCACCTACGCCAGTAGGCACGGTACTTGTTGATGATGAACACCATATTCCCTATATGCCACATGGCGTGACGGGACTCTTTACTTTTACTCTTACTTTACTTTTACCTATATTCATTTTCAGCCCAAGAGGAAAATAATGAAAAGGACGATATTTAATGAGGATAACAAACCATACAACATAAATATTCTTAACCAGTAGAATGTTTTAATGACAGTTTGATAATGGTGATAGTGGTCTATTGCAGTCTAGAAGACAAAGAAGTTAATTGGATTATGTAAAGAAACACGAAGTTCAGACTACCATACTACCTGACAGACAGCTTAAGAGAATGGTTTGGCAGAAGGTCAAAAAACAGAAATGATAAATAGCTGCCGAGATCGAAAGTTGTGGAGAGACATGATCACCTACGCCAGTAGGCACGGTACTTGTTGATGATGAACACCATATTCCCTATATGCCACATGGCGTGACGGGACTCTTTACTTTTACTCTTACTTTACTTTTACCTATATTCATTTTCAGCCCAAGAGGAAAATAATGAAAAGGACGATATTTAATGAGGATAACAAACCATACAACATAAATATTCTTAACCAGTAGAATGTTTTAATGACAGTTTGATAATGGTGATAGTGGTCTATTGCAGTCTAGAAGACAAAGAAGTTAATTGGATTATGTAAAGAAACACGAAGTTCAGACTACCATACTACCTGACTCGGGATAAGAGTAGAGGAGGATTTAAATTTGTAAGGTATTTGTCCCATTTGTAAGGTGTTTGTTCCATTTGTAACGTATTTTCCCATTTTAAGGTATTTTTTCCAATTTGTAAGGTTCTTCCAACATTTAAGGTATTTGTCCCATTTGTAAGGTATTTGTCCCATTTGTAAGGTATTTGTCCCATTTGTAAGGCGTTTGTTCCATTTGTAACGTATTTTCCCATTTTAAGGTATTTTTTCCAATTTGTAAGGTTCTTCCAACATTTAAGGTATTTGTCCCATTTGTAAGGGTTGTGTTCCATTTGTAAGAAATATTTGCAATTTGTAGTGTTTTGTCCCATTTGTAAAATATTTGTTCAATTTGTAAGGTATTTTCCCCATTTGTAAGGTACCGTCTCATTTGTAAGGTATTTGTCCCATTTGTAAGTGTTTTATCCCATTTGTAAGATATTTGTTCCATTTGTAATGTATTTTTCCCCACATGTAAGTTATTTGTCTCACTTGTAAGACATTTGTCCCGTTTATAAGGTATTTGTCCCATTTGTAATTGTTTTGTCCCATTTATAAGGTATTTGTCCCATTTGTAATTGTTTTGTCCCATTTATAAGGTATTTGTCCCATTTGTAATAAACTGTTGCTCTCGTGTACTGGTTTGCCCTGGCAAAATATGGAAGCTTTGGGACCTTGTTGTTTCAGAACCTCTTCGCAATTGTTTAGTTTGACAAAGTTGACTCAATTCATTATCGTCTTCTACTGAAACAGATTTCTGGGTCGAAGATTTCCAACAACACCTCGGATGCCAGTGAACAGCGACTCACAGTTGACAACTTGCATCAGAATAAGTGAACAAGAGCTGATAAAGATCCCACCCCCTTTTCTCACTGTGTGTCTGGATACATATCAGTCTCTTAACCGAGTGAGTATTAACTGAAGGAGGAAAACGGTGCCAAAAATATTCCATGGTAAAATTTCATGCGTTGTCCAAAAGACCAGCACTTTGCTGGTGAATGCAATGCAACGAACCTACGCCCCTTTAACACCCTTAAGAGAACACTACAAACAGAAGGTATCGTAGCATGAGCGCTGCAGCAGAACACATAAATTATCTAAATAACATGTGCTATTGCAATTTGAATTATGTAACAATTACATAATTGATAAGTGTACAACGGAAAACAGAATATGAAACAATACCAAATGTATTGAGTCAACAGAGGCTAAAAACAGTTGTACTAAGTATCAATCAACAAACAAATCAGTCAACAAACCAAATGTTTATCCAAACAGCCACTCAGGCAATTAATAGATCTCCCAAACAACAACCAATCAATCAACTTATCAATATGTCAGTCAACAAATCAGCAAACCAAGTACCATGTCAGTCAACAAATCAGCAAACCAAGCAACCCTGTCAGTCAACAAATCAGCAAACCAAGCTACCATGTCAGTCAACAAATCAGCAAACCAAGCTACCATGTCAGTCAACAAATCAGCAAACCAAGCAACTCTGTCAGTCAACAAATCAGCAAACCAAGCAACCATGTCAGTCAACAAATCAGCAAACCAAGCAACAATGTCAGTCAACAAATCAGCAAACCAAGCAACTCTGTCAGTCAACAAATCAGCAAACCAAGCAACCATGTCAGTCAACAAACCAGCAAACCAAGCAACCATGTTAGTCAACAAATCAGCAAACCAAGCAACTCTGTCAGTCAACAAATCAGCAAAACAAGCAACCATGTCAGTCAACAAATCAGCAAACCAAGCAACTCTGTCAGTCAACAAATCAGCAAACCAAGCAACTCTGTCAGTCAACAAATCAGCAAACCAAGCAACTCTGTCAGTCAACAAATCAGCAAACCAAGCAACTCTATCAGTCAATAAATCAGCAAACCAAGCAACCATGTCAGTCAACAAATCAACAAATCAGCAAACAAGCAACTCTGTCAGTCAACAAATCAGCAAACCAAGCAAATCTGTAAGTCAACAAATGAGCAAACCAAGCAACCATGTCAGTCAACAAACCAAGCAACCATGTCAGTCAACAAACCAAGCAACCATGTCAGTCAACAAACCCAGCAACCATGTCAGTCAACAAATCAGCAAACCAAGCAACCATGTCAGTCAGCAAACCAAGCAACCATGTCAGTCAACAAATCAGCAAACCAAGCAACCATGTCGGTCAAGAAATCAGCAAACCAAGCAACTCTGTCAGTCAACAAATCAGCAAACGAAGCAACCATGTCAGTCAAGAAACCAGCAAACCAAGCAACTCTGTCAGTCAACAAATCAGCAAACCAAGCAACCATGTCGGTCAAGAAACTTGCAAACCAAGCAACTCTATCAGTCAACATATCAGCAAACCAAGCAACCATGTCCGTCAACAAATCAGCAAACCAAGCAACCATGTCAGTCAACAAACCAGCATACCAAGCAACCATGTCAGTCAACAAACCAACCAACTATGTCAGTCAACAAACCAGCAAACCAAGCAACCATGTCAGTCAACAAACCAGCAAACCAAGCAACCATGTCAGTCAACAAACCAAGCAACGCTGTCAGTCAACAAACCAGCAAACCAAGCAACCATGTCAGTCAACAAACCAGCAAACCAAGCAACCATGTCAGTCAACAAACCAAGCAACTCTGTCAGTCAACAAATCAGCAAACCAAGCAACCATGTCAGTCAACAAATCAGCAAACCAAGCAACCATGTCAGTCAACAAACCAGCAAACCAAGCAACCATGTCAGTCAACAAATCAGCAAACCAAGCAACCATGTCAGTCAACAAACCAAGCAACTCTGTCAGTCAACAAATCAGCAAACCAAGCAACCATGTCAGTCAACAAATCTGCAAACCAAGCAACCATGTCAGTCAACAAATCAGCAAACCAAGCAACCATGTCAGTCAACAAATCAGCAAACCAAGCAACCATGTCAGTCAACAAACCAGCAAACCAAGCAACCATGTCAGTCAACAAACCAGCAAACCAAGCAACCATGTAAGTCAACAAACCAAGCAACCATGTCAGTCAACAAACCAGCAAACCAAGCAACCATGTCATTCAACAAACCAAGCAAAACCCTGTCAGTCAACAAATCAGCAAACCAAGCAAAACCCTGTCAGTCAAACCATACGATTGTTGATCTGCTCCAGTGTTGAAGTCTTGCGATCATGCAAACTTGACTCTTTGACCTGTTTCACGATTGTGGAATATGAACAACATCACGACACACGATGAGCTGGTTGTATGGTCGCCACTGGTATATGGAGGGGTAGAAACAACATCACGACACACGATGAGCTGGTTGTATGGTCGGTACTGGTATATGGAGGGGTAGAAACAACATCACGACACACGATGAGCTGGTTGTATGGTCGGTACTGGTATATGGAGGGGTAGAAACAACATCACGACACACGATGAGCTGGTTGTATGGTCGCTACTGGTATGTACGTGTGTGTACGTGTGTGTGTGTCATGATTTGCCCTCTAAACCTACGCTGTGGCTGAATAACTCCGAGAACAAATAATAATAAATGAATATTTTTATAGAGGGAAACTGCTGAGATGATAGTTCAGAGAATCATTTCAGGGAAAGGGGTATATTTACAACACTCGGGACAAAAAATTACAAATAATCAACAACAGAAAATAATGAAAGAACAATAGATAGTCCGAAACAGGATCGTACCCATATTCCTTGGCACAGCGCCTTGCTACGAGAAACCAACGCTAGAGCACACAACGAACTCGGATACCTAAAAAGAAATAGCTATCATTGACGATGTCTTTCCTGCAGGTGTACTCATGACTATAGCATAGGGTTACGATCACAATCCGGGAATAAATTGTGTGTAAAGTAACCCCCCCCCCCCCCCCCCCGTCACGCCAAGTGGCGTATAGGAAATATGGTGTTAGTGACCATCAATTTTACAGATCTTCGGCACATGATTTTTGGGGTAATGTGGTCGGTATTACGCCCGTGCCGCTTCACTTTCCCAGAAAAAAATCCGGTACCCATTTAAGGCTGGGTGAACCCGGAAGCCGTCGGTTGGGATCGAACCCTACCCCTTGTCCTTTGTAGTCCAGTTCACTAACCACTGAGTTATAGCGGCTCCCAAAGCCAAGTATCACCCGGATAAAATTAGGGATAAATACTTGCGTGCAAACAAATATTTATAGGACGAAACAGCACGAATATTAGTTTCCAGTAGTTTAGACTGGAGACAAATAATAATAAACGAATATTATTATAGAGGGAAACTTCCGAGGCGATAATCAGCGAAGCATTTCAGGGGAAGAGGTATGTTAGTGAGTTGGTTGTGTGCTCCAGCGTTTGGTTTCTCCTGATATATTCCGTCTTTGGCTGGATCTTGATTTGACGTACGAGTTTTCCATGTAAAGTGGATGGAGATCTGGGTAAATGGGCCTACCTTGCTGTTAGATTCCGTGTGGGTGTTCTAACGTAACCGTCCTCTCTCCCGATGGTAACTGCTATGTAGCCGTGGATTGTTTCTCGGGTGTCCTTCCCCCTGAATAGATCTTTGATTGGTGCCCTTACTCGCGTGGCTTAACCCGACGTTGGGCATGTTGTACGTTTCATAACTGATGAAACAGTTATAATAGCTGTACCTACAACATCCCTGTTGGGGATGTCTTTCATCAGATCTTTAGTTCGTGAGGTCAGATCTGCAGTTCTGTTTCCATGACGACGCTGATAGCTTATTCTAGGTCGTGACAACCGTTGAATGTATCAACATAAACATTAATAAACTAAACAACAAACATACAAACAAATAAACAACAACTGAAAACAAACAGTTGAAGCAGTCATCCGACAATCGCACCAATAAACCACACAATCATCAACTCAAGCAACAATCACACAACTAAAGCAGTAGCCACACAACTCAAGCAGCAATCACACAACTCAAGCAGCAACCACATAAATCAAGCAGCAACCACACAACTCAAGCAGCAACCACATAAATCAAGCAGCAACCACACAACTCAAGCAGCAATCACACAACTCAAGCAGCAACCACACAACTCAAGCAGCAACCACACAACTCAAGCAGCAATCACACAGCTCATGCAGCAGCCACACAACTCAAGCAGCAATCACACAACTCAAGCAGCAACCACACAACTCAAGCAGCAATCACACAACTCAAGCAGCAATCACACAACTCAAGCAGCAATCACACAACTAAAGCAGCAACCACACAACTCAAGCAGCAATCACACAACTAAGGCAGTAACCACACAACTCAAGCAGTGCCATACCGGTTGGCGTAGGCGATCATGTCCTTCCACAATTTTCTATCTACAGGGCATCGTATCAATTCTGTTGTCGACTGTTTTCCATGCCATGACACCAAGCTATCCAGTATTTTCTCTCTTTATTGTCCGCGATCTCTCTTTCCTTTTATTTTGCCAGTTGTAACCAAGTATTCAACTTTCCTCTTCTCATGACGTACCTAAAAAAATGTTGATTGTTTCTTTCTGATGTTTCTTAGTAGTTCCCTTTTAGTGTTGGCCTGTTTGAGAATTTCCTCATTGGTCTTTTCAGCTGTCCAGGGAACTTTCAACATTCTTCTGAGAAATCCCATCTCTGTGGCCTCTAATCGTCTTTTCATTTGATCAAACCAAATCAGAACCAGTAAAAAACATCAGTCATCAATCATTCAACCTGCCACTCCAACCAATGAACCAACCAAGGAAACAACTAGCCAGCTAACCAATTAGCTAGTCATTCAGCCAACAAGCGGGATAGACAGTCCACTAACAGCCAATAAACTACCCACGAGCAAACACATCAACCACCAACAAATTATTTCAACCAAATCAGCACATAAATGTGCAACCAACCAACAAAACAGTGTGCAAACCAGCCAACCAAGAAACTAACAAACCAACCAACAACAACAATTTAACCAAAAAACTCTCTAATCAAAATCTAACGAAACCCAGAACTAATCAAAGAACAAACCAACTAATAGTCGACCAACTAACAAATGAACCAACTAACAAATAAACCAACTAAACAAGGAACCAACTAACGAATAAACCAACTAATCAATAAACCAACTAACCAATGAACCAACTAACCAATGAACCAACTAATTAATAAACCAACTAATCAATGAACCAACTAATCAATGAACAAACTAACCAATGAACAAACTAACCAATGAACAAACTAACTAATAAACAAACTAACTAATAAACCAACTAACAAATGAACCAATTAACTAATAAACCAACGAATCAATGAACCAACTAACCAATGAACCAACTAACCAATAAACCAACTAATCAATGAAGCAACTAACCAATGAACCAACTAACCTATGAACAAACTAACTTATAAACACACTAACTAATAAACCAACTAACAAATGAACCAACTAACCAATAAACCAACTAACCAATAAACCAACTAATAAATAAACCAACTAATCAATGAACCAACTAATCAATGAACCAACTAATCAATAA